>CM076416.1:16200-405314 GCA_038363315.1 Mugilogobius chulae | reverse complement strand
AAAGATAAGACAGGGATAGAGAGGAAGATAAGCGAGTAGTGAGAGAACGGAAGAGATACGATAAGAGTGAGAAGAGCAGAAATGTTATATCGATTAGGACGACGGAGAAAGATCTGATTGAGAGAGGATGGGATAACCGGGCTACAGAAAGAAGAGAGAGACGAGATGAAATATATGAGCCATTGAGTCTATGAGTTCGTACAATGCATGAGAGATAAGAGAGTTGAACGAGAGACTATTCGAGAATATAATGAAACTTGTATGATAGTAGCGGAGGTATTGAGCTCATCACAGCCGAGCACGTTAAGACATGGAGAGAGTAATTAAGAAATGGAGAGGATCTCTGGAGGAAGGCGACTCGAGATTACCTCGAGAGATACGAGAGTATATAGCAAGATTACACTAACAACACAAGATGCAGAAGATTCAATCTAAGGAGTAGATTATAAGAAACTGGAAGAGCAAAGCTGTGACGCTTCGAACAGAGAGCGGAAAGATGATATAAGAGATTTGCATAAACCGAAAATTAGAGAAAGAAGCCAGAGAGCAGACCAGAGTAGGTAAACCCAGCTTAGTGAGAGAAAGAGACAGGAAGAAAGATTACTACGAGGACGAAGTTAGATCTTCCCCTTTGGAGAAAAAGAAAACAAGAGATAAATAGAGAGAAGGAGAGAGAAAGAAAGACTAGACCCAAGTTTAGATTGACCTCTTGAGCCTCAGTAAATGTTTAGCTGTTTTAGCCTATGTTCAACGGAAACCTCCAAAGACAACTGTATTTTGTGAGGGTGTGGGTGTCTGCATGTGAGACTACTTGCATCATATTTGTTAAAATTGTGGTCGAATCAAGATTTATCAAGAAAAGAGGTCCAAACACACCAGACCAGTCGTTATTAATAAAAGAACTTCACATTAAAAGTCCAAAATGATACCTTCTGTTATTGGAGAATCATCTTTGTGACATTTTTCAAATCAGAATGGAACAGTTTGCCCAGAACTAGGTCGATGTTTGCTGTATTATCTCATCAACACTATTCAGAATTTTGGCTTTTCTGCAGGGTTGTTTTCTCTCTCTCGGCTCAAATCTCGCCTTGACCAGCCCACACAGTTTAGATTATTATTGTTTTCCATCACAATATCTGACATATTCAAATTGCACAACGCGCTGGCCCTTTCTTATCCTTGTCTAGTACAAATATCGTTTCGTGACACATTCCTCGAACACATTTGTATTTAACGCCTACATCCAAAGATTTTTTGACATTCACAAAATATATTCTTGGGCGAAAATAAATGGTTTTAGCACAAACAAAACCCAAAAATTCAGAGCTCATTTGCTCATTGTTGGTTTTTGAATATTATTTTGTTGATAATGCACATACTGAAAAGTTCACACTAAAAAGATCCACCTTTCAAATCACGTCAAAGTTATATTGATCTATGCTTGTTTGAGTAATCTTTATTGTCCTGTAGACCAGACACCATTGCTCCAAGAAATTCACCAATCCCAATCCCAAATTTGCTTTCACTCATAATGGTAATGTTGTAATCCTTAATACATGTTGAACTTGAGAGAAAATGCCAGAGTTGTGACCAAAACAGATCATCAACCATTGTGTTTTGCTAGATTTATGACCAGGTTACCGAAAGGCGGACTCCGGTCCGGATCCGGACCCAAGCGCCGCCCCGTCCGGACCGCTTAGCCTCCTGACAAACACTCGCAGAAAGGCTGGAGAATGTAGAGAGAGAAGCGCTGTGCAGACGGAGCTCATCAATGGAAGCACGCGCACATCGCCGTTGTGACTCGTCTTTCTCATTTTGGCACAACGCCAGAGCCAGAAATAGGCTGTTCACATTGGTGCGGTACAGTCTGAGTCTGCAGAGTGTATTTAAAGAACGCAGTTGTGTGGTACAACATCGCCGCTGTGACTCGTTCTTCTCACATTTGGCACAGCGCCAAAGACAAAAACGCGGTTCGTGACGATGCAGTGCCGGCTCTGGCTCTGCAGGTTCATTGTATTTAGAGAACGCGTTTGTGTGTGCGTGTAATGGACACGATTCAGAGCGCTGTTTGTGTGATTCTTCATGCGTAAAGTTGGAGAGGGTTATCGCGTGTGTACTATCGGGACAGAACAGGGTCGAGTCAGACCAGAGTTAGAATAACTCCATTACAGACTCAGTGATCAGCTCTGATCAGTGTAAAAACACTATTCTCCATCAAAATGTATCCATCAAATACAATTTTAAAGGGAAGTAGCCAAGAATAATTCATTAAAAACAAAGCTTTTATTGTAAAATAGAACTATGTGGGATATTGTGAAAATATAAATATGTTTGTAATTATTTTTAATTATAAAGTCAAATTTAAAAATATCTTAAAAGAAACTTAGCCGTGAAGTTCCGGACCTTGGCTTGGCCATTTTTCTCCAACTGGATCTCGATGAAATCTTATTGGTGACCCCTGATTTATGATATCTAAAGCTGACCACACACTACACAACTGAGACCACACATTACACGAACAAGACCACACACACTACATGACTGAGACCACACACTACACGACTGAGACCACACACTACACGACTGAGACCACTATAGCACCTCGGGAGGATTTTTGTAAATTGACTTTAAAATAGACAACAGAGATGAAGGCATTGGCCATTTTTTCACTGCGGATTTTACATGGATGCATGGAATTTTATTTTAAAAAATCTTTCGTCATTTGGAGAGACAGCTTTAGCGTAAGGAGAGCAGGAAGAGAGAGAAGAGGAGGTGAGTGCACTTCTGTGGGGTTAATAGTGCTTCTGCTTTACTCAAAAGTGGAAAAATAAGGATGTGTGCATTTTTGACATGGTACATTTGATGTTTAGGGAGAAATTTCACTATTTGCCATTACTGTTTTATTTTATCTTTTCGGAAAAGACGTAAGCAGAAAGTTTTTTCTCAGATGCTGTTTCCAATTCCTCCTCGGCTCTTTTTATTGGCCTCTGGGCTCCCAGTGTGTGTTAGGTGGAAGGTCATAAACAATAAACTTTAATAAAGCGCCTTACATTTGATACATTTGATACATGTTTGAAAACCTGCAACTGGAATCTAATCTAAGCCTGCTCCAACTACATTGGAACTCAAGTCCAGTCATGAACATTTTAATGAGATAAGAAGGTGGAAATGAATCAGACGTCCAGAAATGACAGATTCAGAGCACGATTTATGCTTCTAAGATCGTGACAAGCAAATTTGGGCCACAAACTGTTATTTACTGCCTAATTTAATGCCACAAAAGTTAATTTTCAGGCTTTTCTCTATTAGATTCAATGGAAGCGCCACTGCCGTAATGGCGGTCGCAGTAATTTAGTCACGTGGCTGCAGGAGTTCTATTCTGTCATGCTTTTTTGGTCGCACTTTAGCACTACTTTTGCAAATTTCCCTCACAACCTACAGTATTCCTCCTTCACACGTCTGTCTTTCTCTCTCCTCCTCACCCCCAAAAAACGTTTCTCCGTGCATCTCCTCCTTGCATCACAGCCTCGGTAATGAAAGGCATTATACATTACAAAGTGTTTGATTTTAGGATGATTTACTCCCGCCTTTTCCCCGACGAACGGTGGGGGGAAAGAAAAAAAAAAAGAGAAATGGCCGAGATAAGCCGCGAATTCATCTACCACATTCAAAAACGACATCAAAAGGGCCTTCAATTTGTGTATAGGATTCACGGAAGGAGCTAGACCTCAAAGCCGAGCCGGTATCAGATGAGACATTTCCATAACAGAGTGAGCGATGCACGAGGAGTCATTTTGATCCGGCAGAATCACAGGTTTTTTTTTTTTTCGGTGTGGAACTGTGGGGGTAAAGAAGGATTGTTGTGATCAGGAAAAGCGGGCGCAAATATCGCTCATGTCTGTGTAAACAACAGATACGCGAGCGGGTTCTTCGCGCTGACAGGAGATAACCTTTTCGGGAGATGGAAATGCGCCGAAGGGGGGAAGTATCTTGTGCCTGTGTCGAAAGTTCAGCCGGGACAGGAGTCAAATAGGAAAGGCTGTTGAGTTGTGATCAGATAAAGTGACAAGGCTGTTGGGAAATATGGTGACAAAAGGGGAGTAGACGCATCAGAGTCAGGGCCGGGTGAACTCTGGAGACACGTCACAGTCAGGTCCAGGTAGAGACACGTCACAGTCAGGTCCAGGTGAACTCTGGAGACACGTCACAGTCAGGTCCGGGTGAACTCTGGAGACACGTCACAGTCAGGTCCAGGTAGAGACACGTCACAGTCATGTCCAGGTGAACTCTGGAGACACGTCACAGTCAGGTCCGGGTGAACTCTGGAGACACGTCACAGTCAGGTCCAGGTAGAGACACGTCACAGTCAGGTCCAGGTGAACTCTGGAGACACGTCACAGTCAGGTCCAGGTGGAGACACATCACAGTCAGGTCCAGGTGAACTCTGGAGACACATCACAGTCAGGTCCAGGTGAACTCTGGAGACACATCACAGTCAGGTCCAGGTGAACTCTGGAGACACGTGGACATTACAAACTTAACATTTTTCAAACTTTGACTTAGCTTGGTGTGTCAATCCTTGTGGTAAATATTTGTTAAGTTCCAATTTCATGAAGAAATTGACAAATAAAAGTTGAAAGTTACAGGAAGTAATCTTAGTTGTAAAACAAAGTCCCTCCACATGTGTCATCAAAAAATGCAAAGGCAATTTAGACAAAACTAAATAATCATTAAACACAGTTTGTTTAAGTGTTAGAAAATAATATTATTTGTGTCATTTATGTGGGTTTTGACCCATAGACATACATATAATTAGTCGACGGCAGTTGTAGTCTGATGCTATAAAACACTTAGCATCTAAGCTAGTCCAGTATGTTTTGAAGAACTCCGGAGCGTGTTTGTTTTCCTATAGCCGTTAGCATTAGCCCGCATAATTTCGCAAGTTATGAAAGATGCAGAGTGTCAGCTGGAACAAACCTAACCCTAAACACATTTGGCAAAGGTCAAAGTCTTGCTATAACTTACTGTTGAGTTTACAAACTTTGTAGTGTTTTATTATAGACTAGTTTGTGTATAAAACTGCTAATGGCAAATGAACTATAAATAGAGATTTCTGATTTAGTGACTGCTGATCGCGCATCTACTAATTATATGTCTATGGTTTTGACCACTTTTACAATGCGGTTGCTAGGTAACAGTTGTGGGTTCCCCTCTATGTGTCATATTTGCTGGACAAAATACAATTTAGGCGAAAACAAGCAAATTGTTGAAATCTTAAATATATATATATATATTCTTTAGGGAAATTTATCTATATAGCCTACATGCATGTTTTTGGAGGTGTACCACGGAGAGAACATGCAAACTCCACCCAGAGAGATCGTGAGATGTTGGGAGGCCAATAGCAATTTAACATATATCTAATGCTTTGAATTGGAAAAAAAGCTCTGAAAATAACAAGAAACCCATAAATAGAAGTGTAATTTGTAACAACAGAAAACAGCAATAAGGAGAGAACATATTGGAAAAATGACACTTTTTCTGCACAATGTGGTAATAAAACGACAATTACTTGATTGCTGACGATGACGCACAATTTTCACAAGCATTGAAAGTCTCTATTTTATCCCAATCCAAGACAACATAGCTTATTATCTCATCAAACGTCAACATACAGGTTTCACAGAAGGCGTACGAAGTTGTAGATAAACAGACGCTTCTCAGACGTTGCCTTCAAACTTTCTTGCCCTTGTGGAGCCTTGAGCTGAGTGCTTTCTAGAACCAAAGCCCCGCCCACCCGCCGTTCTAATTGTGCGGGCTCTTGTTGTCTCCACCTGACAGGCCGTTAGCAGCGGCGTTTAATCACACCTGACAACTCCTAATCCGCCGCTTCTTCCAAACTTCCTCCCTCTTTGTTGCTCTCATATTCCGTGTTGACGCCGGGATATGTGATAATTTGGTGTGAATTGCTTTTACAAAAGGAAGCCGGAGTGTGACTGGTGACAGTGTAAACATCCTGCAGACGCGAGCTAAATTTAGGAGGACGTAACCGCGGAGATGCCAACCTTGATTTTTTTTGTAGTAGCGGCATTGACTGGTTTTAAATTAACTAGATGAACGGGAAAGGTGTTCAGTGGGAAGATACACATGATTGATCTTTCAAGTTGTAATTTTGATGTGACTATTTCCCATTGAAGTTATTTCTTTTAGGTTTCTTTTGCTTTTCCTGCAGTGAGCTGAAGTTTCCCTTTAAAGGACTTTATTGCACTGAATTGTCCTGATAGGTTTTAATAATATAATACTATTAATTTTACTCCATCGGCCCTCCAACCAGCACCAACCATTCACTCACACCAGATCCATACTAGGCAATGTGGGTGTTTTGCCTAAGAACACACAAAGTGTTTCTCCTCTGTTTGGCCCACTGCGGCTCCTGAGGTTCGTCCAATGATCTAATCCATCCAACTACTGCCCAGTCCCAACATGCTTAGCTTTTGAGTTCTGACAGAATCAGGCTTTGGCAAGCTAGTTTTATGTGGTGGTAAGGCTTTTGCTGATCCTAAACAACATGTTGGTTGTGTTGTCCAAGGGGACAAATTATAAAAGTGATTCAAGATCTCTAGCCAACTGTATCAGGAGATCGGAAAATTGTGAAAACAGAGCAATTAGTTTAGATTCTGGAATCGAACCTGGCCCAGGTCCGACCTGAGGGTGAGATGGGGCTGGGCCCACATTTCTTGCTCTGTTGTCGGCCGGTCACGGATCCGGGCTTAGGCCAGGTCAGATTGGATTTTTTTGGTTCTGAACTAACAACAATGCACATGTTCATGACTAGAATTGAAAATTAGAACAATGAACTCTGTCCAAAGTGGCTCATTAATGCCATTTATAAAGCTGATTAACATGGAGCCTATCCATATCCATAACATGAATAAAGTCACAGAAAAAGTATGAAAATCAAAACCAAAAAATCTTTCATGTCAGGACATGGAAAAATGAAAACACCACAAACTTTGCCCAAACACACTCAACACGTGGTGCAGTTTAGACATTAATACATTTGTGTAGACACAGTGAAATTTAAAGGGGACTGATTGTGTTTTAAAGGGAGAGTTAGGAATAAACTCTAATATATGTAGAAAAGGAAATTTATTTTATTTTTATTTTATTTATACCCTTTTTTTTCCTAATCAATCTATGAATGTGACTTCAAAAAGGAAATATTTAAATCTGACTCAATATTTGTAAGGCACACTCATTGCACAGTAGTGTTCTCCGGCACATGGGTTGAAAAACACTATTTTCCAATGTATTTTGTTCATCGTAAGCAGCCATGTTGGTTTTCTTACAAAAGATGATGCGTTTCTCTGATTGGCTAATTAATCTGTCAATCACGCCCACTGAAAATTGAAAAAGGGATCAAAAGTGGTGGCCAGAAGATATATATTTTTTATGTATCGCCTGGGTTTTCAAATTTATTGTGAACTAAATAAATAAACTGCAGCTTTTCTTTGTTTCGGAGTGGAACAAAACTTATTTTTACAAGGCCTAAACCAAGAGACAAAAGCCATCTTGGGGAGAAACTAATTGGTCTAACTGAAACTCTATCTGAAAGTTTTCTGTCTGTCTAAACAATCCTTAGCCTGCATAAAACACACCGACACAAGTTCCCATCCTTCACAGCTCACTCAAACTTCGATTCTTTCCCATTTCAGCATGTTCAGCATCAGCATGTCGATTTCAGCCTCCACTTTGTGCCTATGTGAAATCTTGGCACGGCCATCTCCACACGATTGCATGCATGTATAGATAAAACATCATTAAGGCACGTACTGGCGGGGGCGTAGATAAATTGGCTCATTTTATAATTTGATTTGCTGCATAATTTATACTTGTCAACGGCAGTATGGAAATGGAAGCAACAGTTCAGAGGCAAAAGAAAGTAGGCCGACGCGTGGCCAGGATTCTGAATGCTTGTCTCGTGTAGCGCGAGCCAAAGCACTTCTGAGCATTTTTAATGAAATAATGAAAATGCGAATACTTAAGGAGTGTGTGATGTGAATAAGAACCGTTCACTGACCCCTGTGTTGGTTTTGCTTTGTAAGGCGAGCGGTGGAAAAACAAGCAAAAGGATATTATTTGAAATTCATGTTAAAGCCAATTGTCCATATTTGAGAGAGCTTTTGTAAAAGATAGAGAAAATTTGGAATGTTTTTTTCATTTTGATTGATTGAAGATATAATTTAAAGGTGTATTGCATACGTTAATGTGAATCCCTCATTTGTCAGGAGTGATCCATAGTAGAAAGGCTTCAAAGTTGTCATTGGAAGCGTTTCCAAAGATCAAGACTCTCATCTGAAAGCGCATTTTCCAATATCCGATGGAAGTTATCTAGACTGGCTGCATTTATACTGAGTTAAGCCTTCCAATGAGGAGGGGCTACATGCAAAAAATCTGTTCCTAAAACCTGTTCCTAAAGACTGGTTTTAAGAACAGGTTGACTTTTGGATGAAATGAGAGTCATTAACACTCGCACAATGTACCTTTAAAACTTTATTTCATTTTTACATTAAAATATTAAGGTAATTTCCTTCTAGCGCAGACATCTTGTTATTGTATCTATATTCATGTGAATATATCCACAAGGTCCTGACCATTCTATAATTTCTTATTTGTTCACCAAACTTGCCAAGTTTGTTGTTGTTGCCTTGTGGTTACTACTGTTAGCATACCACCACGTCGGGTCCTAAAGCTGTGAAAAAAGCTACCTCATGAATACAAATTGGTGCTCAGAATGAATGTTGAAGAAGTTATGTGTACTGATGTAAAGATAGAATTAATTATTTCAGTTTGTTTGCAAAAATTGGTCTAGTCTTTTTCTTGACATTCAAATGTTAAATAAAGTAATTGTACATTCATTACATTTACATTACTAACATACAGCCTTTTATTTCTTCAAGTACATTTGCAACTATCTATATATTTCTTCACTTAACACAACTAAAAAACTCACTTTAAAATGATACCAAAATGTTTATCCTTTTCATATAACTGACAAAAACTTCAACGTAAGTCAAGATCCCTTGATTGGATCCCCTGTGTCATTTCCATTGCAGTCATGCAGTAGCTGGAGCTTTGGACGTCTACCTCAATGTTTCTGGCATTTGTGCTGTTCTGCACAGTTTTATTGGTTCTGAGCATGTTTGATGGCTCTTCATGTCTTTGCCTCACTTTACATATCAGATAATTTAACCATTCATCAGCCCAGTAGTAGTGTTCTGATCTGTCCTTGTGTAAGACCAGGTTAAAGACTCACTTGCACAGACAGGCTTTTACCTTATATAATATCAGAACTTGTGTAACTTTGTCTTCCTGTTAAAAAGACAATGAACCTCTCTTGGTCAGGAGAAACACACTAAAGATTAGAGTTTGGTGCATGTTTTAGTTTGACAGAGAAACCAAAGCGTCCTTATATAAACACCTCTGAAAACTTGGCCATACACATTTCTTGAATCCGCTCCAACTTCAAACTTCTGCGAGAACTCAATTTGCAACAAAACTCTTACCATTTTTATCCCAAACTTGTTGTCATGTAAACAGGGCCTCTGACAGTAATCCATTGGAGCGAACATTTCCCAGTAGCAACTTGTTCCCAAGAGGCGACCGGCCCTGCCAAAACCGCACTTACTGCCCAGAAACACAGATGAGACTATAGATGTGGGCGAACGCGGCCAAACATTATCAAAAGAAATCCATGAATCACCCTGCATGCTAAGTTTTTAATGTGGTCCACTCTGTCAGCTCATAGATTTTTACACATGATAATAAAAAAAAAAGTTGTAGTACTATCAAACGCTTGTGCATATTGGTGTTTGTTGAGAGTTGAGCATAAACAAAAGATTTATGAGAGTTACATATATTTGTTTAGCGATAAAAAATGTTAAATATCTCAAAGTTGCCAATGGAAATTTGTGTAAAGTCAAAACAATTCTTTATTTTTTTTTGTGTGTCAGTATCACTGTGAGGAATGTTTACTCTTTGGTTTCTATGGTTCCAAGTGATTAACTCTCATGTTGTCACAGGTGATTGTCCACAGTTTGGTTCCATGGTCACAGGTGATTGATATTGTTTGGCTTCTTTGGTCACAGGTTATTGACGCTCACTGTTTGGTTTCCATGGTACAGGGGAATAACGCTCACTATTTGGTTTCCATGGTCACAGGTGATTGACACTTTGGTTTCCATGGTCACAAGTGATTGACACTCATGTTTGGTCTCCCGATCCAGGGATGCGCTCACTGTTTGGTTTCCATGGTCACAGGGAATACGCTCATTATTTGGTTTCCGTGGTCACAGGGATTGACATCACTTGGTTCCATGTCACAGGTGATTGTCACAGTTTGATTTCCATGGTCACAGGTGATTGACACTTTGGTTTCCATAGTACTAGTAATTGACACTCACGGTTTGGTTTCCATGGTCATGGATGATTGTCTCTCGGTGTCTGGTTTCTATGGTCACAACACAAGTGATTGAAATCTATTGTTTGGTTTCCATGGTTACAAACATATGGCCTAATTTCCATAGTCAGAAGAGATTGACACTATTTTGTCTCCATGGGCACAGAATGATTGACACTTTGGTTTCCATGGTCACAGGGGATTGACACTCACGGTTTGGTTTCCATGGTCTCAGATGATTTTCTCTCACTATTTGGTTTCCATGGTCACATGATATTACACTGTTTGGTTTCCATTGGTCACAACACAAGTGATTGAAAACCTATTGTTTGGTTTCCATGGTTACAAACGTTATTGTTTTAATTTCCATAGTCAACAGGTTATTGACACTCACTGTTTGGTCTCCATAGTCACAGGTTATTGCTACTTCTGTTTGGTTTCCATGGCCCCGGTGATTGACACTCTCAAAAGTTTGGATCTCTGGTCAATGGGATGGTTCCCATGACTAGACATAATTGACACTGGCTGTCTGGTTTCCATGGGTTACAGGTGATCCAGACCATCAGTGCCGTGGACAGAGACGAGCCTCTGAGTGGACATCGCTTCTACTTCTCTTTAGCCGCACCTGTCGCCAGCAACCTCAACTTCACCCTGAGAGACAACAAAGGTATGGGATTGATTCTGCTCAGAAATTACTACATTTACTTTCCTTCTTTTCTAATAACAACATTTTAATTAGGAATATGAAAAAATATATGTTTGCAATAATATTTGTCAATGCCGTGAATACAATGATCCGGCCACTTTCAGCTATTACAACATAATAAAAGTTAGTTTGTCTGTGCAGAGTAAAACATCAGAATTAGAAGTTTTTTATTGCAATTGTGAGTGGAAAATAATCGCAAGCAAGGATCTGACATTGAAGCTAGGATTGTGGTGTTTGTTGTGCTCTGTCCCATTGACTCTGGTCCCATCCCAGTTCTCTTTTTTATGTATGGACTGGACTGTTTCAAGCTTCAAAAATCCTAGTCACTCAGCAGGGGGTGAAACTTTTTATTATTTTATTGTATTCCAAAAAACAAAACAAAAAAAAAGAAAAAAGAAATCCCATCTTCTTATAGGCAAACAAAATGTGGTGAGGAATTAAGAGAATCAGAATGCAATAACAAGTTTGTGTTTTTAAGCTAGTTCGACAGTTCCCTGAGCACAGACAGACACATTTCTTACTGGAGTTTGAGGCGCAGAGCCAAACTCCAGCAGCATCAATCCAGGCAAAGTGCAGCTATAAAGGGATAGACCTGTTACATCTGACAGCAGAAGTGTGCTCTTAAAGACGGCGTTTGGTGCCACTGGACTTGCCCGCACAGCTCCTGGGTCTCTTCTCACACCTGAGGCTCCGGCTGATCTGTGAGAGACTACACTTAGGCTCATGTGGAGGAGAATCGACTGTACCTGTGACTTTACAAAGGCCACTCTGAAAATCTCATGTGTTTTTTTTTCTTTATATAGACAGGGATGTGACAGAATTGTGATTATTGCAAGATAAAAAAAAAAAAAAAATCACAATTTAATTATTCACAATTATGGCTGTCACAGTAATTTCTTGAAAAAAAACTTTAGTATAGGGCAATTTCTTTAGTATACTGTTGACCTCTGCAGTGCATGTGAGGTAAGGATAGAATCATAATTAGTATATGATTATGATATGTTCATGAGGAACTAATGCATGAATTCATGGTGAATGTATGATGTATTCATGCATTAGTTCACCTGAGTATCCAGAACTATCATAAATGGGTTCATTATAAGTTCTTCACAGGTAAATTTAACTAAAAGTCTAGATTGTGTTTTGTTTGAATCTTTGATGAAGAAAATTCATGATGACTTGTGAAAGTCATGATGAGAATATTACTATTTTGGTTCAAATATCTTTAGAAATTGTGTTTTCCTCGGATTCATAGTAGGTTTAAAAGTCATGGTTAAGTAACATGATTTTATGTTATAAATGGTGGATTTCATGAACAAATTCATTCATGAAATCACTTGAATTCATGATAATTCATGGCGAATTTATGATTGTTCTTCATGACTAACTGCATTAATGCATGAGTAATGCATGAATACATCATGAATTCACCATTGAGTCATCCAATAGTTCCTCATTGGCATAATGACTTCATACATCATGCAGCATGATGGCAGAGCGATAGCGCTCTGGCCTCACAGCAAGGTCGTGGGTTCGACTCAGGCCCGGACCTTTCTGTGTGGAGTTTGCATGTTCCTCCCTGAGTCTGGGTGTTTCCTCGGGCACTCCAGTTTCCCCACAACCAATAACATGCAGGTTAGGAACGATTGGTGTTGGTCGGAGGTTTTGCCAGGCTGTTCGGAGAAGACATCTGTCTTGTAAATGTGCTTTATAAATAAATAAATATTATTCATTATTTATTATTCATTTTTTATTATAAAGTTAATACATTTTTTTTTTCGAAACTGATCTCAATAAATTTTTTTCTCAGAAAAAAAATCTCAGAATCTGACCGGAACTGAACATTGTCCATGCCTGATTCTATAAAATGAACTGAAAAAAAAAAAAAAAAAAAAAAAATACAATTATTTGCTTAGTTTGCTTCTAAACCAAATATTATTTTTGTTGTAACAACTATATAGGCGCAGGAACATGACACAACAGTAGAATGTTCAGTTGGCCTAAAGGTAAACCAATGGAGATTTAAAATTGTTAAAACCTGAAAGAGTGTTAATTAAGCAGATTATTCTCCTGTGTCATTTCCTTTGCAGCCAGTAGAAAGATCACTAACTCTTGGAAGAGTGTCACATGTGCTTCACTACATTTATAAATGGTTCTAGTGAATGGATTCCAAATCTTAAAGTACAAGTACAAATGCAAAAAAAATACATACGATTCTTATTTCATCAAATTATTTATTGACAAAAAATCTTTCGCTTTTTTTTCACTTGATGCCAAACCACTTACCCAACACTTCTCTTGTCTCTCCACAAACACTCTGATCATTTACGTGTCCTTTCCATCCATCTCCCGATACGGCCGTCAGAAAACACGTCTCCGAGGAGCTGTGCGTGCGTCGAGAACATGAAACCCAAGCTGTTATTATCCAACAGGTGCCGTGTTAATGATGGCATCTGTCAGAGGACTGGTAACGTGCACGACATGTAGACTCTGGGAGCTCTCCGAATGACACCGACGTAATGTTCTTTTCAGTGCAGTAAGCGGTAAATATATATACAGTACATATGCGTGAGGTGTCGTCAATCTGGGGCTGTCTTGTAAAGATTATGGCGTGTCAGCGTGTCGTTTGTGTTTTTTCTGTTGTGAGCAAGAAAATAAGGAAAGTACAGGCTGAAATGTAAATGGAACAACGAGGCACATGTTTCAGATATGTGTTATAGATTGTGTTGGGCTTGTGTTCTATTCTAGTATATGATGTCAGTGCTGAGAAGTCCTTTCAAAAAGTTATTTGTTATAGTTACCTGTTACTTCTCCAAAAATGTATTTGATGACAGTAAAAAATGACCATGTAAAGTAACTAGTAAATTACATGCACAAACCTAAAATGTCTTCAAATTTATATTAAATAAACAAGTTTGACTATCTTAAAGCCAACTTTACTGCAAATCACTAAAAAATCTATTGTTTTATGTTCATCTCTAGCACAGTCACAACAACACAGGCCAGAATAAACCAAACAGAACAATAACCAAACACACAGACATCAGAAGATAATAGCCGTGAGAATTTTTCATTCAAACCTAACGAGGATAAAAAAGGTAAAACTCATTGAGATTAAAAATCAAGGCAAGTGGCAGCAGCACAGTTACAAATAATGGCAATTTCTGGTCATTTAAAGCAATGACAAAAAGACTGTCTTTCTGCTAAGTCCTTTAAAATACTTTAAAAGAGTAAAGTGAGACCTAAACCTTTAGCTGAAGTTCATTCTCGAGCAGATTCCAAGTTAAAAGCCTTTTTACCATTTTCAGTGGAACTTTAGGGACAATCAATAGAATTCAAAAGAATTCTTCTGGCCAATCAGATTAATTCTCACAATAGTTGTGAGTTCTCAAAATTCTGAGAATTCCATGTGTTCAGCCCAATCAGCAGAGGCAAGTAACATTCTGGCAGCTCTAGGCAAACATATTTAATTATGTGCCTTTTTATTTTTACAATGGAGAAAAATACAATGTAGGTTACTTCCTGAACAGTATCTGAATACAGCTCTGCTACAATACTAAATTATTAGTGTTTTTTGTTTAAGAAATATTAAAGAGGGTTTTAGCCAAATAAGACATGGCAAAAAGCTGCTACAAGTACATTTTGCATAGGTCTCTTTCGAATGGGTAAATACTTGTATAATATTATTTAATAATCTGATATTCATTAAAGGCCCTACGCCTACTCCTGCCTTATGACAACACCGTCTCTGCAGTCACTGAGCTGCAATGTGGTTTTATTGGAAACCAAATGTGAGGACCAAAACCAACGTGACTTAAAAGGTTTAAGACAATGTACAATCACACTAAGCACAACGACAGTGATGCTTGTACCAGATTCTAGCTTTACAGCCCATTTCCATCTGTCCCAGGGAGGAGAGGTAGCACTGGACATGTTTTTAGTGGTAGGAAATCGGATCACACCTCCGCAGACACAGAGAGAACATGCAAACTCCACATAGAAAACTCCCAGTCGATCTTGCTGTTGCCAATACAGACATTTTGGAGTTTTTAGCAGAAATATTCTTTTGGCTTTTGAAAAACATGCAGAGAGGAGCTTTGGGAGTTTGTGGAAAGGAAAGACGTCTGTGCTTTTCTCTCGAGTATAATATGATATTTCTTGACTTTTTTCTGTTGTTTTGACACTTCCACTAATCAGCTTCACATGGTTGTCATGACGTACTTCCTTTTCCTGACAGACTTAAGTGAGAAGTGTCAGAGGTGGATATATGACTCAGTAAAGAGTGAAACAGGTGTCCATATGTCAGTGAGTCAGGTTAAGAAACAACAACTGCATTTCATTTGAATGAGATACATTTCTTGTCATAGACCCGCTGAGTACGGTTTTAACCCAAAATAGATACACTTGAATGAAAGCAGTTTTTATCAGATGTTTTTCTTGGACTAAATAGCCTAATGTTTGCCTGTTTCCATGGATATGTTTTGTGTGATACTTAAAGAGGAGTCCTCATTTACTACTATGCATCCACTCTAGATCATTTATCTTTATGTAGAAGTTTCTTTAGTATTTAACTTTATGCTACAAGAAAGTTACATGGCTCTTTAAAGGTAGTAACTTTTCTGGTGGGTGGTATGTCTCTGTGGAAACATACCACCACAACAAAACAAAACTGAAAAAATATGTATATAAAAACGTGATTTATCCAAATTTAAAAACATAAATTCAAAACAATCATCAAAGAAAAAAACAAACAAACACTGATACAAATTCAAAAACTTAAAATAAAAAATAAATAAAAACATTTCCCCTTGTTTAAAACTACAATAAACTCTAAAAACAAATTAACTGAAAAACGCACATTTACAAATATGCATTCAAATTCAAAACATTCAACCCAACAAAAAAACCACTGACACAAATTCAAAAACTTAAACTAAAGGAAAAAACAAACTAACAAACAAACACATTTCCCCTTGTTTAAAACTACATTAAACTATAAAAAACTAACTGGAAAACACACATTTCAAAACATGCACTCAATTCAAAAACACAAACGTAAAATCAAGAACATGCACCCAAATTCAAATACATTATCAACCCAAATCCTAAACATTTCAAAACATGGACACAAATTAAAAAAACCTAAACCCCATGTTAAACCACAATTAAATTCAAAACGTGCACACAAAATAAAAACGCAAAATATAAACACACAACTAAATTAAAACTTTGACAACATGCACTTAAATTCAAAAACACAAATGCAAATAAAAAACACACACAGGTTCAAAGACATGCACCCAAATTAAAAAAAAAACATAAATGCAAATTCAAAAACACAATTTACCCGCAAAAAAAAAAAAAAAAAAAAAAAACTGAATACATAAATAAAAAACAAGTCCCCATATTCAAAATCACAAATTTAAAATTCAAAAATGTGCACACAAAGAAAAAACACACCAAAAAAAAAACACGCAAAATAATTAAAAACACAAAAAAATTAAAAACACAAAATAAAAACACAAACTAGGTTCAAAGCTCAAATTTAAAAACACAAATGCCAATTAAAAAAACACAAATACAGAAAGTTGTGTGTAAAAATGTGTCACTTTGATGAGGAAACAATAAACAAATATAACATAAATAGTCCCTTTGAACCTAACAATTAAAAAAATATATTACAATTGTGAAGATAAAAAGATCATTTGATAACAAAAAAAAAATTCTAAACATGTTTCAAAACAACAGTTGTAAAGTTGTGTTCTCATAACAACAGCGTAACAACTTGTCTGGACGTCTTTGATCTATAGTTTGTTGTCATAATACCGTCTTTAATGTTTGGATGTTGTAATTGCTTGTTACCGTTTTGTAACTTTTGGGCCGGCTTTGAAGTCAGTCTTTGTGATATTGTTTCTTTCTTGTAACATTTTGTTTTTAATTGGGGCTTCTTTGAGTTGGCCTCTCAGTCTCTCAGTGCTGCTGCTGCTGCTCCTGCTGCTGACCAAAGACATGCTTCTGTCAATCAATAACAAAACCCAGCTAAATGAATGGGAGTGTGACTGGAGACTCGACTGTCAGGATTGGTAATTATTTCCACGGAGGATCTGGAGATTCTGTCGAGTTAGAGAGAAACAATTGGCCTTTTTTACCCTTGGTGTTGTAGCAGATTATAAATATATTTAACTTTTTTTTTCTTTCTTTCTTCTTTTTTGACTTCTAGCTGTTGTTTTTTATTAAACATTTCAGTTCAGTGCTGATATACTGTGGACTGTGGGTAAACTGGGGCACTGTTGGAATTTTTTTTTTTTTTTTTTGTTTATTTATTTATTCGAAGGACAGTGTACGGGTACACTAAAAAGATGGCAGCACCAGAGTTAGCACCATGCTAATTTCCATAACATTCCATTCCATTCCAAAACAAAACAAACAAAAACATATACATAAAAAACATTAATAAACAAGATTATATACATATTTACAAAAAAAAAAAAAAAACATGTAGAAAGTCCAATGTCATCCGTTACAGTACAATACATATATTGATAAAGTGCAAAGTACAATATTTAAAGTGCAGAGAAGCAGCTATCAGACGATACCCACAAGGGTAACATCTGATGGCAAAATACCCGTCTGGTATTGTTAGTGTGAGCAAGTTTGATGCTCAAGAACCCAATTGACTGCCCAATCAGCCATGTTTTTTAGATTGTCTGGCAGCTTGTTCAATTCCTTGATGGCTTTATAAGAAAAGGCAGACTTTCTTTTGGGAATATTACAATTACCTGGAGTGACCCAATCCCCCTGGTTGTTTCCAACCGGGCCAGGCGTTATACTTGTAATGTTTTTTTGTTGTTGTTATTGGGGTTTTTTTAGGACATTTTAGAGGATTTTGGAAGATTTTGGGGAGAACATTTATTAAAACAAGATATTAGAATCATAGGATTGTGAAAATTTATAAAAATGTATTTGGAAACCCATTTATTCACAATAAGCCCGAGTTAGGAGTGCAAGACAAAGCTATTTTTTCCAAGTGTTAATTTTTGTCTGGAATGACTGCTTTTCTCTGAGAGTTTGCCTAAAGCCCTGTTTCCTTTATGCTAGGGTCAGGGTAATGTGGTACGTTCATATGTCGTGTCCACTGTGCAAAGTGAGCTGTTCCGCCCTACTTGCTGGGTCCAAAGTGAGCCGGAGTAACGTCGAGATTGGACTCCCCGTCGAGATTGGACTCTCCGTCCAGATTGGACACCCCTTATTTTTTTTATTTTCAAATTACTTTTGCTAACCCAAGCCCCAATCCTAAACTTAGCCTTCGAATTATACCTAAACTTAGCCTAATTAATTGTAAACTTTTTACCGCGGGAAGCTTGGTACGTCTCGAACAGTCACCAACACCACACCGGTCCATCCCCGGTTCTGCCTTGCTTGCTGGGTCCAAAGTGAGCCGTTTCTGCCATGCCTGCTTTTACAGTGGATCCTGGAGTATGCCCTCACTTTGGTCCCGCCTTTAAGCATGATGATTAAACAAAAAGAGGAAACAGGCTCAGGTGAAAACCAGACAAAAAAGAGATAGAAATGAGAAATAATGTTCCTCATCAAACGCTCTTTTGATCCTATCACAAACCGCCTTATTTCTAGTGATGATGCTCCGATAGACTTAGCAAGCTAGCTTTTTGTGAATTTTTCTGACTGACGTGAGAAGAAAAAGTATTTAGTTTTCAAAAGTATTTAGATTTGATTTATTTAAGAAAGCATTTGTTATGTGTGAGTGGCGTCAGCCTTCGGGAACCTGGACTTACAGTAGTCACCATTAAGAGGGGGGCCCATATTTGTTGAAAGCTCTGACTAAAATCATCTAAATATCAAATTGATACTGTTTCTGAACCCTTTTGAGCACAAACAACTGCCTGAACTCTTTTTGAAGCTGAGGATTTGTAGTTTTAGCCTTTGACGTCTGTCTGACTGACTAGTTTTAAGTGAGAAGAAGCTCTGCAAAAAATAACATCAAGTTTAAAAGTTTGCCTTTTTTTTTTTTTTAGATATAAATAACAGTACAGCCTCGGCCAGACTCACACTGGATTTGGTATATTTTTGGTTCTTCAAAAGCTCAAGCTATTTTTATTAAAAATTAGTTTTAGGAACTTGTAAAAACTTATTAAAAAGCTAATTAAAAAAAAAATCTTATTAAATAAAAAATAAATTACCTTATAAGGAGTTAGCATAAACAGCCCAAACTGCTCCAAAGTGAACTGGTCTGAAGGATCCAGGCAAATATAAACATGGCCTAATCATGATTCTAGAATTAGAAAATGATGATGAACATTGATATCTTAGACCAGGTTTGACACCTTTCAAATGCAGCAGTAGAAGTCAAACATAAGACTTAAGAAGTTTTTAGAACTTTGCAGAATACATTTTGTGTTTGGGAGTTTTGAGGGTTGCGATGATCTAACTTGTACCATTATAAACATTAAGCACATCCAAATAAACTCTGTTCTCTCTTCCATGTTCATCCAGACAACACGGCGTCCATCCTGACCAAACGCGGAGGCTTCAGGAGGCGGGAGCAGCCTGTGTACCGTTTGCCCGTCCTGATCGTGGACAGTGGGACTCCGCTCTAGCAGCACTAACACTCTGTCGGTGCGCGTGTGTGAGTGCGATTCTGACGGAGTGGCCCTGTCCTGCGGAGCCATCGCCTACACCTCGACAGGCCTCAGCACCGGAGCGCTCATGGCGATCCTGGGCTGCATCATCACTCTGCTGGGTAAGAGGCAGCAACTTTCTGTGTTTTTTTTTTTATGTGTTTAGTAGTATACGGTAATACATGTAGATCAGTAATTAGAAAAGCCAGAGAAAAGTCTACATCAAAAGTGAAAGATGCGTTGTGTACTTTCTGGAGGTGAAAAATCAACTACACATTTCAGTAAAAATAGAAAGTTAAAATCATTCTTTGGGACATTTTCAATGGGGATAAATGTATGTTATTGCATGTTTCTCCCTGTGTCTGGCTGGGTTTCCTTCAGGTACTCTGGTTTTCCTCACCAACCAAAACATGAACATTAGGTAAAATCATCCCGCTATAGTTGTCCTGAACAATGGTCCCTCAGTGCTGCACGGTAGCGCTCACTGCTTTTGAGAAATGCCTGAGTGGCTTTGAAGGACGGGTCAAATGCAAAGAACAAATTTCCCTATTAGCACAATATAATATAGCTTAACAAAGTGACAGGTTGAAATACTCATTTATTAACAAACACTAAACTTTATACAAAGTTCATCTCAGTATTTTTAGCATTATAAATGTACTTCCTGTTCATAGATGATGACATCACACTAGGGAGTTGCCTAGCGACCATGTAATTAATGTGGGCCAAAACTTCTCTAGTGCAATATGTTTTTACTTCTTGAGACATAAAAATACACTACAACACACACATTTTGTTAAATGTATGTTTATAGAGTCAATAGGTTAGGGAACACTTGGTGTTGGTCGGAGGTTGAGGCACCAGGTGTTTAGGCGAATTGTCTCTGCTGAGCTGCTTGCCATCACTGACTGAAGAGGGAGGCTGATGTGTGGTGCACTTTGGAAGACATCTGTATGTGTAAATGTGCTATTCATTCATATCATTTATTCATTCATTCATTCATTCATTCAATAAAATCTGTTAATTTTGAGAAAATGTAAAATGGCCTCGACTCCCTAGTGTGATGTTATCAATTTAGAACTCTGGTCTACTTCCTGTTTTTTTTATACAATATTTCAAACTTGTATTCACAAACTTATTCTTAATTCATGCAGAACCATTATCAGCATTTGCTCTGCTAGAGAAGCCAAGACAAAAAAGTGCACACACTGGATCCACACTGAAGCCCTTTTGCAAGCCGACGGGACCACCTCCAAACGTGGGTCTAGTGCGGTTCGTTCAGTTCAAACTGCTCCACTTTGACACCAGCCCAAACCAGGCCAATTTGCAAGTTTTCTGAACTCGAATTCTATTGAAGCCAAACAAACAGTGTAGGTGTGAAAAGCATTCTCAGAAACAAAAACAGCTGCTATACAAGTGAGTTTGCATAAACAATTTAGTATGGCGGCAAATCAATTCAATGACATCTTTTGATATACATATTTATTAAAGATTTAATGTATACGCTTGGGCATAATTACCACATTTTCATCGGTATTCTATTTAATTTAATCACTTCTTAGACTTTGAAATGGAACCATTAGTAGCAATAAGTTAAATTATAATTGAATTTTATAGAAAAAGAGAAAGTGTTTATTCATAAGCTGACTCCATCGCCCACATACAATAATTCTATATGCTGGCTTTATAATCAGTAAATTCCTCTCCTAATGGAAACTTAAGTGAAAAAGATAAGTATGGATTAATAAATAAATAAATAAATAAATTGCTTAACTTTTCTGTTGTTTTTCTAGTGTCTATCTACACAGCTAAAAAAATAAGAAATAAGTCGTAGAGTTTGAGTTACAGCTGTTTTGACCAGATTAAAAGAAAACTACTTCAAATATGTCTGATTGTTTATAAACATTTTACCTCTAAGTGGCCAATGAGAATCATAAAAACCCACTGTACTGACAAGTATTTTGACTTAACATAAGAACCAGTTCATTGGAATAAAACACAAACGTCGCTGTTACTTGCACATGATCAGTCAAAATTCCCATTCCATTAAAAAAACAAGAATAATAAGGTCACGATGATGATGATGATGATTGAGGTATTTAAGTTTGTACCAGGAAACAATGGCGTTAAATCATAGAATATTTTTTAATGAAAGCACCCTAAATACTGATAGCCCATTTACTGTTTGGAAAACAATAATTATTTAATGAAAATGTAATGTATATTCATCAATTGATAGGGTTGCCATGAATAGCATGGTTAACTCAAGTCAAACTTTGCTAGCCTGCTATGTTTTGGTAGCATTAACACTAAAGATACATCAGCCGATGTTGGGGCCGATGGCTTCAGTTTGGCCGATATTTGTTCAGGCCAGCCAAGTCTCCAGAGCGAGTATAGATTTACAACAAAATGTCAAAAATGTACAATAAGTACGTTTTCTCGCCTTTTTTATGCCAATATGTAACAAAAAGCCAAAATGTAAAATAACCACAAATTTTAATTAAAGCTATGATGCAACATTTTCTTAAGTAACTTGAAGCTTATTCGTCAAACCCAAGATGTGTGGTTATTTCATGTTTTGGCTTTTTGTAGCTTATTGACATAAAAAATAGTACGTTTTTTAAATTTTGTTGTATATCTGTTTTTGCCGGAGACTGTGTTGGTTCAGGTAGTTTTTTTTTTTTTTTTACCTATACAGTCTGATGGGCATACTCCAATAGTTCATTTTGTTTGTTTGTTTGTTTTTTGTGTGTACTATCTCACCCCAGCTACGGTTTTAAAAGTCAAATAACAAAATCGGCCCCAGAAGTTGTTGGTGGAAGAAATTAATTTCTGGACTGTAATCCTTGTTTTAGAAACACAAGCAAGACTCAAAAGATTCAAATTAGATTGACTTTGAATTCAAAGGGAAAACACACAACGTTACAAAAACATGTCCTTCCTGATCTAAACCCTACAACGTCTCTATCTTGTTCTTGTCTTTGCGTTGATGTCCTCAGGTTGCCGTCGCGTGTTCACAAAGAAGCAAAGTTCAAAGTGTCTCTTTTATCTGTCCTCCAAACGTTTATTTTTTTAGCATCTTTAAGTTGATTGGTCCTCCTGTCTTTGGTTCAAGCTATTTTTGGTTCATTTCTCAAAACCATCCACTGATGATCTCATCCAGTGTTGCAACTCGGAAACCAGTCTCAAACTCGTTCTGTCTTCTTGTCTTAAGTTTCCAAATTTTTTTTTTTTTTTTTTTTTTTTGTCAGACAGGTGTGGTTCTTTACCTGCTGAACACTTTGAGCTGAAACATGTAAAGCAGGTAAAGAACCACTCTGTCTGACAAAAAGAAAAACATTTTTGGAAACTTTGTTGACTTGTCACAGAGCTGAAGTCCAGAGGTTTGACATCCAAAAGCAAACATCTTTTGGAATGTCTGCTTTCTCCAAACACACATCAACCTTTCAGCCTAGTTTTTACAAATCATTTTACATCATTTAACCATTTGAATGATTGCAAAGTATCAACCTTTAAACACACGTTGAAAAGATTTTTTCAACAAATGTCAACCTTGAAAATCAGCCATTAATATCGCATCGGCTGACAACATTTTGAAGCATCGACCAAAGTAAACCCTTATCGATGATACCTATGACCCAACAAAGATCGCCAAAGTCTTCACTCAAGGCCACATCTCCCTATGCACTTCTGCTTTATTTAAATCATGCACCAAGCCTCTTATGAACTCATGTCTTCTGTTAAAAAAGTAAACCGAAATTGCCTTTTTCTGTAAGAACACACTCAGCCTGGCCTATTACTTCTCGACTCATCCGGTTCATTCTGTGCTGTTTTCCAAAATAATAGCTCTATTTACTGCCAACGTGAAAGACTTTATAGAATTTTTCATTCCTCCCTTGCCCTGCTCAGGTCTAGGTTAAGATGTTGTGAAATTAATGTGACTCACGAAAATAGTGTTTACAAAAATGAAGTTGATGTGAGGATCGAGCACCAAAACACAACCGGCTCCAGAGGTCGGGTCAAAGGTGGCATTTTTCTACCGCGGTAAATACGAGCGGGCTGAATAGCGACTTCGTGTTTACAAGTCAAATAGTAAAATCCAAACAGAGCGGTCAATTATCTACAGGAAGATGATTTTTGTGGTATTTGGTGAATGTTCATCATTTTAACTTTAGTTTTATACCCAGATGTGTTTCTACAAATCATAAACACATCTGCAAGACTAGTTTGATGCATTCATATTGTTTAGTTTCTACAAATGTCTCTTCGTCCTTATCAAAGCTTTTACGTGAATCGATGTTTTAAAGCCTGTTGTCAATCGTACTTAGTATTCTGTCTATACATCTCATCCAAACATTCTTTCTCGTGCAAAATGACAGTGTTTCGTTCTAATGTAAAGCACTATTAATTCTTTGGTAGCCCAAAAACCATTGACAAAAACTTCTTGACTATGCCAGTGTAATCCCTCATTCATCCAGGAGTATCCATAGTAGAGGGTTTCAAAGTTGTCACATGGACAGGTTTTCAAAGATCAAGACGTTTAGACTCTCATCTGAAAGTCATTTTCAATCTGAAAATTGAAGATTGAAAATGATCTCGGATGAGTCGAAACGTCTTGGTCTTCAAAACGCTGTCCAGATGACTACTTCAAAGCCTTTCTACTATACATTTTGATTATCTTTATGAATTTAATTTTATGCAAAGTCTCAAAAATATTCTGTATTTTTGTAAGGTAAGATGAGGCTGTTCTTTCTGTTAGCTCTCTCAGTATTGACTTTAATGTGGAAACAACCCAATTGTCCTATCTATTTCATTATTTATCTTAAACCACTTCCTCCATAGAGTTGAACATTGTAAATCTAATCAACAATTTCTCAAAGGCGTTTTCCTTCAGGATCACCAATATCACTGTCTAATGTAACTCCTACACATATGAAACTTTACAGTCTTGGACTGAACAAGATTTTGAAAGTGTTCACAGGAATCTGTTAACCCTTTAGGCACCGGAGGTTAAAATACATTTCTCTAAATTAGGGATGTCAAAGTAGTGCATTAATTGCGATTAATTAATTACAGACATAATCAAGTTCATTTTTTTAATTGCATTAATCTATTTTGAAATCTTTAACTTCATTGTTTCCATATGTGAGTTGCAAAGTGGACATAAGGGTTGTTCAACTTGATTGAGGAAAGTCTGCACATGACTTTGACCTGAGGGATGAAGGGCAAAGTAGCAACGAGATAAACATAAAGGAGAGAGTTATTGGACTGATGAACGGGAGTTTTATGTTCAAAAGACTTCCTAAAGTCTTCATTTTTTGCAATATATTAATATTTCCCATCTGCAACAATAATGCAAATAATTAAATTGGATAAAAACAAAATCACTTAACTCAGTGTTTTTCCAGCAATTTTTAGGTGAGATCAAAAATAGATTAATTATTATTACAGATCATAATAATTAATCTCTTCATTTTTTATCGCTTGACAGCACTACTCTAAATATAGTCTTAAAACCTTCACCACAATAATCCAAACTGTATTATTTTTATAAAACTAGTGTTACAGATTGAGTTTAGTATTTTTCAAGCTTCTGAATCTGATCAGAAACAGAAAATCTTACGTTTGAGAGCCTGAAATGAGTTGCTACTTTAGTGCTTAAAGGGTCAAAATCTCATTCTTAGCCTAATTTATTTTAGGTCTAATAAAATGTCTGAAATTTTTCAGTCCAATAAATTTTAATCCAGTCATAACTAAGATATTCAAAATACCCTTCAAAACCTAATGAATGATCTTGAAGCCTGTAAATTACATTTGTTCCCTCCTTTTATCCACATAATGCCTTATTTCTATAAAAACCGACTTGGTGAAAAACTTACATTTACGCGAATAAACTACAGCCAAAGTTTTGCATTAGTAGCTATAAATATTTTTTTCCCCTGTTCACCTACAGTGTCTCGCTTTAATCGCTCAGTCCTAAACTTTTACTTAAGTATCAAATGTGGGTAGTTCTCTGCCACTGGTTCATGCAAAATGGTAGAAGTGGTCTCTTATATTTGGAGTGACTCCGGCTCTCGGGCTTTGAGTGGTGTCGTCAGTGACAGTCAGTAGCTGGTGCATTCCCACTCAAGTGAAGCAGCACACTGTATTTAAGTGAGCCGCTGACAGCCTTTGTGTTGGCCACCTGGAAGAAGGAAGGAGACGAGAAATTTACATCTGCAATTTATGCTATATTCTGGTCAGTCGGAGATTCATCCGAGCAGAAATCAACAGGTTTTGACACTCTGCTGGTGGGTCAGTAGATTCTGGATAGGGTTAATAGGAAACTGCTACATTTGGAAAAAAAAAAAAAAAAGACAACTATTTGTAATTTTGATTGGCAAGAAGGTGCTTAATTTAGAAGTCCCTCAAGGATCAGTCCTGGGTCAACTAATGTTCTTCAATGATTGTATAATTGATGATTTGTTCATATTTAGCATATTAAATTATAAACATTATAGGGTTTATTTGAAAATGTACTAAATTAGAATAAAAAAAATTGCAATTTTAGAAATAAGTGCACTTATGTGCTGTTTGGCAAAAATTATGCTTAGCTCAGGAATTCCTCACGGATTAGTCGTGGGCCAGTTAATATTCTTTACAAATGTATTTATTTAGCTGTTTGATCCAGAAATAATGGTATAATTGACGATTTGGTTCATATTATGAATATTTAGGACAAAATGTAATAGCTTTCATTGTTTTCTCACTTTACTTTGGGGACAGTAATGATTAATTTAGTTATCCAGAGCAGAAATTAAAAAGTTTTGAGACTGCTGGTACGTCAGCAGATTCTGGCTTTTCTGGATTGATATGAAAACTACTGTATTTGACTTATGTTGAAAGAAGCTATTTGCAATTTTAGAAACAAGCAGATTTTTGCTTGTTTCTATTTTGCAAACATCATTTTTGCAAAATGATGTTTACTTCAGGAGTCCCTCAAGGATCAGTCCTGGGTCAGCTAACGTTCTTCATAGATTCTTGTTGTTAGCTAAACATTGAAATGATCAAACAATTGATGGTTTTGTTCATATTGTAATAGACTGAAAAATGTTTTACTGCTTCATCCCAAAAATTATTAACGTTCAGTGTCTATTTCTTGTTTTACTTTAGGGCTGTATGAAGAGTAAATGAGTAATTATGACTAGTTGCCAAAACTTTTTTTTAATTTTTTTGCTGTCTTAGTCATTTACTATTTAATTTATTAAATTAAAATACATGTAAGTACACCTTTTCATAGCAAAGACCTTTGTTAAACTCAAACATAAAAAAAAACAATAAATACAGGGAAATACATTTATATACATTTTCCCAAAGTATAGTTTACTCAAATACTAAATAAGATACCTTAAATCTTTGTCCTATTATAATTATATCTACATTTTCCCTAAATCATTTCAGCAAAATGAAGGCATATACATTTTCGGATTTTAATGTCCCTATTTTGTGAAATGTTAGCAATTTTTTACAACTTCCCTGCCCTCTTTTTAATGAAAACATAACAACATCATGAAAAGCAGACAAAATACTTACCTATAATGCACAATGCAGATTTTTCCTACTGACAACTATGTAATTTTGTCTCTTGTTCAAAAAATACTGAATATCTACTATTTGTTGTTGTTGTCTTTGGTCAGCGCTTTGCTGTTTAAACGATAGCAACTCTAAAACCCACTTTACCACCTGTCTCATTTCCATTTCGCACTAAGGTCATTGTAAGTAAATGTATAGAATGTTGTAAAACCCAAGGACGTCGTCACTGCTGATCTTGTCGTGCCATATGTTAAGACGTTATCCGATGTTAGCTTGTGAACGCGTCCTCATTAACATTCTCTTAAGGCTTTGGCAGTCACCTGGAGGCTGCAGAAACCCTCATAAAACAGCCCTCCTATCACTGTACTTTTACGCCCAAGTGAGCTTCATTGAGCTCGGTCGGAGCTAAACAGCACCTAGAAAAACTGCAGTGATGAGGTCAAATCCAACAGTGTCCTCTTCAAGTTTTTATCAAGTACTGGAGATAAGTTGACTGCTTCTGCAAACTTGGAAATGGAAGTGACCCACACATATACACTTGAGGAAAAAAGAAACGCAATGGAGTTTTGAGGGGCAGAATAATTTTATTTTTGAGATCTGCCTGTTTCATATGAACCCTACATCCATTTCTAATCCTCAGGCCAACTCTTGTGGCGTTTACACATTTTCGATTCCAACAACACAACCAAACAATAGAGCAACCCCCAAACCAAAAGTGACAGGAATTTCTTCATACTGTCAATAGTTCACATGACCCTCGTTGGCTCCTGGACAGCGGTTATTTGTCGCCTCATGGATCAACAGTAGTGTCTGAGTTGATCCATTCTTCCACCAGTGCCGCCCTCAGCTGCTGCAGAGTTTCGGGAGGTGTTCACGTCAGTGAGCACGCACACTGACGCACCATTTGGACCACCTCTGCAAAGTCCAACGATGATGTGCAGTGCTCCATTCAACTCGAGTTCGGTGATACGGTTGAATAACGTCAGCACTCTGGCGATTACGGTTGGTTCTGGCCAACACTGGCATGTGGTGTGCCCCAACGATCTCGGTTGCAGACCTGGTGGTGGGCGGAGATGTGCCAGCCAGTTGGCGTGATCTTGTGCAGCGGTCGTTACACGGAACGAAAAGTACGAGGGCGGTTGTTAGAGTTCTCACAATCAGTCAAGCGAAACCAAGAATCTGTTCACCTGTCTACAGCTTATTATCTCTTCATTAACTCTCATGCATCGTTGCCACTCAGCACTCCATAGAATGCTGTGATGGGTCTGTTGCATTTGGCTCTCTGAAAGCGCCTTTACCCGGGCTCATGAGCACAGCGGGTCTCGATATGTGCTCAAAGCTTCTGTTCGCTTAGCTAGTTCGCTTCCTTTTACAGCCGGTTCAGAAGCTGCACTTTTCTGCTGTTGCAGCCGTCTGTTCTCCTTTGTCAACAGGTGACAAAAGAGAACATTTTTTTAAGAGGATTGCTTCAGGACTTGCCCAATGATATCCATCGCATTTGGAGACGATACAGGTTGTAGCGACCTCGGTCTATCTGAGACTGGAAGACTTCAGTGCATAATCCCAATTTGATTTAAATCTGACTTCCAAAAACACCTGGAAAATAATATTTTAAATTGAGCCATTTCTATAACAACAAGACAGGAAATAATCTTTATGCCGGAAACCCATGAACAACCATGTTTACTTGCCTCTTTTTAGATGGTGGCTTGAGTGGTTCTGAACACTTCAAAAGAACTACAAAAAGGAGAGGTATATACATTATAAGTCCTTAAACTGGTTGGACTAATGGATTTGTGAGAGGCTGCATAGAAAAGGTCTACGTTATCAAGGCTGTACATCTAAAGCACAACATATTCTAAGTGGTGTCCAAGTGTATCCGTATATATTCAGTGTTGTTGAGCAGATAAAAAGATTGAGTGGGGGAAAAAAAAAACTCTAATTAGAAATGATATTGTGGCGGAGCGGAAATAACACTTGAAACTGGAACATGCATCGTACAGAAAAGAAAGCTGGAAGACTCAACAAAATGGCTAACAGACAATATATACGATTGCTTAGCACCAACCCCAACTGGCACCACTATATTAAAATGTATCACTATCAAACCTACAATATACTGTTAAAGTAACCCTAACACATTTTATGACCCGGTGAACGTAAATTTAAGAAAATGACTGTTCTTGTCTATTTATATTCCACAAGGTAAAAATATGTTACATTAGAGTTTTAACCCAATTTATTGCGTTATGTTAGGCAAATCTCTGGTGTGATGTCGTGATGTCACATTCATGAACAGGAAGTACATTGTAATGAATAGTTCAAGCTGTCATGCACACGTGAAGTTCTTTATTGAGGTTCGATCTCATCTTATCTTGAAAAAGGAGGAGTGTATGTGCCAGTAAGGACTTCACTAGCCCTACTCTACTCAGCTCTACAGTACTTGACCCTGTTTCCACTAGCCCTGTTTCTCTGGGACCAGGTCAAGAAGGTACTAAACTATTCCAACTGACCCTGATTGGTGGAATCTGCTGGTGGAGTCTATCGTTATCGCAGAGTTTCCATGGATATCAGTCTGTTGTAGGCAGTTGCTACACTATATAACTAAAAGTATTGGCTCACCCATTCAAATATCAGAATCAGGTGTCCGAATCACTTGGCCTGGCCACAGGTGTATAAAGTCAAGCACTCAGGCATGCAGACTGTGAAACAAGACATTTGTGAAAGAATGGGCCGCTCTCAGGAGCTCAGTGAATTCCAGCGTGGAACTGTCATATTCAAATTAGTCAATTTCAAAGAGTCAACTGTCAGCTCTATTATAACAAAATGGAAGCGTTTGGGAACAACAGCAACTCAGCCACGAAGTTAGGAATGGGATGACATTTCAGTTCATAGTATGAGTAAAGGCAGGTGAGCGAATACTTTTGGTAACATAGTCTATATTACAGCACCGCATTCTAAGAGTAATGGAAAAAACAACCAGACTGAATAGAGTAGAGTAGGATAAAATCGTGCTATTGGAAACACGAGCTAGCTAGTAATGGCATTAAACTTTTCAGCCTTAAATTCATTCATCAAATTTTTTTTTTGTCGTTATTTATTGTTTGTTTTTCCTACACAAAATGTAACTGAGTCAAGAACGCTTGGTTAGCATGTACAGTATATGAACAAGAGGAAACTGTTCAGTTGAATTGTGCAGTGTGCTTAGATAAGAGAGCATACTGTACTTATAGAAACTCTACTGAGGTTGACATGCATCACACAGAGACAAGTTTTGTTCACAATGTTACATCCCCTGTATTGGCCTCCATAGTTCCTGGCCTTGTGTGGGAACGTGCCACTACAGGGGCCAGAGCCTAAAAAGGTTAGGGGAACAATAAAAGTGTCCTAGTGCGAAATTGACCATTTCTTGCTCATCAAAACACAGTTGGAGTTCTATTGCGAGATACTATTCTTCTCGCTTTGAGCCTCAGAATACTGTGTTTTGTCACATTTTTTGAACTATTTTTAGTCCACAAATCATCCAGACTATTTATCATAAATTCTGAAGTGTTAGCTCAGCATAGTTACTGTATTAAAAATATTATTTATCATCAAGTGGCTCTCAGTCAACTTTACATGTGACAATGCATGTGTATTATTTTCAATCACCAAAATGTCTATGCTGAACCTTCAGCATCTTTGCCATCTTTACCAGTAAAATGTTATAGGTGATAGATGACTAACAAGACTTTAAAAGAGAAAGGTTTCAAACGAAATTCAGCCAGCGGCTTCAGACACAGCCCTTTTGTTTGCGCCTGTCCTCAGATGTCCCCGGTATATCGACTCGTCTTCTTTTTCCCCTTGAATTGGATCATTCCCTCTCTGCATATTCAGCCTGTCCATCTTCCCTTGCATTAAAAGCCCCATCCTTTATTCCTCTCTCCTCCTCAAACGGCGCGTCATCAGGGCCTTTTTCAATCTGTAGGTAGCAATTGTGCTCCGTGATTGTGCGTGATTGCATTGTTTTGGATGACGGAGCGAGACCCTTAGATTTGTGTCATTCGCTCCGTCCGCCTGTCAGACGCTTTGAAACTTTTCTTTGTCTGCGCCTCATCCGTCAGCCGGGAGACGGGCCTAATAACTGGAATGCACAGAGCGGCGGAGGGTCCTTCATTGGTGATCATAGTAATCATGGGCTGAAGGGGAAAATGTGCAAAGATGGAAAAAAAAAAAAAAAAGGAGAGGAGGATGCCAGCTGGTTTCTGGAAGTTCTCTCAAGTTTTGAAGTGGAGGCAGAGTCGTGAGAGCGGGTGTACACCTGTGTGAGGAAGGGCATCTGGGTAAAATGAGGGCATTCTGTTTAAAGGAGAACTATCAAATCAGATCTGCGGTGTTTTCTCATCATTAGCTTACATGCCGATTCATACATGTGTGAGTGATCTATATAATTCACACACAATAGTCCAGAACAGCCCAGTCTCCGAAAAAACCCTAAATATACACAACATATAAGCACATTTTTACATCTTTTTTTTTACGTCAATATGTTACGAAAAGCCAAAACGTAAAATAACCATGAATTTTGGTTGACATAATTGACAAAAAACAGCATGAAAACGTGCTTATCGTACATTTTTGACATTTTGTTGTATATCTACATTTTTAGCATTTTAAAATACGACTTCACTGGTTTGTTTCACTCTTAATGCTTATGTTATTGATATTTTATTTATTTTTAATCCATATAGAAAGTCTTCAAAGTTGTCATCTGGACAGAGTTTTCGAAGATCAAGACGTTTTGACTCTCATCCAAAGTCATTTTCACTCAGATTGAAAATGACTTTCGGATGAGAAAGTAAGTAAATTTTAAAATTTTAATTTAGTTTGAAGCTTAATGGGAATTAACACAGAAATAATAGTAATAGTTAAAGTATTTTTCTTACATATAAGGAAAATATTATTAATGTGGTTGACTAGCTCTCACACAGTTCCTTCTCAATTTCATTTTACTCCAGCTTCTAGGTCAGGTGATATAAATCCTTGAAAAAATCAGGAAGTACAATCAACCAATCAGCAAACAGAGATGAAGTGGTGTGTTGGTCAGAACCAACATGAGCTGAAGTAGCAGGCTGTTTTCCTGCTTTGACCTCGAGTCAAGTATTAACTTAGAATTTGATGTTGTGCCTTTGTCAGACAAAGGTTTCCATGAAGTGAAATAAAAGCCGCTTAGTAAAAACAAAACTATGCATTATTGGCTTTGATTTTTTAAAATAATTTTGCAATATTGTTTCCCTATCACAAACACAGGTAGAGTTCTGTCTGTGAGATACTCTTCTTTCTCTCTGAGCCTCTGAAAAAACTGTTCTGAATGTCCCTAATGTGTGATGTTATAATTAGATCTCTGAGATCTTTTACACTGTTTTTAATTCCATTAAGTGTCCAAACTCGCTTTGAGCAGTTTGCAGTATTGACATATCAGGCAAGATCGATTTGGTTGTTTCCTTTAAGTAATTTCTTTTGCCGCGGGTAGATGGAACTCTGTTTCTATTTCGTATTTCACATACTTGTCCTGGCATGTATGTCAAAACATATTTAACTTTAAAAATATATACAGTATATATACAATAGTTTAGTTACACATGTTTGTTATATTGCAGATAAATATCAGGATGATTATTTTCAATTCAGGTCATTGAGTTATACTTAACTTGCAATGTTTCTGAAATACTGATTCTATTTTTTGACTAATGGTTCAGCCTAACCAATACATGTGTTCCGTGTTCTTTAATCCCATACACACTGTTATCACTTCTTCCATCTCTTCTCTGGACACTCTTTAGTCCACTCTGGCTCGGGCCGCACTCACTCCTCACGTATGCCATTAATCATCCGCTTGATATTTTTAGATTTAATTACTGCCCTCTTCCTCCCGAACAAATGCTTCCAAACGGCCGTCGATATTATATTAAAACACATTTTTATTGATAGTCACCTTTGTCTCGGGCAGAAAAATTCCCTCTACGCTGACAATCTTTACCGGCGTATTCCGCGCAGTTCTCCGGAGGCCCAATTAGAACATTACTCTCATCTCTATCCATGCGTCTTTCTGCCTTTGCTTATCCAACGCGTTCTATAAATCATCTTCTCCAGCCGCCGTGCTAATTTTTACCGTCTCGTGTCCGCGTATCTCTTCCGTTCGGTAAATCTTGATCTTTAAAGCCGCTAATGTGTTTGTCTGTTTAACTGTGTAATTATTCGGCTAAAAATAAGGAACAAAAGGAGCGGGGAAGGAGAGGCCCAGGGAGTCAATTAAGCGCACATTTGTTTTACATAATGAGGGAGGATGCTAAATGCTAATAGCACAGTCAAAGAGCAGGTCAGGTGGAATGCAAAGCTAATGGCTAATGTAGGAGACAGTTAAGGGAAACGGGGTAGAGCTAATTTGCAGTTGTGGAGATCGAAGCAGGCGGTTATTCAGCTGCACAAATGTAAAGTCTTGTGTAAGTCTGAGGCTTTTGGTCTCAAGTCCAAGTCAGGTCTTAAGTTAAAGAGAGGCGAGTTAGGGTGAAGTTCCAAGTCAAAGAGAGACAGTCCAAGTCAAAGAGAGACAAGTCCAAGTCAAAGAGAGACAAGTCCAAGTCAAAGAGAGACAAGTCCAAGTCAAAGAGAGACAAGTCCAAGTCAAAGAGAGACAAGTCCAAGTCAAAGAGAGACAAGTCCAAGTCAAAGAGAGACAAGTTCCAAGTCAGAGAGACAAGTCCATGTCAAAGAGAGACAAGTCCATGTCAAAGAGAGACAAGTCCATGTCAAAGAGAGACAAGTCCATGTCAAAGAGAGACAAGTCCAAGTCAAAGAGAGACAAGTCCATGTCAAAGAGAGACAAGTCCAAGTCAAAGAGAGACAAGTTGGAGTCAAGTCCAAATCTTATACTTCTAGTTTTAAGTCATTTTAACCCTGGTGTTATCTTCGGGTCTTTTTTACCTGGTTTTCAGTTTTGTTTGTCAATAAAACAAAAGTCTCTTGTCCTATGATTAGGGATGTCAAGATTATTAGGTTAATCGATAATCGTGATTATTCCAAACACAATATAATCGTAGGAACAAAAGAATAATAATCGTGACAATTTTAGAAAGAAAATTGTTTTAGATAACTCTTAAGAAACTATAGTGATGGATAAAATATTGTACTTAGAGAAAAAGACAATATTTTATTGCTTCAGATGTGTTTTATTTTTGATAAACACATTTTCTTGCTATAGTAAGTAAATTTGTGATTTTGTGAGGACTGTTTTAGATAAAATCTGCAAATACCTGACGGTCAAATAGCAAATATTGATATTGGCACACAAAAAAAAGCACATAAAAATTAAATACATATCAGCCTATTTCTACATTTGGCCATCTTGGAAGCAAAAGTCTGACACAATTGTAGAAGCAAATTTGACATTATTTCTTTCAAATACAAACTTTTTTTTAAAACAAATGCAGCAGAATGTTTTGTCACATTAGGATTGCTTCATTCGGAAAGACAATGACAATGAGAATGTTTTGTCAAGAATGAGAATGTTTGGTCAAGGCGACAGTAATCGTGAAGAATCGCTAAATTGTGATATTTTGCATCACAATAATCGCATTAGTAAAATTTTATATCGTGGCATCCCTACCTATGATTATGAAAGTTTCAGGAGTGCTTCAAGACTTCATTCTGTACAATCAGTGCAAATTTTGAAAAATTATGCTAAACATTGCACTGATTATGAAAAAATATAGCCTTTGTTGTTCTCCTGGGTCATTTTGACTCGAATCTAGTTAAATGAAAGGGCCACCTTGGCTTTTTTAAATGAACAATGACCCGGGAGGACCAGACATGGAACTTTTTCTCACTAGAAAAAAAGTACAAAAGCTGGAAAAATTAAATTTCTGTCAAACTTAGACAACCACTGCTGCTCTACCTTCAACTAGTTTGTTAACCTTTATTCAATATTTTTGAAGAAATATATTTTTTAAAAAGTCAGTGTTGTAACATGTCAGAAAGAAGCTAAATTAAAAAGAGAAGTACAAACAAGTTGCTCAACATTGCTTTATACCACTGTAACAAACCCACACAATTCAGGTCAAAATGGCCCAGGGAGGTGCATTGCCTTTGCCAAAGATAACAGGAGGGATAAGTCATTTTGTCAAGTTACTGAATACATATTGTATTTTGCAACTTCATTGATTTTTGAAGGGCTTGCCCAAGTTTACGCTTTGTTTCTTTAGACATCATGGCTGTTATTGTATTATACAACTATCATGTGTGTAGGTCCAACTGCCTTTTTTGCCGTGCAATTACATGCACGTTTTTCCTGGCATGGTATGGACACGCGATGTGGTTGACGACAAACAGGAGTTTTTTTCTGGGTTAACGTCTAAGTTTAGGTCTGAAGTTACAAAAATGCAAAAATTAGGTCTGAGGCTTGGAGTTGGATAAGATTAGGATTAGGATTGTGTTTTTACATTCACCATAAAAATGAACTGGGACAGAAACACTTGAAAAAAAAAAAATTAAATGCTGTTCATAAGACACATATGGCGTGCGCGTGTATTTTAGCGCATGAGCAAAACTGATCGACTCACAATTACACACAGAACATTTTCAAAGATTTCAAACTCTTTTCGTTCTCAAATTATTTTACGATCTTAATCTTAACTTTTTTCGGAGACAGAGCTCAAATGTGTAATTGTGAGCTCTTTCTTCTTTGCTCTGGTGATGTGTAAAGAAAACAGAAACGCTTTTACAAAATTGTGTGTATTTATTCAGTGCAACACTTCAAACAAAGCGAGAGCTGTGCTTTCTTCTAGCTCTGAAACCTGACTGTTCTCAAGCACAAGAAGTACCCAACTTGAATCTCCTTAAGTCGCCTGCTCTCGTCTGCAATCCAGGGAGATTACAGACACCTACTGTCTGTCTCTATATGTTAACCTTGTTTATCACTGTCCTGGGCGTTCCCCCGCCAGTTCTGACAAGCGGTAGAAAATGAAAGAATATATAAAGTACATTTTGTCTTAACTAACAAAAACGAGTACAGTTTTTGTACTTTCCTTTCCTAACCCTGAAACACTCATTTCAAAACCTGCATAGAAATAATATTGAGCAATGCATTGTGGGCGAACCAGCTAGCTTAAACTGCTCACCTTGTTCTCATTGATCGTACACGCCAGACTATTTAAACAATCCAATTATTCCACAACCACTACGCCACATTGATTGCTGCTTTCCGTTTAACCGACATGACCAGTAATTGCTTTATGAAGTGTAGGCCAGCCATTTTTATTTACATTTTTCTTTTTTTTTACAATCTGGCTCGGGCTAAACAAGCATTCCCATTGGTATTCCAGGCTCGTCCATGGTATGCTGGCGGACTTCCACGGCAGTGACGCAGGCTTTCCAGACATTAAAAAAACCCAAAGAGGTCTTCTGGAAAGCGCTGAGAAAATTCCATCTCCACGTGCCACTTTGTAATTCACTTTGGTTCCATTGAGTTGAATAGAATTTCAAATGATCCGAGTTTCTAAATCAGAAGCAACATCCTTGTGCATAAATCGCTTGGCATCCTGTCTCCGAGCGAGTGGAGCGGTGATTGGAAGCGGCGTGTAAACTTAAAGGAACCTTCAAGTTTCCGTATACTTGCCAAAAAAAAGCAAGTTAATATAGGGAATATAGATTTTGTTTATACATTTAAAGGTTGAATGGAGGATATTCTACTGAACTCATACAACCTTTAATGGCTCATTGTGTCAAATATTAATCCTATGTTTATTTACTAAATGCATGTAAAAATCAAACAAATATGTCCTCTTTAAAATGTACGACAAAACTGTATTATATATGCCAACACAGTAGGGAGAGCGGGGTTAGTTGTCACACGGGGAGGTTGTCACAGTCATGTATCTCAGCTTGTGATTGGTGCATTTGAAAAAAGTCAGAATAAAATGTGCAATAAATAAACCAAAATACACTCACTAAAACATTTTTTGTAAACATTTGTTCAAGATTGTGATGAGACGACATCAAAAACATTTATAGCAAAAAGTACATTTTCAGATGTTGAGAAAAAATGTTGAAAGCTTATAACCATTGACTTTACAAAGAGTCAGAGTGACAATTAGGACTGTTTCTTTCTGGTCTGGTTTAAAAATGTAGAAGAAAGCTGAGGTGAGAGTAAAACAGTCTAGTCAGGGTTGGTTGTCACACTTTTTTCAGGGTTGGTTGTCACATATGATTATATCTAGAACTGCAGCACAGCCAGAGTAGGGTTGGTTGTCACACTTTTACAGAAGCCAGATTTTCTCAAAAATACTGTGTTTTAAACATTCCAATTCAATGCAAGAGATGAGTGTAAAGTATCAACTAAAAAATAAATGTAATTATTATCAAGTCGCTTGTTCTGTTCAAAAGTTATTGATCACTAATTCACATTGACAATATAGTTTTACAGAGAACAGCTGGTGGATTCATTAGTTACCCAAGACTTTGAGCTTTTCTCTGTTGTTAAAATGGTTAATGTGAGATTTGTTGTTTTTGAGAAATTCAAATCAAAGTAAAAAATAGACTGGGAGTATCGCAGCATTAAACCAAATCTAAACAAGGACTAAGCCAGGTTTAAAGCTGAATGAAATCAGAACTGAAATATACACTGTAAAAGTGACACTTTAATGTGTGAGTGAGTGAATAAATTAAATTACTTAAATTACATCATATTTATCTTTGAGCATATGAGCATAATGATTTACCATTAGAACAAGAGCAAAGCGGATTATTTGGCTAAAAACTATGGGAAAATACAGCATTTTCTCACTAAAAGAGTCAGAAAATGCAACTGGAAATGAAGCAAGAAAAATACACGACATTCATTGGCAAATCTTATTTTCAGGCACTTGTAGACACATTAAAAACTTTAAGTTGGCCACTATTTTTGAGGATTAACCCAGAATCAAATACTACAGGCGGAAACATGTTTTTGTAATATTTGGAAAGTGAATGGAGGGTTAAATCATATCTTTGGAGGGACAATTTGGCAACAGGGCCTTAAGTTGAATAGGCCTGAACTAGACTAAGCATAGCAACACCATTACCAAAGAGACCCAAAGTATTATGCTTATTAGTCCATAAATATGCGCTTGTCAGACAGACTTGACTAGTTTTTATTACAGAAATCTTGGCATTTTTTTCTCCCATTCAAGTGTTGCTAGTTCAGGGAACGAGTGTTGACGTATGGCCACAGCCTCACACTCTTATTTTTATTGTGTCTTGCTAAAATAGACATACAAACCAGAACATTTTAGCCCACTTCGACTAACGCACGCTTCCAAGTTTCTATTACATTCAGACATTCCCCTCAGCTTTCTCAGAACCACCTTTTATAGCTTGTTTGACGAGAAACAAAAGCACCATATAGATCTCACTATAGCGCACTAGCAAACGGCACGCTCCCCATTCATCTCCTCCAACCTTTTCCACCTGACACTTCTTGCCTCGGTACCATTTGCTCTCTTATTACGGTGTTTGAGTTGGGTGTCGCGTCCCACTCTCTCCACGGCAAAGCAAAACCCCATCCGAACGGCGCCGCAAAGCCCAGGAAATATATGGGTCTACGGCGCCATATTTCACTGGCAGCGGCTTGACGTTGATGGATAGAGGATCATTAGACATTTGCCAGTTTGCTTGGGCGTGGAGTTATTTTCAGATATAATATATGGAGGAGGGAGCCGCAGCCGGACAGGGGTTAAGAAAGATTTCAAAAGAGGGGAAAACTTTGATTGGGCGCAAGTTTGATGCTTTGTTGGAGTTGGTAGGAATTAGCATAGTGGAGTTTTGGGGAGTGTCAGTTGGCAAATGTTCAAAACCTTAGCAGTTAGCCTTCATCTGATCTTTTTTTGTCTTTTCTCTTGTAACACAGTGCATAAAATGGTAGTCCAGGTGCTTAAATGTCTTCCAACGAGTGGGAAGTCTGAGAAAATGTGACCCAGCCTCTCTACAATAAGAGGGAAGTCAACACTAAGTCCATGACGAGTAAGGTCTTGTTCACACAAAGACAAAACTATTTTCCAAACGAATTGCATAAATATGGAGGTGCCTTAGGATTTTTGAGTGATCACATGAATCAGTAAACCAGCCTGAAGTTGGTGTAATGCCTGTAACTAACCAGAGTGTGGGGCTGTGACAACGACACACAGAACAAAGAACTAGAGGAAGACTTGACACGGATCGGGTGCAGAAAAGTTGCTGAATGTAAACAGAAAGTTAGCAGAGAAATCTTTTAAACTGATCAAATATCCTGAATCAATAATGTGGATCTAAAACTTACAGAAGAGACAGAGAAAGTAGATTTATACTTCAGATGTCTTTGGAAGATTTAGACAAAGATTCAAAATGGATTTAACAGATTATAATGGATTTATCCATTTTTTTCTGTCTTCTGTGGTTCTGTGGCTTATCAGTTCTGTGCATCTGTTTTAGGGATGGGACGATTCACTTAGGTCACGATTCGATTCAGTTTTCGATTTTGCAGCCGCGATTTTCGATTTTGTTCAATTTCGTTATCTATATTAACTTTTTAATTTTTATCTTAAGACAAAATAAACCATAATACATGACTTTAAAACGAAACTACCGTTGTTAGAGCTTTGAGCTAGTGTTTTTTTAGAGGTCCATCCACCCATCAGTTGTAAACGCAATATAATAATGCACATTCAGTCAGGTCTGGCACAAGTTCACACTTTGTTTCTTCAAACATTGTGACTACTCTTATATTATTGTGTGCATTATACAAATACAGAGTGTGTTTGTTAAAGTCAGTGACTGCTTAAGCAATGAAGATCGATTCTGGCCTTTCGATTTGATTGCTGCAAACTTCCATTGATTTTTAAAGTTTTCGATATATTTTCCATCCCTAATCTGTTTATGTTGTTTAGCCACTGTGTGGATTCATTTTACAAGGAACAAAATGTAAATTGCTGTTCTACACATGACATAGTACAGTATATGGGAAAAACCAAACGAGTCTTCAGAAACAATGAAGATATACAACAACTAAACAAAAGGGAACGCCTTTTGTATGTTAATGTTACGAAAATACCAGTGAATTTAGTTTGAAGCTACGTCACGACATTTTCTTTGAGTTTAATGGGTAAATCTTAACCTACCCCAAGCTTCAGTTCTAAACGTACCTATTTAAGTAACTTATCTGTAACGTACCCGTATAAAGTGCTGCATTTATTACATACTTTTTAGTAAAAACACAAAGTTACTTAAAAGCCAAAATGTTGCCAAAGTAGTGTCATTCAGACCTGCAAACACCAGCTATTTACAAAAAAATATATATAAGCAGAAATGTAGTTTTCCTTTTGTGCAGGGTTTGTTGTCATTTGATTAGAGTCAATCAGGCATCAAAGGTTAAAGGTGTAAAACCTCATCTTCACAAAGAGTCCAGCCATATGCTTGTGCTCCTAAGAGTTCAGAAACTATTTTAGTTTGACTATAAACCATTTTAGTCATTCGTTTTAAGGAGGCTGTAATAGTAAGAGGGTAATACATCTATTTTTTTATTCTCAACAAATAGATTTGGAGCCAGGTGTCAAAATATATCGTTTTAAATTCAATTAGTATTGGTCCTGTGTTTTTGTTTATGCAGTCTGTTTACTATTATTAGAAAATATCATGAGCATAAAATAACACTTTTCTTTTTGACAAAACCACTATTTCATAATTAAAGTAAAGATCAGGAGGTGAAAAAGTGACTAAAACACGCCTGGTTTAAAAGAGCTAATGAGACACAAGTCTCATTACGATGAGAAAACAAGCTGTGTTTGTTTAAGTCGCTTGGTGATTAACTCATTAACTAAAGACAACAGTGTTAGATAGAATTCATTACAAGTGGCATTTCCCTGATCTGACTCCAAACACACACTTTCTCTTTCTTTAAACCCAGTGTGCAGTGATAAGACTACGTTCATGACGCTGCATTCATCTCTCAGGCAGTCATCCCTATTAGCTTTCACAATTCTAACTGTAATCTAATGCTCACTGATTCTACTTGAAGCAGGACAGATGGAAACAGTCTTAACAGCTATTGCAGGATGGATTAACTGGGGATTCTGAATGGACTTAAAATTGCAAACATTGTTCTTTTGAGAAGAATTGCAGCTGCAAGTGAATTCAGCATCAGTCACTTTGCCTGACTGAATCTTTAGGTGAAGATGGAATATAAATTGTAGGTTAAATAAAGATTTTTATTGATTTTTGACAGTTAGAATTTTTTGTCGCCACAGTTCTTGTTGTTGATATAAACAACAACAATTAGCATCTTCTCTCAACAAGATATATTATTTGCCACTTGATGAGATCTCTTTCTCTGTGTTGAGTTTGCATGTTCTCTATGCACGTACTTGTTTAGAGAAAAGAAACTTTCTTAGTTTGAAATGAAGATAAGTTTGGAAGCAGGACAATACTTCCTCTACGTCTCTTCCAGTGGCTACACTATTTAACCGTCATGACCACACACACTCTACCATTCTACCATCTATCATTCTCTTTTTTATCTCCCGAGGGGGTTTCACGGCCTTTGAAGGAAGCCCCAAACCGGCAACGACGTCTACATGTTTATATCATGCTTGTAGTTATTCAATAAAGTTCTTGCTTGTTCTGAAAGGGTGGTCCTTGCTCGTGGATATTTATTGTAGTTTTAGCACAACTGGGCAGTAAAAAAATTGTGCCAAGTATTGCTCATTTATACTGTTGGGAAAAAGCTAAATACCATATACACAGAATACTCATTTATTGCTCTACCAGATCGATTCTAATGATATTTGTGACTTTCATTAAGTCTACAGAATTCATCTGGAGAGACTTCTACTGTTCTGCTAAAGACGGACCAATCACAGTGCAGCAACAGACCAATCAGAGCACAGACTTTGACCTTAAAATAGTGCACACAAAAGCCCAGATTTTCACATTTATGAGCATGAAAGATACTTGTACTTTTATTTCTACTAGACTTTACAAAAAACTTGACTAGTCTGCACTTCCGTTTTGTAACACTTCGACCAATCAGTTTCAAATACTCAAATACATACAGCACCAATCTGGCGTGAGCAGCGACTTCTTAAAGTCTGAGGAATACATTTCAACGCACATTATACAGTATGTTTCAATCTGTCATAAAGACTGGTCAAACAGGTTGAATCCAGCTTGTTGGACCAGTGTAAGATGTATTTCTCCTGCATTGCCTTAACCTTCCTCTTCTTTCTTCTTTGTCTTTCTCAGTGATGGTCCTGCTGATCGTGATGATGCGCCGCCGTCGTAAGGAACCCCTGATCCTGGACGAAGAACGCGACATCCGCGAGAACATCGTGCGGTATGACGACGAGGGCGGAGGCGAGGAAGACACCGAGGCCTTCGACATGGTCACCCTACGCAACCTCAACGTGATGCGAGACCCCAACGTGCGCCGCGACGTCACCCCGGATACGCCCACTTTTTTTCACTACCCGCCCGCTCGACCGGCTTACAAAACCCTCCCGGACAACGTGGTCTTTCGAGAATTCATCTGGGACCGCCTAAAGGACGCCGACGTGGACCCTTCCGCCCCGCCGTACGATTCCTTGCAGACGTACGCGTTCGAGGGCAGCGGCTCGGTGGCGGAATCGTTAAGTTCGCTGGAATCCCTAAGCACAGACTCTGATCAGAACTATGACTATCTCAGCAACTGGGGTCCTCGCTTCAAAAAGCTTGCCGATCTCTACGGCAACAGCGACGGAGCCAGTATTTTCTCGTAGCGCCCTTGTGACTTTCTATCTCCGCTCACTCCTCGGACTAACAGAAAAAAATAATTTATTGTGGACAGAAAATGTTATGTCTGCCTTAGAACATCGGCGATTCAAAGTTTGTTGGAATCGCTAAGCAAGGACTTAGTTTCGAATTATCTGGGTCCGCGATCTCTACGACAACAATGACAAAGCGAGTATTTTCTCAAAACGCTCCTGTGGCTTTCTATCTCAACACTCTTTGGACAGAAAAAATGTATTTATTGTCGACAGAAAATGTTACGTCTGCCTTACATCATCGGAGAATCAAAGACAACGCAAAGTTTGTCGGAATCGCTGAAGACGAACATCAAAAAGTTAGTCGATCTCTACAGCAACAGCGACAGAACAAGTATTTTTCTCATAGCGCCCTTGTGGCTTTCTTCAGACTAACAGGAAAAAAATTATTTATTGTCGACAGAAAATGTTACGTCTGCCTTAGAGCATCGGAGATTCAAAGACAACACGAGAGATATTGAAAGGAAAGGAACTCGGACTTCAAAGCTTGGGAGTTTGTTTACCTCCCCATATGGATCTTTCAAAAGCGTGCCACGGCGAGTTTGACACAGACTTCAAAAGTGGCTCAGCTAGGGAGGAAACCTTGTGTGCAAAAGACATTAAAGGTTCCAGAATCGGGCTCTGGGCCAACCATTGACTGCTGAATGAATTTATGTCAGAGCCATTTTTGGAAAAAAGATGGGGGAAGAAGAAGACACCTGCCCTTGCATCTCTGCTTCTGATGCGTTCTTTTGCTATTTTTGTGCTCCGAAAAACAAGTTTGTCATAAAGTGCTGCATCCCCTGCGGCTAATCATTGTTCGTACAGGTTTATACATGGATAATTTCTTCTTCTTCTTCTTCAGCGATTTTGCTTCGACGAGCTTTGGGAAGATCCATAAACATTCTCATTACCCAAGGATTTGAAAAGCTTAACTTTCATTTTTGTTGTGTTGAAAGACATAAGGGATCGCTACTTTCCTAACAAAACATTTTTCAAATCTCTCAATGTGGAGTGTCTCTTTTTTTACTTTCTAATGCCAAGTCTGATGTATAATTTCGGAGCTGTGAAATGTCAGAACTCACTTGTAATGCTCAGTACGAGACGGGGTCGCTGAAGGTCAGACCAGCTCGATTGCCAGATTAATGGCAAATAGACTGTAGAAAAATATAATCATTTGTTTCTGAAGTGACAGTGCTTAACCGGGTGAAGTGGCAGTTTGTAAGTAAAATGACTCTTGCTTCTGTAGAGAGCAGAATATAGCGTCCTTCAGAAATGGACTTGTAACGTTTTGGTTTGTCTGTGGATGGTAAAGGACTATGTAAGATAATCATGTTGTGCCAATTTTTCAGTTTAATTTTCCAGCTTCAGACGTTCTGTTTGAATTGGGTGTCGACAAGTGCAGCCGTTAGTTTATTATTTATTTTGAGAGAGCAGATTTGTGCAAATGTTTTTATCTTTTTGCTGACTGAATAAATTGACATTCTGTTCATTAAGTCAACAGTATTTTCTTTTTTCTTATGACGGATTGTCACATTTTTGATTATGATTTCTTTTTGATTGGATTGTCAGTGGTGAATATTTATGAGAATTTTTAAGCTGTGGAGAAAAAAAAAACAATAGCAGGATGTTTGGGTTTTAAAACAGAATCTCTCTACTATGTCATCAAAAAATGAAAGCTTAAGCAGTTATTTAACAACATACAAAGATTGCCAGTATAATGAATTGCTAAATAAATTGTCATTTATACCACGACTTCTCACACATTTTGAGTTGGTTCATCCCTTATCAATATGTTAACAGCTCATGGGCCCTTTATCATTCTCCACAGGAGTGTCACAATTAATTTACGAGATTTAAACCATGTTAAACCAGAGCCATGTCTATAGTCATACATCATAAGAAATTGTAACAAACCAAAAAAAAAAAATGCTTGCTCTTGTCTACAATATTGTTGCTAGGTAACAGTTGTGGAACTACCTCTCCCTATATATGTAATTTGTTAGCTAAAAACAACTATGAATCTAATCAAAATACATAAATTGGGTGAAAACAGACAAGATGTTTAGTACAGTCTTAAATGAGTTCTCATGTTGACAGTATTGATTTGAAATTTTTAGTCATAAGCACTTAAGTATGAAAAAAGATAATTCATGAGATAAACATGTTAAACTATCCTTATAGTTTATCATGTATAAATAAGTGTTGTGTCTCATATCAAAGCCGAAAAGACCAACAACCAGAATAAAACAGAAGGAGAAGATACTGTACCTGTGAGGGCGCTTCATCTCATAAGTGATCAGACTTCAGAAGCTAAGCAAGTTGGGGCCTGGTTAGTACTTAGATGGGAGACCGCTGGAAGTCCAGGTGCCACAGTGGGACTACAAGAGTGGATTGTTGTTGTCAGAGCCGGATAACCTTTTGGGGGCCTAAGCAAAATCAGCTTCGGAGCCTTCAGTCTTTTCTACGAACCTTAATCAGTCAAGCCAAAGCAGCGTTTAAATTGACTTTTTTCATTATTAATTTATAAATACACATAAAGCAACCGACACAAATACGTTTAAGCTAAATAATATTTCTCATAAGAAAGAGATAATTCAAGATCTGCCCCAGAAACTTAAAAAAAAAAAAAAAGAAAAAAAAAAAAACTAAACAGATGCATTTTCCTAAATTTGGAGTGAGCTATTTTAGACCAGAAATCTTTATTTATGCATAATTTTATCATTAATAACATTGCACCTCTCCTCAAGTTCACTTTGTGTCAAGTGGGGCCCAGCCCTGTCCTCTCCCTGTGAGCTCCGCCTCTGTTCCTCTTCACGCTGACCTGGAATTGCTGATAACCTGCATCATCGCGCTGGACTTTTAGACAGAAATACTAAAATCTGAAATTTTTTGGGACAAACAGCCTCATGTTTTATGTGGCTCTGAAATATTTCAACATAAATGTGCAGAAATCCGCCGTGTTTCACCGCGGTCATTCTCGCAATCTGCAGACGTTTAAGTTCAACAGCTGTTATTGTGCATAGTTCAGCCAATACTCGTCCTATTGACGCAAAATAAAGACTGACTGAGAGGTTATGAGACAGAGAACATGTATATGTTGTTCAAACTGTTCCCAGACTCTTTGGTTCTGCGCTCTGTGCTGAGAATGATCAGACATAACCTCAGTGTCTGCGTACACTGGGTGAGTGGATCCTTGATTGTAAGTGCCTTGAAAAGTGGAAAAGCGCTATATCTGTACCATATACTATAAGAGAGTCAACCTTCTTAGAAAAGGAGAATTTGCCAAGAAAAAGCACTGAAGAAAAGTTGTCAAGTAAGTATGATTTGGTCATAAAAGATTGAGAAATGCACACAGAGTAAATGAACGTTTTTGGCACCAGAGCTTTTATTAGAAAGACATTCTAATACATTTAGAGACTTGAAACTTTGCCCTGGAGATTCCAAACCGATATCTCTCTGTATTATTATATTCAACCACAGGTAAATAGTTGAATATGGAATTTCTAAGACACTGATATCAGAAACAGAAAACCTGGAGTCTAGAGACAGAGCCTGGAATGACTTGGTGCAGAATTCATTTACATCAAATGTAACAGTGTGTGAGATTAAAGAACACATATTGTGTTTTTGTACATACAGTACATAGATCAGTAATTTACATTTTATTCCTTGTTCAACACCAACCTGAAGAAAATGGCTTAACTGTTGTTTTACAGAAATGGCGACAGATACGCTACGATTTATGGCAACCTTTTGCTTCATTCACTTGAATATTTCTTGTGTTTGCTTTATCATGAATGATCTGAGCTTTGGCAGTGTAAATCCTCGTCTAGTTGTTGCGTTCGTCAATCAGAATCACATCAACATCATAAGATTTCTAACGTTGTTGTCGCTCTCTTTTACTTGATTTACGGTGATAACGTCTGTCCACTCAAACTTTACACCACCCTCTCCAAACTTTCCCCAAACACCCAACTTTTCGACCTTTCGTTGTCATGCTGAGGTTGTACTTCAGGGTCACGTAGTTTAATTTTTAGAGTTTTTTTGCCTGATATTTCGCGCAGTCATTATTAACGTCTGAGTTTGGTGAATTACAAAATTTTGGGGTAAACTTAATCAACATTTTTACAGACATGGACGATTTGTACAGGACTAGAACTCAGACAACGTTCGTAATCATTACAATATACATGAGTTCTCGATCTGCCGTACAAATAAGACATAAGAGAACACAGTTTTTAATGAAAAAAGCCCTCTACGACCAAACTTTCAAAATGCCTACCTTTCTAAGCATGAAAAACTGAAGAAACCGGCAATTTTAAGAAGCCAAAAAAGCACATGGAGCAGATAAGAAGAGAAGGCGTCCTTTTGATGGAGCCTTTGTTGTTGCAAGACCTTACGGAGAGAAAGCTGTGCAGAGGTGGGTTTGATGACTGCGGACCCTGATAGAGGCCTGTTTCCACAATCGCAGCAGTCAAAGAGAAGACAAGTGCGGCAGAGTTCAAACGACGACACGTGTAGCGCGAGCGGAGTCTATGTAAATAACCTGACCCGAAGCGCGCCAAAGGAATCGCGCGCGGAGGTTCAAAGTGTGTCGGACCAAAGGCAGCGTCGTTATCGTCTTGTGGATCACAGCATGGGGTACGCCAAGAAAGACTGTAAACAGCATTTTAGAGCTTTGAGAGAAATGCTGTATTATGTTTTGAGTTTTTACGTTTTCTGAGACCCGTAGAATAGTTGGGTTGTGCGTGTGGTTGATTTATGCTTAGATGATTATGGTTTCAGTGTAAATGGTACTAGAGTAGTTAGAGCTTTGGCTTATTATAAAGAGACTGTGGGTTCAAATCAAGATTGTATGTTCTCGTGTGCTACAGTGGTTCTCTCCAGGTACTGTCCTCTCACCTCCAGAAACATGCATGTGGCGTCACTGACAATTCCTATTAAATGAATAGAGTGAACGATTGTCTGTCTGTGTCTGTTCTTGTGTTAGCCCCTCAATGAGTTGGCCACTGTCCAGGATGTTGCCCACATAAGGCGCAAAGTCAATGAGATAAGCTTAGTCGCCTGTCACTCCAAAACGAAACAACATGAAGAAAATGAATGAAAGAACGAATCATTGTAATTTCCACAACAAAGTTTTCATTAGTTCTCATCTTCAGAATTGTTCAACAAAATATGTTTTAGCACTTTCAAAACTTTTTTAACAAACTTCGACTGTAGGAGTAGCTCTTTGTGAATGAGGACCCTTCCACATCCAGGGCATCCACTGGCAGGAGAACAACTCAGCTTCTCCGCTGTCCAACCAAAATACGGATAAGACTATTTTCTTCTTCGCTGAGTCTGGCCAGGTCAAGCTCCACAGATCAGAACGCACCAAACAGGAAAAAGAAAGTGAACTATGTCCGAATGTACAAAGTAAAAACCCTTGTTACTGAATTCGTTCTCGTAACAGTTTAATGCCAAATTTCCGTCAGTTGAGGAGTCAAAAACATATAAACTGTAGTGACTGAGCTAAAAGAATATCTCATGACACACAGGAGTCGTCTGCGCTCCTGATTTACATGAAATGTAGTTAATTGGTCTTCAATGGGGACTTTTTTTTACAACAAGCTTGGTCTCACAGATATACATGTCTATACCACCCAATTATAGAGTAGCATATAAACGCAATTTCTATTATCTGTGTGCCTTTTTCCATTTCTATGGTGGATGTAAAGACGTGTTTTTATTCACGAAAAATAACACAATCCTAATCCTAAACCTATGGCGTATTCAGACCTACAAAATGTGGTCAGATTAAAACAGTCCAAAGTTTGTTTGCACGGAAAGTTCAGACTTTTTGTCAGGTGTAATTAAAAATAAGTGATGATAAACAAAACTAAAGCTGTTTCACTTACTAGGCAACTTTGGGTCATAAGAGAAACCTTTCCTGGAACTTTATCTCTCTCCTCTCTGATGTGCCTTCTACTCCGACCGTCAAGCATCATTCTTTTCTTCACTTACCACATTTCTGCTCTAAACAAAGACAAAATGTCATTCAGGACACATACAATCATTCAGTGGAAGTTGTAGAAAAGCGTGAAGAACATTGGAGTTTCCTGGAAAAGCTGCTTAAAACAAATCTTTCTACCTTCCAAAATTCCCAGCCTGTCTCCAAAATACTGAAGCCGTTATTAAGCTGTTGACCCGCTGCGCTCCAGGTCACATTACTAATTCATGTTCTCTTCCCCAGAACTGAAACATTTGGGCAAAAGCTACTCCCTCCATCCATCCAAATCCTGTATTTCTATTTTCTGTCGACTGCGTGTATCTCCGCACACATTTTTGATTAGCGCTACAAGCTATCCGACCAGCCTCTCTCGCTGCTTCTCGCATTTCCATGAATACAATTGATGGTATAATTCACGTGACGCAAGCGATGGCAATTTGTTTGTGAAGTTCTTCCCTCGGCGGGTAAACAGGCCGTCTTCTTACAGGTATTGACTCGGTGCGGCTTTGAACCGTAAAAAAAAAGTTCAGGTCGGGTTTGCCAGTTCATTACGATGCAGCAACATGAAATCTGACAAACGGATCAATGGGGCTGAGCAAATAGACCCTCTCCGTCGGATTTGCAGATGTCCGGCGGTAATTGTAATCAGTTTGAGGTGAAAAAGTGAAAGTGGATGTTATGACAAGTTCTGTGTTGTTTTGATGTGGAAAAGTATTGGTAATTGAGTTTTGTGTTCAAGCTATGGATACATATGAAATAGCTGTTTGTTTCATTTTTGACTTAGATTGGTTAACGTCCTTGTGGTGTATTGGCAAATAAAAGTTGAAAGTTCTAGGAAGTAAATTCAGATCTCAAACAGAATCCTACCACATGTCATCAAAAAGAGACAAAATGCAAAGACATTATATACACAACTAATTCAGTTTTCTGGAAGTTTAACCGCTTAAGAGGGGGGCTCATTTGTATTAAAACGCCTAAGATCAGGCATGTCCAAACTGTGGCCCGGGGAACCGTTGTGAACCTATTATTTTTGGCCGTCAAACTTCCAGCAACTATGGCCCAAATATTAAAAAGTATAGTTTTCTGCGTCAAATTTGGGCAATTCTTGTATTGTAGTTGAAATACCAAACATTTTGATGTGATACAAACCTAAAATGAAAGGTTTAATGCTTTATAAAAAAGCGTGGTGGTTCATTAAAATGAAGTTAAATGCAAAATTTTGAGTTATGTAGTTTCAGTCATCCATGAAAGTGTCAAAATGTGGCCCGCTATGATAAAAGTTTGGACAAGTATGCCTAAGACAATCTAAAATTCAAAACCTTGTCTGGACCCTTTGGAGCACAAACAATTGGCTGGACTCTGTGTAAAGCTGAAGCTTTGTAGTTTTACCTTCTGATGTCTGACTGAAGCTCTGGACAAAAGAACATCTGTCCAAACTGTCTTTGGTAAATAGAAGAAGCTGTACAGCTGGTGTCACAGTCTGGGCCAGAATGACACTAGTTTTGGTATGTTTGGGGTTTGGACAATTCTTCTTCATATGTTGAAGCTATTTTCATAAAAATTTAGTTTTAACTTAAAAGACACATATAATGCAAAATCAACTTTTGAGTGTTTAATCCTATTGTAAAGTTGCTTCCTCACAAAAAAAGGCTGCTGATGTTTTGTTTGTGAGATCTCTTTTGTTCTCCCAAAAACACAGTTCTGAATGTCCCAGATCTGTGATGTCATAGATAGATCTCTGAGATCTTCTGCACTGTTTTAAGTCATAAATGGTCCAGACTTGTTTTGAGCATTTCTGCAGGATTAGAATATCAGGCCAGATTGGTTTGATTGCATTATCTCTGTATTTTTTTTGGAGTGAGTGAATAGAGCTCTAACTCAATTTTTGATGTAGAAAACACTCACAACCCTTGTCTGACTTTACTGGACTTTTTAATTAGTTCTGGTGCGTGAGATTCCAAAGTGGAGGTGCTTGGGAGCAGATTTAAAGGGAAAAAACAACACACAAAAATAATATGTGTCCTATAAAAAGGTTTAGGCGGAGCCCATTGAAAAGTCCTCAAATTTTGGAGAAACTTTGTATTTGTAAGTTTAGAGTAAAAGCTGATTCTGATCATTCCAGAATGGTTGATTTGACTGCATAAGAGAGTTCTCACTTTTTCATTGAACTTGAAATTGAATTAGTTAAGAAAAAGTGAGAAGGCCTGTTGGGGATTGCTGGGGAAACATTTAACAAAATAAAGTAACCAAATAGGGTTTTATCATTTGTCATGAATATATAACTAATTTTGTCCCATATTAGGAGTTACTAAATTTTAGTAGTCGACAAATCAAGAGCGCCAAAGGTGCAAGGATTTAGAAACATCTTACGAATACTGGCCATGTAATAAGGAACTGCTACCCTACTTTTTACCCTGTAAACACAAGCTCTTTGATTTTTTTTTTAGGCCAAATAAATAAATAAAGGTCATACACACACACTGAGCTGTGGAACCTTTGGTCAGTGAGTGTGTTTTCAACAGTGAAGGAACCTCAATAAATCTTAACCTACTTCAAGCCCCAGTCTTAAACAAACCCATTTTAGTAACTTGAAGCCTAAAGTCACCTGTTAAACCCAATGAAAATAACCCTCACCAAAATTTGTGGTTTCACGTTTTGGCTTTTCATAGCATATTTAAGTAATTAGCGTGAAAATGTGCTCTTTCTATGTTTTTACATTTCGTTGTTATCTACATTTTCTTCGGAGACTATGTTGGTAAATACTGCCATCTACCTAACAAGTGTTGGGGCAATTTCCAAACTCAGCTGAGGATCAATAAGATGCTCCTTTGGTGATTATTTTGATTAGAAAGGTACGTATAAATGTCAAAGTAAATTGCAAACAAACATGGACAAAAAAGTAGTGATTTAGCTTTACTTTGAGCAGTTTGTTGGGTAAGGTTTATGTTCTAGTGCAGAAATAAATTGGCATTCAGCCTTTGTTTATTAGAAATGAGTCGTGTAAAGAGCTTTCCTTGTGTAACTTCTGGAGTCAATGAGTCAGAAAAAAAAATGTCTACATTTTCACACTACTGCAATGCACCTTTAATACGTCTTATTCTTTAGAATGTTTGTTTGTTTGTATGAATCCAGTCTAGCCTCAGGAGGACAGCGGAGATGTTTACACTACAGAGTTGTGGAACAAACTTTTTCGTTCTTGCCAGCTCCACTTTAGTGATTAATATGTTGACAAAAAGAGTCCAGATGAATGAATTCTACATATTCAAATTGGCAAAGAGGATTTAATCAGATGTGGGTGCTTTAATTAATCGCCATTTTCATATTTATGTTATTTCATTTTTGCATGAGAACAAATTCAAGGTTTTGGAGAAAGTTCAAAATTGAATGAAAACCAAGAGGGACACAACGTTCGTGGAACATAAAGTTTGAAATGTGTTTTGTTAATTATGGATATCTCTCTCTCTCTCTCTCTCTCTGTGTCTCATTTTCAGTGATTCATTTGCAAAAAAGTTCCATCTCCACCAAAATATAATATAAAGTACCCTCAGACTATATGTCTCTAAGTTTTTCAAAATCTGGCTGACTGTGTGACCTATAAAAAAATTTTTTTTTCACACTGACACTCCAACGTGTTATTATGGATTGCTTATAAGTACCACGCCATGACAAACTGCATGTCATGACGCTTCTTCCTTTTTTACGCGCTCCGTACGTTTAGGTCTGAGGATTGGAGTTGCTTAAAGTTAGGATTGTGTTAGTCTTCATGAATAATACCACCTTTTTATATCCACCATAGAAATGAACTGGGACAGAAAAGCGTGAAATACTGTACACACGCAAAAAATTAAAATGCGTTCATATGACACGCTGTTTCAAATTGCGTGGTATAGACATGAGAACAGGCTCTAGGCTTAGAAAGTGCTTAAAACCAATCTGCCCTTGCACACAGATCTGGAAGCAGAGCCAGCGCATGTTCCAGAGGTCACAGCGGTCTGGTGACTTTCAAGTTATCATATGAACGTTCTCGTGGGAATCTATGTGAATCCACGTGGCTTTGGGAGAATACGGACCGCAGTGGACTGTCTGGAGCTGGCACAAGGCACTTCGCAAGAAACTCACACTCGTCTCGGACCAAACCAAACCTTGCAGTCAGTGGAGGCGTTGGGAATTTACACCAGGAGCTGCAGCAGCACGTAACTGCAGCAGCACGTCATATGCGTGTATTTTCAAAAGCTTCAATCTCCACTAGACGCGTCAGTGCTGCTCCAATAACGCGAGCCTGAGCATCTACACACATGAATAAACCAAAAAACCGCTCCATATTATGAACGAGGAAGAGCCTAAAACTGTGAATCAGAGGTGCGGTGTTCATTAACAGGCTAGCATTTGCATATTTTACATCAGGGTTTTTGCTACTTACGTGTACTAAGACTTTTTATTCTAATTTCACACCGCCGCAATAATACGGGTTTCTCTCGCCTGCTCTCTCATCCACGTGCACGCGCATTGGCACCCCAACAGGCACGCGCAGCACCGAGAGGAGCAGCTGGAGGAAGAGCAGACCCGCCGGGGGAGAAAAAAAAGACGCAGGTAGGGCTAAACCGGCTCATATAAATCGATTGACAACTGAGACAACAGCGTTGTTTTCACAAACACGTTCGTTACAAGTTAAGCTGTAAAATGGTGTGTGGTTTATAGCAGTCCAACTCATATTCATGGAGAAAAGAGTCTCATAAGGACGTGATTTAAAGTTGTGTTTGAAGTCGGAAAGTTTGCAATGTTCATGGTCGTTCACGGCCGTTCACGGAGCTTCTGGGCACTTTACATGTTGGTTTAGTGGTTGTAATCTTTGTAGCTGATGTATTTTGAAAGGGCATAGTACTTTATTTTGTCTCTGCGCGCTTTTTCCTGTGTTTTTCCTGGTAAAACGCCCGGGAGACGCGCCGTTGACGCTGATAAATTAGAAGTCCGACCTATTTTGAACACGCGTAGCGTATTGACGGCCGTTAGACGCGCGTCTCACACTTCTGGTGTAAATTGTCAGAACCAAATCAGACTTGATTCCATTATGAGCGTATCCTGCGCGTATGACGGCCGTATGACGTGCTGCTGCAGTTACGCGCTGCTGCAGCTTTGGTGTAAATTGGGGGTTAGGCTACAAAGACAACTAAGAACAACTCGACACTTCTTGTGCTTCATCTACCTCTGGAGTTGAAGGAGTTGTTCAGAAGTGACACAGAGGTGGAAGGGCTGATGATGGGGATTCACAAAAGTTATTATACTGTATTAACTAGTAGATATAGAAGACATCTGATCAGTTTGTTGCTCATGCTTCGTGCAGCTGAATGTGTCAATGTGTTACCGCTCACCTGTTGTTTTCTATCTGTTATTAATATGACTGTTCTTGCTGTCAAGTTTTGTCAAATTTCCCCCAAAAGTGCAACCTATAGACCCTTTTCATGCCACGTCACAGTGATGTCACAGCTCGAGCTGGAGGCAAAAAAGACAAAAACTCATAGCCGACGCGTTAAAAGTTCAAAGTTTTATCGTGTTAAAATGTCGTTTCGTCGTGAACTGTGACTAGGAATTTTGTGTCTAATGTTAGCCTGACCTTACCAGCCGTGCAAGTGCAGGTTCATGTTCAAACTGATCTGTTTTATTTAGAAAAGTAGCTAAAACTGTACTGACGAGAACTAACAGATTTTCAAGTTAATCGTGTAAAATAATTACTATTAAATGTTGTGTCTCTGAAGCACTAATGTGAGGTGCACACATTAGTATATTAAACATTAGCTTCAAAACACAAATGAACTGTTAAAAGAGCATTTTAGCCACTACTGGGTCTAGCAAAGTAAAGCGGACCTGAAACAAATGTAAAAATCACCTCTTCAGCCTCGTGAAAGTGTAGATTCTGATCCAAGACGAACCACACAAGCTCAGACAAAATGCTTCCTCCGTCAGAAGTAATTCTCCAAAGTTTGTGTCAGGTCGCACAGAGTAAGTTACAATATATCCTGACAGTTCCGAGCAGAATTTGACAATTTTTCTGCTTTTGTGTTTAAAAATCCCTCCAAAAATGAGCTAGTATACACTGGTTAAGATGGAGGTAACGTCGTCTTTTGCCTCCGGCTAAGCTCCGCCCACCAGAATTTGATGCAATATTTACGAACATGCAAGGGGTCTATAGTTCATCAGGGATGACTCTAGACTTCCAAGCTAAATACGCACCTGGATCTAAAATAACAGAATGAATCCAAAAGTTTTAACATGGCTCAGTCCATTTTAAATGTGTAGCTTCGATTGCAATTGCTCAAGTTTTCACATAAGTTGCCTAATTTCTCTATAAAACACTAAATGTATTAATCTTTTTTTTTTTACATTTAACCTCAAATAGCTCTCTTTGTTTGCGTTTTTAACATGATACAAATCTACAACTACCACCAAATAAAACAACCATACAATTGAATATTTGTATAATGTGTAATTGCTAAACTTACATTAACCTATTGTCCAAGAAATCCTCCTTCTACGGCACAATTAGACCCAGAAAAAGCCTCTGGGCGCTCGCTATAGGCCACGAGCTTTAATCTATCATTCTGAGTTGGACCTGCTCAGCGCTGCTATTTGCCAAAGTTGTGCAAATATCATAAGTTCCACCCTCGCCTCCTCCTTTTCCCCTTTCCTTCCCTGTTTGTCTGACATAATTAATGAAAATATTCATCGATCACTTCCTTTTGCCCGACGCTCATTACCATATTTTTACATGAAGCCCGCAGCCTGACTCCTCGCTTAATAATTCACCCGGTGTTTTTCGCTTTTTCACCTTTCTGGCGCTGTCGTTTGAGACGCTGGGTCTGTTTTCTATTAATACACAATCGCATAATGACAAGGAGACTGGATTGGGTTTAATTGAATTTGACCAGGTCGGCGCTCTTCTGTCTTTCTAATCCTCTCTCCGGACTTTCCCCCCGGCGGAGACAAGGCGGTCCGGTATAAACTTTGAAGCAGATAAACCTGCTCCGGTATACTACACGAGTTGAATTATTCATAAGTTAGGGACTAGGGCATCTTCAAATAGGCTGTCGTTTTCTTTTACCCTCCATCATGATACCCATATGCTCCGTACGCCGCAGACGCACAGGGGGAAGCAATCTGTAAAAAACAAAAGCGAAATGTGCAATAGGGAAGATGCAAAGAGGACGAAAGGTGTGGGAAGTTTCAAGTCTTCCGGGATGGAATTGTAAAGATCACGTTGTGACTTTTAAGGAAGGATAAAAAATATATACAGTATGCTGAATAGGATCGGTTTTCTACAGAAGGATGTATTCACCAGCTAAGTCTCCGGAGAAAACGTAGATATAAAGCAAAATGTCAAAAACGTACACTAAGTATGGAACTTTTTGCGTTTATTTGAATTAAATTAGCTTCTATTTTCACGTGAAAAGTTTATGTTTTAATGTGAAATGTTTCTATTTTTATGAGTGAAGTTTCTGGTTTAATAGGGAAAGTTTTGCCAAAAAGAGAGCTTCCAAACTTGCCCTAGCAGCGAAAATGTCTGAGTTATTCCATTTAATTTTTGTTTACATTGGACTTAAAGGGTCCTATTGTGTTTTTTTTTTTATATTTAGTAGGAAACTAGAACATATGTCGATCAGTAATTTACCTTTTGTTCATTGTAAACACAAAGTTGATCTAAAACGAGTTGAAATAGAAACAGCTCTATTGACTTCCTGTTCAAAACTGCAGAACTGATAAGCCCCGCCTTCATTTAAAAATGTAACTGTAAAAAGCAACAGATTTTAAATAACTAATGATTATGTTGGAAGTGGCTTTGGGACAGTTTTGAACCATACATGCTTCACTCAGTATTAATCTTTGAAATATATCAAGTAAATACAGACAAAGTGGGAGGGGATAGGTGGTAGGTGAGAACAGGGATTTCTGAGCACTTGAGCTTCAGCTGAACAGTACAAGATTACTCCAACATGCATGAATCAATTCAAATATAACTTGAGTAAAGTAATGATGAAGGAAGGCCATTATGACAAGGTTAAAATCTTAGAAAAGTGATTTTGACATAATAGGTCCCTTTAAGGCATGGAGAGATTTTGTTATCTTTGACTTCAATAGATGGCAAGCTTCTCTACTAGGCCTGTACAAAGACATCTCAGTCACTGCACTTGTTCAGACGTAAAGAGAAGTCTGACCTGCTGGTCACAGGCTGTAGCCATGTTTCTCTCAAATCAACTCAGTCAACATGGTCTGCTCCAGGGTTACAAGAGGATGAATCTGAAATGCGTCAGGCAGGACATAGTGACACAAGGAACAATCATATACTGAATGGTTAGTCCGAAGGGACAGGAGTGAGCTGATCGCCATAATGGTAATGTTGTTGCTAAACAAGCTTAAGCTGTGATATATATTTTTTTTATCTTAGCCATTACCCAAACCTTTACTTAACCTTACCCATTACCCAAACCTTTTGGGTAATGGCTTTTTGGGTTAACCCTAAGCTTACCCATTCCCCTTAACTGAATCACCATCCCTTCAGACCAGACTATCTAGTGTTTATCATATTGGATTGACTTCACTGTTGCGTTCATGGCAGGACGTGGGCCAGGAACTTAATACATTAAAACAGAAAACTTTTCTCCTAAAAACAGAAACTTAATACATGAAAACAAAAACTTTTCACATTAAAACACAAACTTTTTATGTTAAAACAGGAAGTTTTCACGCTAAAACAGAAACTTGTCGCAATAAAACCAACTTTTGTTTCTCCGTCAATATGTTACAAAAAGTCAAAACGTAAAACAACTATGAATCTTGGTTGAAGCCACGTGCCGACATTTTCATTAAGTTTAAGGGAAACTTTTAACCTACCCCAAGCCCCCAAGTTACTAAACTTACTAATTTTAGTAACTTGAAGCATAAACTTACCCGGGGGTTGACACGTAGGTTTAACATGCAGTATGTGACAAACCATGAGCAGCCACGCTTTGGTATGTGTCGGCCATTATGGATTTAATTTAATAATTTGCCATTTGAGCTTGTTGCAAAAATATTTTCTATGTACAAAAAAGAGAGCAGAACAATAACCATCACCACGCATTTCCTGTAGATACAAGGTTTTATTTGGTTTTGTTGTAGCAGGTAGTGTGCCTAGAAACTGCACCACAACACAAAAAAGGTCCAGAGAACACCATATATTTACCATCTCCAAACATCACAACAAGGTCTGGAAGCTCATTTAAGTCGCTCCAGCAGTGTGTCACCTTTAAGCTAATTATTGTCATAGCTCGGCACACAAACACGGTGAGTAGGAGTAATTATTGTTCAAGTTTGGCACTCCTCAGCTCCGTTCAGTCGTGACACTTTTGGCAGTACTTTTCTCGTGTTTACCGTGGTTTGTTTGCGTGACAAACCACACCGGGCACGTCCCCTTCCAGGTAATTGGGATTGGCCTCCCCGATGCGAGCCGTGTCAGCATTAACATATCATTAGCTCTTTCTGCGAGCGCTCAGTCAGAAAATGAGCGCTCTCGGTGGACCGCGGGCTACGAGGCTGTGGCAGGAACACTTGACACTTGTGCCTTTGTGGAGCTCCGGAGACACGGGCGTGGGAGGGACGATCGGCGCGCTAACGCTCCAGGTAAGATGTCATCATTTTCATTTGTTTAACACTCGGGGTTCGGCTGATATTGATGAGGTGCATTTGAGTTCAGAAAGAAGAAAGAACTTTAGGTTTAGATGTAGGAATGTCAGGTTATTTGGTTTATCGATAATCGTGACGTCAAGTCACAATATATTCAAACGGACAACATATTAGAGGTGCTATACACATTTTTTTTTTTTTTACAATAAATGAACTTAAAATTTATTTCCACCCACAACCCTAGTTAATGTCCACAACCCTGTCTGTTGTTGTTGTTGTTGTTTTTGCTAGCATTGTGGCTAAATACTGTTAGCATCCTGACACGCCTCGATCCTTGTCATGCATCTTTGTACCTTTAGCTTTAGTTTTCATAGATTTTGTATATTTTTGAAATGTTAATTTAACATGGAAAAAAGGAATTATTTCACACAAACCCCCTCACAGATTTCAATCAAACAAATGAATGAAAAGTTACAAATATCCACAGAACCGGCGAGGGCATAGGCAAACTAGGCGATTGCCATCTGGTGGTTAGGGTGCTAAATTGTAGCGCTAAAAAATGTTAATACATTTCTAGCAGTAATAAGCCGTTAGCTAGTTTTTATTTCGTATCAATAAGACACATATTTATTAAGTTATAACTACAAAAAGCTGATGAACAAACAGCAATTAACAGTGATAGCTGCAGATTTAATTGCACAAACTACCACAGCAACAGAAGCCTCATTAAACATGAGACTATTTGTCCTGACAAAAACTTCTGTGTTTAGTATTTCTGTTCATGAAATCCTGCGCGAGTATGAAGCTTATTGACTGTGTTTAACACTGCAGAGGGCTGGGGCCCCCCTCTACATTTGGTGAGGATATACAGTATACAATATAGGCTATTGTAGTGCATATTTGCGTATAAGTTTACAATGGCAACAAATGCATTATTAGGTCAAAATTACTCTAGATTTATAAAAAAATTGTCTATTTTTTCCACACATTTAAATATTACCCAGGTTTCAACACTAATTTAGGCCTAAATATAGGATTATATTTAGACAACAAAAAAGGGAGAGGGGGCAAAAGGGATATCTTGCCTAGAGCACCAAAAGGCCCCGAGTATCTGATTAAGGTACTTCTGTCTGTTAGCTTGATGATAATAGTGTAGCCTTCTGATCTTTCTATTGGCAAACATTTGTGTGATACATTTATAAATATCAACACAAGAGTTAGGGAACCATGTGACATCACAATATGGGTGTGGCCGCTGACTGATTGGCAGAACCAACACTAGCTCTGAAACTCAGTTTTCTTGCTGATATAAGAGCACAGTGTTTTTTCAGCGATCTGTCTACTTTTTAAATGTTTTGCCAACTAAAGTGTCACAATTTCATCTGTGCATGCAGTTGCGATAAAGATACTACAAAGCGTGCATCCAGTACAAAGTGGGCAACGACAGCTGTGAAAAAGGTTAAAGCAGATTGTGAAGATTAGGGTTTTGTTAATATGCAAAATAATAACACACCTTTACTTTCACTTTTGACATGAACAGGACAAGAAAACAGAAACTGCATTCTTATGACATACTGGTGGCATCATTATGCCTTTCCTTGAGACCAGACTGTTGTTAGAGCTGGGGTCACAGCCTGATACTGAAAGTGAGAAGTCCACTCTTAGCATACGATTTGACTGATAGAATAAAGAATAAGCCGGACTCCATGACCGCGTGAGTATCTGAACTCTACAAACGAGTACAAAGCGTCTAACACAGCGCCGAGTGTGAGTGAAATGTTCCTCTTCTCTCTATTATCTTGAGCTGACCTTTGAGATGGCTCTGTCTGAATGCTAAGCAGAGACCCGTTTCATTTGACCAACTCCAAAAGGAGAAAAGAAGACAAAGGTTTGCTCAAACTTTTGCTTTGCTTTTCTGTAATCACAACTATTTCACGACCCTAAAATTCGTCACGTTACTTCTCTCTTCGGAGACTCAAACTTGTATCCGCCAATATCTTTACATGCCTTCTCTATTTTAGCCTGATCCCACCGTTTGACCCACTTCTCCTCCCATTTCCCCAGGCGGTTAAGAAGTCATACATCTCAAAAGAATTATTTATAGTTCATGGCCAGGTGTGGAACTCATCTAATGTAGGTGAAGTGAAGAGTACACAACCCCGGAGCTGAGACAGAATAAAACATGGCGCCGCATCACTCTTTGATCCACTGTACTTTTGTGTTTGACATTCAAAGACCGGGAGGAGGAGAGGGTCAAACTGACACCAACTCTGCTGAAGGAAGTTTGTTTATCCATAAAACTGAGTCAGATTTAAAGTTTGTGATATTTGCATTCATCAAAGCTCCTGTGTTTATAGTTTTATGTAGAGTTTTCATCCACAAATCCAAAGATTGTCAGTTTAATCCTGATTGAATGGTACATTTTAGTGTGCACTCTTTCTCCTATTGTGTAGAAGAACAATATGACATTATCACATTACAAAATACAACTAAAAGCGATACAGAGATACAGTGAGGAGCTCAGTTATATATAAGGAACTCTGAGTAGAGCCGCGCTCCTTCACATTGAGAGAAGTCAGCTGAAGTATCTGTTCCAAATGCCTCTGGACGTCTCCTGGTGAGGGACAGGCTGGAGGGACTATGCTATGGCGGGATAGGGTTAGGGGCAAAACACAAATGCAAATTCAAAACCTTGTAAAAAAAAAAAAAAAGTAAATACATGAACACAAATTCAAAAACAAAAAATACAAACGCAAAGTCAAAAACACACACCCAAATTCCAAAACACAATATCAAAAACACAGAAAACTGTCAAAAACACACACTTTAAGTTTTGGAATTTTGGTGTGATTTGGATTTGTGTTTTGAATTTGCTTTGTGCTTTTGAATTTGTGCTTCTGAATTGCTTCTCTGTTTTTGAATTTGTAATTCTGTTTTGAGTTTTTGTTATTTAATTTGCGTTTTATAATTTGCATTTGTGTTTTTGACTTTGTTTTTAGATTTGAATTGCGTTTGCATTCTTGAATTTGTGTTTTAAATTTGCGTATTTAAATTTGGTTGTGTTTTAAGCGTTGTGTTTTGAATTTGCGTTCGTGTTTTGCCCTTCAGGGCCACTGTACTGAGTCCCTTGTTTGGATAGACTTAGAAACGCCTTGGACTCCATATTTCAGTTGTGAAGCATTTTTTGTTTTGTACTTTCAGACTTTGCTTGATGTGTAAATGTGTTTTATCATTGGGAGTCACTTTGGGATTGACGGAGCGGTTGCCTGGCCTCACAGAAGCTGGTTGATTCAGCACTGGATCTATGTGGAGTTTGCATTTTTCTCCCGTGTCTGCGTAGGTTTCCTCCAGGTACTCCAGTTTCCCCTACCTCTAAAAACATGTCCTCTAATGCCTCCCCTCACACAGGACTCCCATGCAAAAGAGATTCTCAGTGGGACTTTCCTGGTTAAATAAATAAAGGTCATTATTAGGCCATTTACACAAGAAGCAAACAATTCGTTTTTTTTTGTTTTTATTTGTTTTTCCACAAAATAAATACACAAATGTTCAGAAAAGTAAATGAAAGACAATTAAAATGTGAGGGATGTTACAGAAAACCAAATATTGACGGCCACACCCTGTAAAAAACATTGAATCAACTCAAACTGAAAGGGGAGAAAAAACATCACTTGAGTTTCGAATAATCATACAGATCAATACAAAATTTTTAGTAAGTTACAAAAGAGAGTCTAAACACGTAAACTTCCAAAAAAAAAAAACATCACCAAAACCCCTACACCCCTCTCGCCCGACCTTCACCTTCAAAAACCCCCGTTGCCAGATTGTGATAAAATTACACCAATCGCTCCCGTGGGCCGTGTATTCTTACGCATTCTCTCCATGAAACAACATCAGGCTCCAAATGATTCGATAAAAGCGTCGGTAACTGGCCCGTCCTTGTTGAACGCGGCAGAAAAACGACTCTGCCTCGATGCCTAATGACAAAACATCTGCTCCATTGTCCTTTCACGTCACACAGCCGCGCTCTTCGTCTCGGTAAATACCTGTTTTGACACCTGAATGGCGGCGAGTAGACTTGTTTAATGCGCCGGTTGAGCTAACTAGATGTGGAGCCGCTGCCAAGTCAAGTGCTTCTCCGGGGGCCACTTAAAGGTTCAAATACAGTTAAGCGAAGGAAATAAGTCTCACTATGGGTTAAGAGATGTTTGCGATGCTAATGCAGGGATTAAAACGATTAGATTTGAATGTTTATCGGCATCGTTTAGTCCTGTAACTTGGCAAATGAAGAAGGCTTTAGTGGTTGTCTTGTAGAATATAGTCTTGCATTTGTTTACATTATATGAATAGTAATGAGACAGTTTAATACTAGAGCAGTTTGTGTTAGATGTGTTTTGATGGGACTGCTGTTGTGTGAATTTAGATTAATTTAGATTCTGTTTTAGAGAAGAATGTTTTATCTACTCCGTGAAGTTAAACGCACATCTACACAAAAACTGTGTCAATCGTTTGTGCTTTGCTATGTGCCGCAAAAAGTTTAGTTTTTGAGATTCAAACGATTCTTTTATAGGTCAAATTAGGGTCACCCAGCCCCTCATGAAGCTTAAAAAAAGCACCAAAACAGCTCAAAATAGTGTCAGTCGTTTGTGCCATAAAAGCTCTGTTTGTGCTTTGGTTTAAAAAATATGAGCAATTTTATTTTGCCAAATCGCTCGGTAGTGTATGGTCTCAGTTGTGTAGTGTGTGGTCTCAGTTGTGTAGTGTGTGGTCTCAGTTGTGTAGTGTGTGGTCTCAGTTGTGTAGTGTGTGGTTTCAGTTGTGTAGTGTGTGGTCACAGTGTGTAGTGTGTGGCTCAGTCGTGTAGTGTGTGGTCTCAGTCGTGTAGTGTGTGGTCTCAGTCGTGTAGTGTGTGGTCTCAGTCGTGTAGTGTGTGGCTCAGTCGTGTAGTGTGTGGGCTCAGTGTGTAGTGTGTGGGCTCAGTCGTGTAGTGTGTGGTCTCAGTTGTATAGTGTGTGGTCTCAGTCGTATAGTGTGTGTTCTCAGTCGTGTAGTGTGTTGTCTCAGTTGTGTAGTGTGTGGTCTCAGTCGTATAGTGTGTGTTCTCAGTCGTGTAGTGTGTGGTCATAGTTGTGTAGTGTGTGGTCTCAGTTGTATAGTGTGTTGTCTCAGTGTGTAGTGTGTGGTCACAGTCATGTAGTGTGTGGTCTCAGTCGTCTTATGTGTGGTCTCAGTCGTGTAGTGTGTGGTCACAGTCGTCTAGTGTGTGGTCAAAGTCATGTAGTGTGTGGGCTCAGTCGTGTAGTGTGTGGGCTCAGTCGTGTAGTGTGTGGTCTCAGTCGTGTAGTGTGTGGTCTCAGTTGTATGTGTGTGGTCTCAGTCGTATAGTGTGTGATCTCAGTCGTGTAGTGTGTAGTCTCAGTTGTGTAGTGTGTGGCCAGCTTTAGAGGCAACTTTTCTCGAGCGTGGATTATCGGTAAACTGTCGCAATTAAAACTATAATCTAAACTGGTCAGCCACATGGTTTAACATCGCGATATTTGTGTCTTCACAAACTAGAGATAAACCATCTGGCCTTCCAGCCACCCGATTGGTTGGGAGTCTGAACCAACGGTTTTTCGGTCCAATCTCATCACAGCAGCGTGGTTTTGAGGCAGGGCGGGCAAGACGGGCTGTTAGCTCCGGTCTGATTTAAACTAAACAAAAATGGTGTCTCCGTAGATGTACGTGTTTCTGATAGTTTTGATGCTGTTTAGCAGAAATACTGAGTCATTTGTTTTTGAAAGAAGAGCAGTATGTGTGACACGTACTTGTTCTATCCTACGCAGACAATGGATACGCCATTACGAGTTGTTGCTGTGACTAAGCACAAAAAAGGTAGACCGCTCACCTAATCAGCTCAATGTATTTCACTAAGCATCCCCTTTTCCCAAACGCTTTCAGCGAGTCAAGTTCCAGATGGAGACTGTGGAAGAACTCAAAACACAATCCATCTGGAGTGAGCCAGGTTAACTATCATCTACAGCATAGAGGTTACAACAACAATGTCATGAACAACATGCTATCTCAGCAAAAAGGTTATGAATCTAAGAGAAATATTGATGAACCTGTGAAAGAAAAGTTGTTTTGAATTTAAATGTTCTAAAAAAACTCTAGATGAAATGGATTTAATTACTTAATAAAACATGTTTGTCGCAGATTCAACAATTTGGTTAATTTCATATAAAAGACAAAGCAAACTGACCAGAAAGCAAAGAAAAAAAAGTCTTGTGTGTAACATAAGTCTGGTCTGAGCTGGTTTGAGTCTCAGATGCAGCTGTCGTATCGTCTGCAGGCCTCACATCTACATTTCCTCTGCTGTGATGAAACAGAAGCTGCTGTCTGACATTATTACCTCCTGCAGTGACAACATACCGCGCTCTGACAACTGCACCTGTGCCTGTGTGTGCGTACATGTGTGTGTGCGCTGTACAGTAAACATGCATGTGCTCCTCCAGCTCTGGACTGTGAGCTAGGACACTGTGTTCAGCAGCTTTTTTCTAAATGCAAAAGCAAATCTAATCATTTTTGCAGCTAAATTCTAACTAGAGCTGGACAACACATTATGGTAGACACATTTTTCTTTTAGTGGTAAAAGAAACATCGTTGAGACTTTTCCACAGTTCTGTTTCTCGCTTTATTGATCGCAAAGTATTAAAACTGTCCAAGATAAGCTTCAATTCAAATAACTATAAAGTCTACAGTTAAAATATTACATTTCCAGACCGCACAACAAAGAAAGTATGTTCAAAAGTTGTTCTCTGCCAGTTTTGTTTTCACCTTTCAATACGTGGCCTGCCAGAATTCTTGCTCATTTTAAACAATGTCAATACCAAACTTGGTACAACAAATAACCAAAAAGAGTCGAATTTTTAGTGTTTTTGCTGTCTTGGCAATGCAGCTGTAGTAAAAATATACAGATTGGTAGAGCACATAATTGGACAGAAAACAGTCTAAACTCTGTCTCAGTTTTTATTTCGATTGATAGGACAATAAAAATAAAAATACAGACGGGTCGCAGACATCGCGGGAACAGCTAAATGTTTTTCACACTTAAACATAATTTAAAATGGATCCACAAAAAGATATTTGACTCCATTGCATCTCTAACCGGGTAAAAAGTAGGACAGACGCACTCCTTCTTCTCTGTGTGCATCTGTCTGCAGTAGCAGAGGGGGAAGAGAAAGGGGGCGGGGCCTGAGCCAGTCAAAGCCATTGCACTTAAAAAAAAGAATACTGTTATAGACATGATGAAATGTAAATCAAGTATAATAAAATATAACTTAATTATAAATTCAAACAACTACTGCAAATTATTTTAAGACCCAATCTCGTGGCTCGTCTTGTCCCTAGAGAATGTCTCTATTTAATCTACTATCTGTCCCGTCATTGAACACCTTCATTTTCTTTACTTAGAACTGTTCTCAACCCTTTTGACCACGAGGCACAAATATTCATGTGCAAAATAACCTGGGGCCCAATCTAAAATTAAATGTATTGTTTTTACTGGTTGTGCGGCCCTCAAGGAGGTGCTTGTGGCCCAACTTTGGGTCCCGGCCCTACAATTGAGAATCAGTAACTTAGAAACTAAAATATCTGCTTTTCACAAACTCAACCATATCAATCCATGCTGCTGTTTACAATAAAAAAACAAAATAAGAATCTATGTATGTCGTCCAAATAAGCATATGTCTTCTTTTTACTGAGGAGAATATTGTTTTAACATCGAGCAGCTTCAGCCACTTTTCTTATCAATGGAATCATCCGCACAAGTTTGATTGACAGGTGTTCCATCAATGTCCAGAAGCAGTCAGTCATTTGAAGGCTTTGTAATAATATTTCTACAGTATGAATGTCCTGAATATACAGTCTTGTATCTCTGCTCAACTTCATGTTATTCAACCGTGAGTCATTCTGTAACAAGCAGAGTCACTTTCCTTGTGGAAAGTTGAGTTCAAGTCAACTTCTACAAGTCAAAGGTTGGATTTCATGTTGATGTTCTAGGTAGTTTGGTGTCTGTGTCAGGAGATTTCAATTTGAAACTTGTACTGTTTTTTACACTCTAAATGCAAGAAAGGAAAATGTGTTGCGACTTTTTTGTGTAATAACAATAAAATGAAATTGGTTCATACAAGATTATATTTATACAAAATTGTCTTTCTGTTTGATTAATGTTACTTCCTGTTTTCTTCTTTGCGTAACAAACCTTACATTAGGTTTCTGTTGATATTGTTTTTGTTTTGTAGATGTTATAAATGCATTTAGACAAAAAAAAGTTGCTAGAGTTGCAATGCTCCATTATTGGCCTTCATACTTGTATACTATACTTTTACTTTACTTACTTATACTTTATACTTTATTGTCCCCGTAGGGAAATTTGTCCTCTGCATTTGACCCATCCTTCAATGCCTCTGGGGCATCTCCTCAGGAGCAGTGATCGCCGCAGTGCAGCGCTCGGGGACCCATCTCCAGGTGTTGTTGCTAGGCTTGGTCAGGACTACGTAGCTGGAGGATTTACCCTAACATGCATGTTATTGGTTGGTGGGGGAAACCGGAGTGCCCGGAGAAAACCCACCCAGACACGGGGAGAACATGCAAACTCCACACAGAAAGGCCCGGCCCGTGCGGGAATCGAACCCGCGACCTTCTTGCTGTGAGCAAGAGCGCTAACCACTCTGCACCGTGCCGCCTTGATAAATGCAATAAAAGAAAAAAATAATATAAAAATAAATAAACAAAAAAAAATGTAAACAACTCATAGGGTCAAATAGAAAGTCTTAAGTTTTAAATGCACATGTCAAAAATATAGCAATGTCACAATTTTTAGGTAAAACACAATCTTCATTAGTTGTTGGGCAAACGTCTTTTTTTTTTCTGAAAAGCATTGCAATGTTGATTGATTTGCAATTTTTTTTTTCAATTGCAGAATCCTCATTTTAAGCATTCAGGGTCATCATTCGTTGATATCTGCCAAACATTCCAAACAGGTTTTACCGTGCACCTCAATTCAACTTTTCTGTGATGGGACACAAAGGTTCAGTTAGCTAAATGCTGCAACGTTTTTCAGCAAGATTGTCTAAAAAGTGATTTTACTAACATGAACGCCAAGGTATATTTGGTCTACACCACTAACTAATATGCATTTACTACACGGATGAAGGAACTACAAATGCCATCGTCCCATTACAAAGCTGGATCGAGGCAAATAGAAAATTTTAAAAAAGGCAAATTTGCTGCCATGAGCACATCCTAGTGTGCGATGGCCTTAAAAATGCTCCGTTTGTTCCCCAAAATCCACAAAGTTCATCTGTGGTTGTTAGCATTGAGGCTAACTGTCATTAGGATACCGACACGTCTTGGTCCATCACAGTCTCATATACAGGGCCGCTGCTAGCCATTTTGGTGCCCTATGCAAGATTTCAAAAAGGTGCCCCCCCACACAAAAAAATAAAAATAAAAAAATAAATAAAAATAAGAATAATAAAAATTCCAGCCCACAATGTATCTATTTATTTAAGAAACAGGGTTTGAAATTCTCCCAACATTTTTTTGTTTTATTTATTTTTTACTTTTTTTAACATAATAGATGCATTTGTTTTTTTATCTGGGATGTTTAGAACAGTAAGTCCATTAATTTCAAATTTTTTGCCAGATTGCTTTCCAGTGGGGCCCCAGACCTCTTTGCCCTCCCTAAACTGCCCTCTGCTCCGCCACTGCTCCCTCTCCTGCGCCACTGTTACCTCTCCTGCGCTCACTGAACACAGCTCAACTTAAGCTGCCTCCTCGCGCTACACTTTGAGGAAATACTGTAACTTTTGTCAGGACAAATAGACTAGATTCATGGTTTGTGTTTCTCTCTGAAAGAATCTGAACATAAAAGTCGAAAAAACCGCCGTTTTTCGCCGCGGTAAATTGTGTGTTCAAATGTGCAGCCGTCTCAATTCATCTGCTGTTTTTCCTCGTAACTGGCCCAATATATGTCCTATTGACGCGAAATAAAGATTGGCTAAGAGCTTATGAGTTGTAGAACACGTTTCTGTTCTCGAAACAGTTTCCAGCGTCTTTGATTTGCGCTGTGTGTTAAGAATCATCAGGCACCTGCGTCTGGACCAGACTTTTCTGTCACGCATGAGTTCAGCACACGGGACAGTGGGACGGCACAGCTCGGCTTGGTGCCCCCAGAGCAGGTATGCCCTACGCGCTCTGCGTGATGTGCGTATTGGGGGCGGCGGCACTGCTCATATATACCATAACCATAAACAGTGTATTGTGAGCATGATTTCAGGCCTTTTTTGCATAAATATACGATGCCATATATATAGCACAATATGAAAAAGCATAAAATAGACACAAGATTTCATTGCGTGAAATAAACACGAGTTTATTTTCTTTAGGTTTGAAGCCATTTTCTTTAGGTTTAACGGGTAAGTTTAGGCGTCAAGTTACTAAAATGGGTAATCTTAAGGCTGGGGCGTATTGAAGGCTAAGATTAGGATATGTTTTTGTAAAATGTAGCTAATAACACATCTTTACAAGCACCATATAAATACAGTATAAGGCGTTTTTGCATTGTAGGAACTTTGTGTTGTTCCTATAACCTTTTGAGCCCCCTTTACGCACATCAACAACGCCAGGAACGTCAGAAAGTTTTAATAAATAATAATGGCATTAAAGTTTACTGATGGTGCTGAGAGATGGACAAATGCAGAGATACAAGAAACCTTACACATCTTCAGCAAGCTAGTTTATGAGCTAGCACAAATTGGACTTTTTTTCCACAGCTAAGCAATGCCACGAGAAAAAAAACAGCCGGAGTGGACAAACAGAAACACAGCGAGTTGTTTCCCATCCTCGACCGTATTTTGGCACACTGTCCAGCAGCTGACCTCACTAAATATCCTCTGAATCTTAATTTGAGCAGTGTGAATGCTAGCAGGTACTTGTTCCTAAGGTAGAATTGGCCCTGTAAAAGAAGGGGTGTAGAAGTGTTCCTGATGCCTGAGTCTTGCCACTTTCATGTGCGAAAACGCCTACACTCGGGCTGCAACACTTGTCATATTTACGCACGAAAAAGGTGCGACATCGGGCTAATCATAAACTATTGACACGTCCTGTTATGTCGCGGTTTATACACGCTTTCTTGTGAGGTTCGGTTGCTCGCTCCTAACAGCTGTGAAAAAAGCTGTAGACTGAAGTTGGAACATTTATTATTTGTGTTTACATTTACACAGAAGCAAAACCTTAAGTATATAAAATTGGTCGTAACTAGTCCGGTGAGTGCAGTGGCCTTCTTAAGCGTTGTGCCCTTTCCCGTGGTTGAACAGGCCTCCTCTGTGTGGACAACCTCTCACACATGCTGAGTGCTCGCTTTGCCATGCACTACAATGTCTGCACGCCTGCTTAGTATTCACCAACAGGGTTTCCTAAAGGTTACCAATCCTAATTAGACATTTATGCAGGTTCTTCAAAGGTCCCTGCGTTATTAATGATGCGCTTCTTCTGTGCACTGCATCGATGGCTTTTTTTTTATATCGGACAACAAGAACATACTTAAGACGTGTGCTTGTCCATGAGACGCTCAGGCTTGGAGATAAGGGACTCTATATATGGGTTATTATCTGAATTTGGGACTATTTAGGATTTTTTTTTTCCCCAATTAAACCAAACCAACATCTGTGTGTAACAATTAGGACACAAACTTTTCAACGAGAGTTTAGGTTTCTCAGAACAAGATGAAGATTTATTGTTGTTGCCAAGTCACAATTTATAGACTAAACTAAAATGGACTGAAATGAAAATACTGATGTAATGTTTGGACGCAAAATGATCCGTTAGGTTTGTCATAGATATTTTAATACTCACCTCAGTGGTGTTTATGTGTCGCGTTGAAGAATCATCAGATTTGTAACTGATAAAAAAGTACATAATTCCATATTCCTAGTGTATGTTGAATTATTAAGTTTTACCACATATGAAATTAATTTATAGATTATTCAAAATGAACGTTGGTCCATGTTTTAAGTAATTTTGCCTTCTATTTTGAGTCGTTACTGTATATTATGTACTTACTGTAGCAAAAGTTTTAAATAACATTGCTGCTATCACTCCTGAGGGATTACCATAGTAACGTTTGACTTTACCATTAAAGTACTGTAAAGGGTCTTTCACACCAACACAATCCTAGTTGCTGTCGGTATGGAGAGCAACGCGCGTCTGTTCAAGTCTCTTTGGGGCGCACAGATGTAAAAGAACATTCACACAAACGTGATCCAAACAGCACCGGTCGCCAAACATTTGTGGAGTGAGCATGTGCGTGATGCTTGATGAAAATGACGAAACATAAGTGGGCAAGTAGTTGTCAAACTCTGATGGAAAACATCTTTCTAATCTTACCTCATGGATTAAGCTCAACTTCTGTTTCTCACCACAGCTTTTGTAATGCAGTCTTTGTTTTACTTGAAATAGTACCATTCTCTTCCATACTTTTTGAACCCGTGTGAATGAATATCAACAATCTATGCTCGGCTGAATACTGTGTTCCGTAAGCATAATTTTAGGTTTTTTGCACAATTTTCCTCCACACTGATCGCTGGTTTTCCTGTTGCCACGAACCAATCAAACAGCTGCATAAGCAGCAACTGGCGACCACTGGCAATGCAGACTCTTCAAACAAGTCTTCAAAACCCCACCTCCATGACTCTCTCTCTCTGACCCTCGATAACCTCATTCACACCAAACACACGAGAGCCGCCTGTCAGCAAAAGTTGCCATATCGGTTCAGAAGGCGATCCTCGGGTTGGTGTTAAAGACCCTTAACTTGATGTGACCCAATGTACATGCAGCTTTGCTCCGCCTTGCCACTGTCCAGCTCCAAACCCTTGTGCCCACTGTCTCCACCAGTCCGCTCCGCTGGGCTGCAAAGCCCAAGAAGAGCATGCGCCAAAAACACAAGTTTGTTAAATAACTTCTTCTGTTTTCTTCCCTGGAAAAGATGTTTCTTTAGTTAATGGTAATATAATTTTTCCACATGGCCCTAAAACATAACAGAAAAAAACCCTCCAAAGTATGGTTTTAACTTTCTATATCTACTGAATTGTGTAGTTCAGTGTTTTTCAACCACTGTGCTGGAGAACAGTAGTGTGCCTTGAGATACTGCCAGGTGTGCCTTGAAAAATTATTCGTTTTCAACATTTTTCTTTGAACAAAGCTATCATTTGCAAAATACAATGACATAACATGATTTTGCATTAAGCTGGCCTTTGAAAGAGCACAGTAGAAGTAATACATACATGATATATTTGTGCTCTTTTGCATCACACAGTTATTTTCTTCATTTCATTAAACCTTCTGGACCATAATTTACCAACATACCCAGCATTAAGGAGAGAACCTCACTTGCCCCGTCTGTTTTTTTTCCTCTCCGTGACTTTCCCTTCCTTCCTCCATTTCTCTCGCAGCGCCAAAGGCTTTGTTTTTCACTTTTTGTGTTCGGGCCCATCATCAAAAACCCAGGGCTTTTCTTCTGACAGGCGCCCAAGCACGGAAATGAGAAATGACTTACACAGTTTAGCTCCTCTTCATTTCGCGCACGCCTTTTATTATTACCATCTCATGCTACGTCGACGCTAGCGCAGAACGTCAAACGCGCGCTAGCCGCTAACGTCCCCATGCACGCTTTCACACATGATTAGTGAAGTCTCTCCTGCCAAAAAAACAGCCAAGTCGGTAATGGGAAAGGGTTTTGTCAATGTCGGACAGTACAGTAGTGGACTTTGACGGAGAAGAGAGCGATGGCCTCTGCTCCGCACTAATTAGCTGTCGTTCATAATTGATTAAAGTTAGCGGCTAAATAATGAATGAGTATTGAGTTTTATTTGGGATGTGTTGTCAGGCGCAGAGACCTGGGACACCTGAGAGGAAGAGGAAGGATGTAAACATGGATGGGAATTACAAGATGTACTCTAGATGTATAATAAGATGCTAAAGTTTGGCTGGTTCAAGTTTGAAGTTATAAAATATTCCGTAGGCTATTGAAAGCTGCGTAAAAGTGTAACATTGGACCTTATTCATGACCAGAGCAGAATCTAGCTTTTGGGGGCCCCACAGAAAAATCAGCTTCGGGGGCCTCCGATCGTTTCTTCGAACCTTAATCAGTCAAGCCAAAGCAGCATTTAAAATGACTTTTTTTTCTCTATAATTTATAAAATATATACAATGGCCGTATTTGTTCATCAGCGATTTGTGTTTGTAGTTCAGTACGAACACAATTAGTTGGCGCAAAATCAATAAGATGTAGAATATGTTATTGCTTTCCAAATTGTTTCCAGAGTCTTGGATTTTGTTCCTGCTTCTGTCAGTCTTGAGCGCAGCACAGAGGAAGCGTCTGTTCCATGTCACAAGAACAGAAGAGGAGAGGGCTGATCACTTTTAAGCTTGTAGGATTGGTCAAACAGGTTGATGTGCGGCACAGACCAGAGGGTGAAGCCAACAGGTGTGATGACTGAAGGACTGACATAAACTTGAAAAACCCTGAGCCCTGAGCCACTAAACACTAACCCCTAAACCCTTGACCTCACGTAAAGCTATTTTCATGTATTTGAGTCAAACCAGAGCAGAGTTTCTTACAGTGAGAACATCTGTCCTCCCTATCGGCCTCCTCTCTTTGCTCACTGTTTTCAATACTTTTTTTTAAAAACTGTATATTGTTATTTGAAAGATTTCTACACATAAAAATTAAAACGCCCTACGAGGAACTCTACTGAAAAGCGAATCCCAAAACTCGTGCTATGAAAATGCCAGCGAACATACCCTGAAAGTGAACCATATAGAGAGGAAAAACTCATATACAGTTGGCAGCGGCTCGCTTTTGGAAGGACCTTTGAAGGGGCTGATTTAATGTGAGAGCATCAATCCTTTAGCAGCACACAGCTCTGACAGCAACCCAAAGTAATCTCTTCTTTATTAATGGGATTTTTCACTTTGGACCCGGGGCCGTTGGTATTCAGTAATAGTAGCTCCATTGTACAGACCCAAGGAAAGAACAATATGAAATCAGATGGAGAGGCAGTGTTATGAATGCGAATGCGAGGGAAGTGTTTCTGACTAAATTCAACAGTGCCCTTCAGAGCCACGAGTCAAAATATAATGTAGATGTGATCAAGTTCCATCTAAGAGAGATGAGTTGTACAGTATGTCGAAATGCGTGTTTTATTTTGGCGGTAAAGTCTGGAAGTGACCCAAGGGATGAGTAAGGGAGGGGTTTGTTGGAAGACGGACTTTTATTGTTGTCCTTCTAACCTGGGCATCGGGCTAAGGGACAAAGTTTATGTCAAACTAATGAGCACACCTTTTGTTAAAGTTGGTGTTATAAGAGATCCATGTAGAAAAAGGCTTCAAGTTGTCATATGGACAGTGTTTTTTCAGCGTTTCGACTCTCATCATGTTTGGTTAAAGCCCTTCGCAGGGGCAGGACAAAACTCAAGTACATGGATTTGAAAACCGTCTTGTCTTTAAATTTGAATCTTTTTCTACTTGTCTTTGAAAAAATGTAAACGACAACCAATTTTCTACTTAGGTTAATCAATAAGAGAAAAAACATTTTAATCAATTCAATTTAGACCCAATCAAATTTTAATGTGAGTGAAAAAACTGGAGAAAAACATTATTGCTAGCTTCTGTCATACTGGTTCAGACCTGATCCAAACAGCTAGCTCTCCTCCGTTTTGTTGTTTTATCAAAGATATTTCCCCATTCATAAAGATGGACAGTGTCTCTTTCTGCTGGTGACAAGCGCAGCAGAGTGAAAGTGACCTCCACAGATAATCCCTCTATACTGGTTACTCTAGTCAATGTGTCCAAACCCTTTACATCAAGAGTCGCCCTCAAGGATTGAAACACAGATAAGATGGCAGGCAAATCTGGGCCATATAAAATGGTCGTACACAAAAAATTTAGCTTGGGTGGTTTTGAACAAGTTAAATTAAGACAAAAGATCTTTGTTTGAACATAAAACTACAACAGTGCACTGTAAAATCCTTGTTATTGTTTTTTTGGGTAAATTTTTTAGGGAAGGCTAACAGTATTTGTTGGTTTGGAAATGTTGTAGAGAAGGGTCTCTAACACAGAGTGGGGCCAAAATGATTGGTGTCCGGGCTGGTCGAGGGCCGCAAAGGTCTTTCGAATACGGATATTATCATATTAATCATAAGTCATGCTGCGAGCCACATGAAATCATCTCGAGGGCCACATTTGGCTCTAGGGCCGCGACTTTGAGACCCCTGTTGTAGAGCAATCAAAATCTCACAAGCTAAAGAAGTATTACTAAAATAAATCTTGTATGGATATTCTATTCAACTCCAAATGTTGTCAAAAGTCCAACTACCCACTCAGAAACCATGGCCCTCCGAAGAATCTAGCCCTCGGGAAAATTAAGTTGAACAGCCCTGCTTTACGTGATCCATCCAAAATTTACAACCGTGATTGGATCTGTTAAATCATCAAATATGCCTTAAAAACTACTCACTCTGTCTTGAACATCCTGTCAGTACATCAGCACACACACTTGAAGTGGCCTTAGAGTTGGCAGGTTGTCTCTTTACACCTCTGTTCGCTTGTATCTCTATGGGAGCGTGCCAAAGTAATACCTTACCCTCACGACTTACACATTAGCGCTAAAGCCCTTGAAAGTTGGCTCAAGTCCAGAGAGAAACAGTTGTGCGAGTCTATCACTGACACAACTCCCCAACGTTGGACAAAAGATTACCCATGTCCTTTTTTTTATGGATCTGGTCCAGAACCCGGAGAGAAATATGGACACACAGATCTGATTAGTGCAACATATCGGCCAAGAATCTCCCTACCCTCCGCACTCATTAAGGGGATAATAGATGAATCGCTTCTCACCAGTAATTTGCATGAAAATAACAAACCAATTATGTGATGTTGTTTTAATAAGGACACATGAGGACCAGGCGGTGGGTTGCCAAGGAGTATTTGGCACCAGCAGCATCACAGTCAGATGTAGGCTTGTTTGCAGCTGCTTTTACCGACAATGTGAAGTTCTTTTCACTTCATTGTGGCGTAATTTGACAAATGTGTGAGTTAGTGTTGCTCCAGTATTGGTTTCTTAAAAGTTATACAAAAATGTCAAGTTTTCTGTGGACGCTATGCATGTGATTTTGTAACTGCAAAGTGTTAACTATGAGTTCATGATGGCTTGTGTTTCTTAGCTCTTCCACCTGAGCAGCTGACGTCACTTACCCATTAAATTAGTTTTAGATAAAATTCAAATTGTACCTGAAGTGTACTTGTTCTTTTTCGTGGCGTCAATTTGAGCGATTAATAAAAACACGTGATAATTTTTTGTTTGTAGTGCTAAGACATGAGAGTAAGGCTAAACCAGAAACTTCCTGTTTATTATCAAAGTTTTTGCATTTATTTAACTTTTTAGTAGGGCTGGGCAAGTTAACGCGTTATCGCGGCGTTAACGCAGCACGTGCTTAATCGCGATTAAATATTTTGTCGGCGTTAACGCAGGTCACATGATTCAGCCAAAAAAGCATGAATGAAAGCGCCCGCACTGCTGCCGCTGCGCCCTTTTTCTCCTTCTCGCTTTCATAACAGTCCACAAACAGAGGATCTGCTCCGTTGCTGCTAGCGCTTTTAATACAAGGAAGTGAGCTCTGCTGTGCAGACAGCGGGACAGAGACGAGTCTGAGCTTCGTCTGAGTGTTTAAATCATCCAAAAAGACCCAAGAACCACGGAGCTACGTGTTGTTGAAGACTTCAAACCGTTAACACCTCATTAAATATGCGCACGGTGATTCAGCGCTCGATCAGCGGCGATGCGCGAACTTTTACACACGTGTTTGTTATGTTTACTTTGAAAACTTTAAAAACGGCCTTGTTTCACTTCCCACAGTGTATTTAGTGAGCACTGAGCTGGTTTTAACCAGGACTATCCCAGAACTGGACCAGGTTTTCAAAATGTTAGTTACTTAGTGTAACTATAGTTCTATGAGTAGCTAAATTATATATCTAAGCCAAAATACCACAAAATTTGCAGGACTGTACACTCTACAAAATGAAGACCCTTAAATATACTTAAAAAAAGCATCTTTTGGAGAAAAAAAGGTTAAAATAGCTATTTATTGAACTTTGTGTGTAAAGTGCGATTAATCGCGATTAATCGCGATTAATCGCAGCTCAACCATGCGATTAATCGCGATTAAAATTTTAATCGCTGCCCAGCTCTACTTTTTAGCAAAGCCTTTGTGAATCCACACTTCATTTTATGTGATGCTTTGAGATTGGACTATGTTGGAGCCATTACGCACAGGATTTGCAGTATTTAGTGTTCAACAAACAGGAAGTTGCTATCTTTGTTTTGCTAATTCTATCACTGTAACTTTAATTGTATAGCACATTTACAGCAACACAAAGTGCTTCACATGCACAATAAAATAGGAAAAAAAAAAAACACTATATACAAACAGATCAATAAAAATTCACAAAAAAAAAAATTACTAGAATTAAAAGCCAGAGCAAAAAATGTGTCTTAAGAACAGATTTAAAAGTCTCCAGTGATGTGCAAAGGTAAACTGTTCCATAGCTGGGGGCAGCCACATCAAAGGCCCTGTCACATTGGGTTTTAGGTGCGATTTTGGGACATTTAATAACAAGCTGCTTTCTGACCTCATACTTCTGGCTGGGACAAAGCAAGGTAACAGCTCAGACAGGTATTCAGAAGCCAAGTCATTCAAGCATTTGAAAACAAACGTCAGAATTGTAAAACTATTCCAGAAAGAAACAAGGAACAGGAAGCCATTGGAGAGAAGCAAGTACAGGGGTCATGTGCACTCGCTTTCTAGTCCTTGGTAATAAACAAGCACTAGCATTTTGGAGCTGTTGTAAGCGCTGCAAAGAGGATTGGTCCAGCCCACAGTGCAGCGACTTACATAGCCTCAAAATATGTTTCCATCACTCTAAATGTGGAAATGTTCAGTCACAGAATTACTTTGAGTGAGGAGTCTTTTGTTTTTTTTGTCCGTGTCTGAAGGTAGTTCTTTGTTTAGGATGCCTCCTGGACGCTTGAGGTGTTCTGAGCATGTCCCACTGGGAGGAGACTTGAGTGAAGACCTAAGACACGTTGGCGGGGCTATGTCTCCGGACTGGCCAGGAAGCGCCTTGGGATTTTCCAAGGAGATCTGAAGGAAGTGTGTGTTGAAAGGGAAGTCTGGGCCACCCTACTCAGACTGCTGCCTCCATGATCTGACTCCCTATAATGCAGAAGAAAATGGATAGATGAATGGATAGTTTTCACATAAGCTTGTGTTTTCTCTTGTCTCATCGAGCTTAAAAGGGGGGACCAACTTGAGCCATGTGAGGACTTCCTCCAGGGTTTGCTGTAAAAGTAGGACCACCCGCAGGCTCAATTCAGACCCATTAAGCAGGGCAGAATGGGTCACTGTGTACAGTGGAAACGGCATAGAACAATACCGTACTGCTCTAAACCATGTCTGTTAAAACAAGGCATATGCTAAACTGTTTATGAGAAAAACTAAAAATCTAATAATATCTTATAACATCGAGTATGAAAAACAATTAGTATTCTCTTTCTTTTCATTTCATTTCACAAATTTGACTTTCGCAGAAGCCTTTTTCTTTCTGCATTCCCAGTAGAATTGTGAAAAAAGCTCAAGTCTTATTAGGAGCAGCCAGCCTCCCCTGGGCTCTCGGTAGTTCACACAGGGATTTAATGGTCACAAAATCTGTCACGCCAGGTTACCTTTGCCTTACTGAGGCAGCCTTAAAAGCCACTATATTTTCATGTGGGCAGACTGGCTTTGTTCTAAGTCTGTGTGCTGATTGGTGAAACTGCAGAAGGTGCACTGGGCCACATTTTGAGTGATCTTCTGACTTCAGAAATAACTTCTCAGAGTTTTTTAATTAATCTAAAGCCAGGTCAGTGATGGCTAACGTGGCGATATCTTTGAGGAACTTAGCGTCACATCAGCATCAATACAAACTTTGTGCAGAAACGTGCCGGCGGGGACAGTGCTTTTATGCAGAGTTCAGCAGGAGTGCAAGGGTGTGTTAAAGAAAAGGTCTAGGCCATTACTCACCAACATGAGTCGACTAACGAAAAATCCTCACTTTGAACTGCAATTTCCCACTTAAACACAACACATAAGTGGGTCATATGTAGGAACCAAACATATAGCAAAAATGCTAACTTTTTTAACTGTATGAATAAGTGACAACACAACAAAGGGACAAAGGTATTACTTGTACTGTGATTGTTTTTTCATAATATGTATTAATTTCCCCTCACAATCATAATCAGATTTCCCACAAATATACTTCAGTAGTTTTTAAGAAAATTGTTAAATTTGTGGGTACAATCATCAAACACTGTATCATTACATTTATAATTGCGGGACATGGTGATTTTTACCGCCAAAAGTAAAAAAAATAAATAAATAAAGTGGAAAATTTGATTATTACGTATGTGGTGGGAAATTGCTATTGCATTTGTAGGGATTATTACGATTGTGAGGATTATTACGTCTGTGAGGATTATATGTTTGTGAGAATTATTATGTTTTTGGAGATTATTACATTTGAGGGCATTGTTACGTTCATGCGGACTGTTACGTTTGTGGGATTACGTGTGTGAGAATTAGTACGTTTGTGGCGATTATTACATTTGTAGGGATTATGAGGACTATTATGTCTGTGAGGATTATACATTTTTGAAAATTATGTTTTCAATGTTCGTAAGGACTGTTGTGTTTGTGGGGATTATTACATTTGTGAGGACTATTATATTTATGAGGGTTTTTATGTTTGTGAGGACTATTACGCTTGTGTAGATTATTATGTTTATGAGGATTATTATGATTGTGGAGATTATTAATTTGTGTAGATTACTATGTTTGTGACGATATTACTGTGTGTTGTTTTTTTTGTTTGGGGAACGTTTATGAGAATTATATTTGTGGAGATTCATAAATTTGTGAGGATTATTACCTTTGTGAGGATTGTTCATATGTAATGTAAATGTTTATTATGTTTGTAAGGACTATTACGTATAAGGGGATTATTTCGTTTGTGATTTTTTTTTACGTTTGTGGGGATTATTTAAATTGTGGGGATTATTATGTTTGTGAGGAATTATTACGTCTGTGAGGTTTATTACGTCTGTGAGATTTATTACATTTGTGAGGATCATTACGTCTGTGAGGTTTATTACGTTTGTGAGGTTTATTACATCTGTGAGGTTTATCATGTTTTGTGAGGATTATTACGTCTGTGAGATTTATTATGTTTGTGAGGCTTATTATGTTTGTGAGGATTATTACATCTGTGAGGTTTATTCCGTCTGTGGTTTATTATGTTTGTGAGGATTATTACGTCTCTGAGGTTTATTACGTTTGTGAGGACTATTACGTTTGTGGGGGTTATTATGTTTGTGGGGATTATTAAATTTGTAAGATTTATTATGTTTGTGAGGACAATTACGTTTGTGGGGACTAATTAAATTGTGGGGATTATTATATTTATGAGGATTATTACGTTTGCGAGGTACGTTATGTTTGTGAGGATTATTACGTTTGTAGGTTTAACGTTTGTGAGGTCTATTACCTTTTAGGGGATTATTACGTTTGTGAGTCTTACTACGTTGTGGTGATTTCTACGTTTGTGGGAAGTCATGTTTTGACCTATTACCTATCCACAGCCACTTGTCTGAATTTAGCTGAATTACGCCAAAAATGTAAAACATAGTAATTTTCAAACAAGATGATGAGCATTTTAAATTTTAAATCTGTCATTTGTTAATTTTTACAGTAGCAAGTGGGGCTCATTAGTTCTGCAGCTATAGATTACTTACAACTTCATAACAAATGTGGCGTCTTTTGCTCTCTACCAAACAGATCATGTCTGCAGTGTCGACAAATCATTATTTATTCATTTGATTTGAAAGTGTGACATTTCCCAAGTCCCGCTGCAATGAGGAGAGTTTATTAAAAGAGCCAAATTAGCAAAGTTTCACATGACCTAAGCAGCTGGAAATGTTAGAGTTTGCATAAGGCGCTGACACATCTGCTGACACTCTGCTCACAGTCTGGGCCCCGGACTCACAAGACAACTGCAAAGACGAAACTTTACACTTTCTATATGTACAATTTAGTTTGTTTTTCAAAACAACCTGATTGTTCTGTGTTTGTTTTTTGGTCTTTTTAATGTCAAAAACATAGCTGAAATTGTGTCTGTGAGATATGCATTCCCTCTGAGCCTCAGAAACACTGTTTTGAAAGTTCAATGATTTGTGATGCCATTTGTAGAGCTACTGTAGTGAAGCTAAACCCAAAAACTCTGTTAAGCTTTTAAAATTTTATAAATGTTGCTTAGTATTGTCTACTGTTCTGGGTAAGTTTTTGTACAAAGTGAGCAAATTATCAAGGTCCAAAATATTCTCTCAAAATCTTCGGAAAAAACGGTTTCTTTCCAGTTAAATTTTTTTAGATGAAATCGTTTTCTTGGACTTTCCAATCTGGTTTCAAAACTCTCCATAGTACTATGACTGTATTGCTCTGTGTTTTTAATGATATCCTTGTAGCTATACCCAAAAAAGGAAAATCTAACTTAGATAAAATGACTTGAATTAAGCACATTAATGTCATAAGACTAATTTTAAGATTTTTTCCACTTAATAAGACCAAGTCTTACCAAGATTATTTGACTTGCTTTAAAAATTCAAAAATCAGCAAAATGTTCTTATTTTTTGAAAGACCTTTTTTTTTCTTTTTTTTTTTTTTGCAGTGTACAGATGCTGGTCACTGTGTCATTCTGATATTACCAGATCTGATTGCAATTCCGACGCAGTGGAACACCAAATCCCTTTTGACCAACTTGAGAATCATGTTGGAAGTTGTTTTTTTTTTTTTTTTTTTTTATGCAAAGTCCACCTTAGCAAATCTGACATGTGGTGTTCCTCAGGGGTCTTATCCAGGTCCCCTGTTGTTTTCTATGTATTTACTTCGTCTTGAGTCCATTTTTAGTGAACATAGGATTACAGATGTCAGATTTAAATAGACCTGTAAAATCGATGAAACTGATTAATAATATGAACTGACTGTGTTTGTTTTTTTTCTTTCTTTTTTTTGCTCTTGACCCCGACTCAAGTTCTCTTTATTGACAGAGATTAAGATAACCTTGAACTTTTAAATCTTTCAATGTCACAGTAACAAAACACATAAAAACACATTCAAACCTGCTGTGCAATTTGAAACCCACGAAAATAGTGAATCTGCACTCAAATTAGGTTCTCTGTCAAACCAATGATTGGTAAGCATACTGGTGTGTAATTAAGATCTCCTCCACTGCTGAAGAATGCACAGCAGGCTGAAGAAGTCCTCTGGGATACACAGCTCTTTCAAGTATCTGTCCTTTGTGGATACTTCATGATTTTACAGAAGCTGCTCCTTCTGGTTCTTTGTAACAGACCATCTGGTGAGTCAGGTGACAAGTCATCAAATCATTCATTTACGTCATTTAGTTTTCAGTGTTGTTTTTAACTGAGACTATTGCACTAGCTGCACGGTTTTGTGCTGACAGCCAGAATTACAGAATTAAAACCTAATTTACTATGGCCTAAAAGTGCAAAGCTGTACTGCAGTATTTACTAAAAAACTGTATATAACATTTCACAAAAGCAAGGGAAAAATGTATTTATCATTCATTCATGTTCTAACACTGTCCATACAATATATACAGTAAATACATATGGTCTGGTCACCTTGTTCTTCTTTTGAGTTTCACTGAGCAAAACTGATCAATTAGCCAATAAGGAACTTGCACCATATGAAAACAAACATGGCTGCTTATGAGGGAAAACATTTTTCTGCACCGTTTTTAAATTCATAAACCATCTACACTTTCGAACATGTCTGCAACATTAGCATATCAAGCAAGATCGATTTGATTATTTCCTCTGTTTAAATTCTTTTGTAGCAACAAATATCAATATGTATTTATTTTTGGTTGCAATTAAGGTTTAAAACCTTCTTTTTACAAACAAGAAAGTGAAACTGGAGCGGACCACTCAAGCACAGCCAACCAGACGGGACTGTAATTTTTTCTACATTTGGGCCACTTAACTACTTCCTGTTTATTTTCTAGTACCTTTCAAGACAATTTTGATTCTGTTCGTCACACAGATGATGTATACTTTCGCCTTACTGTTCATTCATTTGCATATAGACTTAATCCAGTTTGCTGACAGTGTAACCCAAAATAAACTCCAACATGGCCGCACATCTGCTCCACGAGACCCACAGCACAGAGCTGGACCTGTACCAGTCGTAAAGTTTCCTTATGGAACATCATTTTGTCACAGCATTTACAGTTATAAGGCGAGAGCTGTGCAAGCATGTTACAGACCGTTAAAAGCTGGGGAAGGGAACACAGTATCATTACAAATACATGAAACTTCAACTGGAGCATGTGCTTTGGACTGTAAAGTTCAAAGTTCATAAAATTAACATCGCAAGTTTGTTTAGATGATCAACATCTATAACAGTGAATTGCCCATGAAGTTACAGAAGTGTAAAATTGTTGTAGCAGTCGTACAAATGTTTCCACAAATGCACCTAAAAATCGACCTTTTTTTCTTTTAGTCCCTCCACGTGCTAATCCTCATCTCTGGCAGTTAACTGAAGCTTGGCTGGAAAGCTCTTTTTTCGACGAAGATTCGCCTCCAAAATCCACTAAAACAACAACTACTAAATATGTAACAGTCACCGCTCACACCTATGTTCAATATATCAATTCAACCGCGCGACAATACGTTACGGAGACATTTGGACGGCCGCTATCGACTATTGTCAAGCTCATGGACGTCTAAATCTTCGCTGTGTCTAATTACGCCTGCGTTGCCAACTGGAAATGAAAGATTTGTATCTGTCTTCAGCCAAACCTAGAGGTGTTTGCTAATGATTTGATTTATGAAAGGGGGGAAAAAAAAACAAAATGGCATGCGGAATGCTTTCAGGCATCTTTTCAATCAAGCCAGTGTCTGCCAAATGAGCGCTTCTACTCCAAAAGACCCTCGAGTGCGTATTGTGGCAATCTACGATGAGGCGTTTGAAAAGAAGAAACGAATATATAACCTCGGCAAGACAGAATCCTTCATACGGGCGTAATGGGAGTCATTTTTGCACAGAAAGGACCAGTTAGGTTAAATTAGGCGTAACGTTCGCCACTATGGTCCGGAGAAAGAGAAAGTGTGAAGGTTAAAGGAAACCGCCGGGCAGACGAGTGACATTTAAGGTCTATTGAAAAAAATATCTAAGAGAGCTTTTGTGCAAATGCAATCGTCGACTTGTCCGGGATTTGAAAAGAACTCCTTCTGCGGAACAATGAATCGTCAAAGAAAAAAAAAAAAAAAGCAGATAACCCTTCTCCAGCTGTGGAATCTATTTGAGGCGCACCGCGAGTCACAGCGATGTCTGCTAATTTCCCGCAGAGTCCAACACCTTCTCGTTCACGACACACAGCGAGAAAAGAAGAAAAAAAAAAAGAAGAACTTGCTAGATTTGAGCAATTAGACCAACTATACCATCCATCTATGACGCTCGGATGCTTCTTTCTAACTCATATTAAGTTTATTTTTGTCCAAGCTAAGGATCGGAAATCTCTCGACCGTGGCAGACGGCAAACAATCCAATTAGCGGATAAAAAGGTGTAGAGAGTGCAGACCTTAAAATCGTGCAATTACCTATAACGTTGGCCTCCCAAAGCAAGACTCCAAGGGAAAGGAACTGGAAGGAAGTACTGTTCTGCCAATAATGGTGACCAAGGAGCGCAAATTAGTTTTATTTTTCAATTGCTTCTAGTACTTCAGTTGCTCTTTTTTCTTTCTTCTTCTTCAGAATAGTCTTCGGGAGTCTCAAAGTTGCAGCCCCCGAGATGATTTCCCCAGGATGATTTTGTAGTATCGATAGTGGCCTGCCAATAAACTGCACAAAACTATTTGAACAAAGTATGGGTTTTGGCATAGTGTTACAGCCCTATTGTCTGAAAAAAAACTTCTAAAATGCAATTCCATACAATCTGTTCAAATTTTCAGGGGAGGACAGTTTGCCCCCATGTGAGGTATTCATATTAAATACCTAACATGGGAGGTATGTAATATGAAAGAAAAAAAAAAAGAAAAAGAATGAGGCTACATTAATAGTCTTTTTGTATAGAATATAACAGTCAAGACAGCCCTCAAACAAGTCTGCCCCAGTCAAGCAAACAATCCATCTAATTCATTTTAATAGAGCTAAACCTGTTTTTTTTTTTTTTCATTTTAAATGAAACATATGTTGTTAACATACAGTATTCATAACTAAATGTTTGTTTTTTTCCCCAATAAAATAACTTAAAGGGCACTGTGTAACTTTGTGGAGGTGGTCGACTACCCAATTCAATCGAAATAGAAAGTTAAAGCCATACTTTGGAACATTCTTAAAGGGATATATATATATATATATATATATATATATGTTTTATCCCATAATACGAAAAAATATGTAATAATAAAATGCAGCTAAAGGAACACCTATTCTATGAAAACATACAAGAAGAGGCCCAGGCCAAATAACTATCTATTTTGAGTCAACACTGCAAAAAAGACTTTTAAAAAATAGAGAATTTTGCTTATTTTGAGGTAAAATTTCAAGTGAAACAATCTGCCAGTGCAGTAGGAAAATGTGATTAACATAATTGTCTAATTGCAGAAAATGCTTGTTACTCTTGACAAGATTGATTTTTAAAGGTGCACTGTGTAACTTTCTGGAGGTGAAAAATCAACTACACATTTTAGTGAAATTAGAAAGTAAAATCTATACATTGGGACTTTCTGAATATAGAAGAATACATTTTATGTCATAATATGAAAAAAATCAGCTAAAGGAACAGCTTTTCTGTGGAAACAGACGTGTTCGGGCCCTCTTCCAAGCCAAATAATAGCCTTTTTTGTGGCCATGCAAGCCCGCTCAAAGTAAAAACACAGATTTTTATAATCTTTTAGTGTAACAAAAGCATCTAAATGACAAAAATTTGCCTTTATTCAAGTTTATTTTTTGTCAAAAAGTTGCACAGTGCACCTTTAAGCAAATGTATCTTGATTTAAGCAGTTATGTCTTAAAACAGATACAAATCAAGTCAAATAATCTTAGTAAACCTTGGTCTTATTAAGTTAAATAATCTTAAAATGAGTCTTTTATCTAAGTTAGATTTTTTTTTTCTTTTTTGCAGTGAATTCAAACTTATTTAAAGTAGAGCAACAAAGACATAAATGACAAAAACTGCCTTTTATTTTTGTACAAAATGTTACACGGTACATTTTAAGTTTCCCCCAGCACAGAGCACTTTTATAATTCTATCTATTCAGATGAAACTAGTCCACAATGTCCTGACTACTCTATAATGTCCTGTTTGTTCATCAAACTTCATTAGGTTTATTATTTTTAGCTTTGCAGTCAACATTAGCATACTGACACGGCTTGCTCTCAAACCCTGTGAACAAAAACACATCGTGAGCTGAACTTAGGTAAGTGAGCAAAACGTGAACTAATGTAGAAAGTTTGAATTTAATTATTTATTTTTGTTTGCATTTTTTAAGGAAGCAAAATCGGGCATAGCACCTTAAACCCAAAGTGTTATTTGGATTGATTCACACTTCCTTAAACAATTTTGTATCCTGCAAGTGAATTCAGTGTTCAGAAAAAGCCTGTTTTTTCCTATCACCACTAAATTGTCTGTCTTTATTTTACTGAAACAATTAAGATTCAGGTAAAACATGTAAAGTTTCAAAAATAATTGCAGCCATGTTCAACAAAGCAAAGTATAACCTCAAAAAGCTAACCCTCACAGTGAAGAGGCAGTTTGAACAGGAATCAATCCACTTGTTTACATTTCAAAGTCATTTTAGGTCAATGTTCTGTTTTACAATGAACAGAATGTAAATTACTGAACCAAACCACTCGGATTCATTTTTTTTAAATACACAAAACACAATGTCCTCATAAAGCATGATATATGTAAGCAAAACATTGATGCTGAATAGAGCCGCAGCTTTGTAGTGATCGCCTGTTTGATGAGCTGTCTTGTGTTTGGACCAGCGGGACACGAACATTGGATATAATTAAGATTATCGGAAACAAGCAATGTTCTGTTCAAATAATTGATATTACCACGTTGTTTATTGCTCCCTGTACATGTACATTCTTAATAAATGGATCACAGCAACAGTACTTCCCTTGTTTCCTATAAATTGTGGTAATATAGGTTGGTATAATTATGTTTTTCATTTCAAACCAATAGAGACCAAGAGATTCATTTTGTTCAGAGCGTGATCCAAAGATAAGGTAGTTAATTTGTTTTTGAATTGGTAGTTAATAAAAAAGAAGGACCGTATATCTAATGTTGGCATACCTTCATGAAAGTAAACTCACTGCCTTGAGATGTACAGTAACTGCTCCTTTTTAATGCTTAAGTAGAGTAGACAGTAAAGGTCTTTAAACTGAATCTGTTTTAGAATTTTGGACTGTGTGTGAAGCTAATACTTGCTGTCTGATTTTATCTTATCATACACTGAATTTAATGACATACACGTATTGATTTCTGGGGGTCCCTGATCATGTAAAAATTAAATATTAAAACCTTAAACAAGTTTTAACTGCTTAAAATACAGCGATAGGTGCATGTTGCAGGACTACAACAAGAATTTTGCAGGTAGCCTACATTTAGTGTTTTGGGGGTTGCAAATGGCTACAGTTGTTATTTTGGGGTCACGACTGAAAAAGGTTGAGAACCACTGGTCTACAGATGGATTTTCGGTCGACGTCACTTTCCACTGTACTGCGCATGCTTTCCGCAGAAAACATGCCTGGTTAGCTGGGGAAGCTTCTTAGAATAAAACAACGAAACATGACGAGAGCAGCTGTTTGGATCAGGTATGAACCAGTCTGACAGACATTTGACTCTGGAGATTGAGACAGTGTTTTTCTCTGCATTTTTTTCACTCAACGTAACTTTTAAGGGTCGTAGAGTTGAATTTAATTGACAAATGTTGATTTATCAGCATAACTTTTGTTTTGGACAGTGATAAACTCTAGTTAACATCGGTAATTTTTCGACTTGTTTGTGTCTATGAGCGGCGGCTCTTTCTGTAGGTCGGTGTGCGCGCATCTGACCTGCAACAAAAATCTCATATAGGATACAGCAAATTACATGCATTTTGTTTATTTTAATTTTTTTTCTAGGGAAAGTCTGAAACTGGTTACCCCCTTTTGATTACTTTATCACTTGCGTATGACATAAAAGTAAAATAATGGATGTCTGCATATTATTATTTATTTTATTTTAGGCTTTGTATAGCCTAATAGCCTAATTTATATGGAATATAGCATAGGTAGAGCTATATTTTATACTGTGGCCCTCGACCAAGTCTGACCTGAGTCATTTTGGCCTGAGCTCCATCTGAGTTTGAGACCTCTGCTCTAAAGTATGAGTCACAAATATGTCTAAATCTGTGTTTAACCTTTTAGGTCCATTATTAAACCCACAATGCCTATGTAACATTTTTCTCTTTAGAGATTATTTGTCACATCACTCGTCATGTCCGTGGTGTCATCTGATGCTGGTTTTGTCAGGTTATGTCACTGTAAGGCATTGTTGCATGAGAACCTCAGTTCACTGGCTAATCACAAGAACTCTTCAAATGAAGAAAAAAAGCCAATAAGGAGTTTGGAAACTTTTTTATTTTTATTAAGCCCATTATAAATCAATGCACCTTACTTTTACTGAGTATGAACTGTTCTGCAATCTTTACTGTTTTGTCATTCTTTCACTTTTTATAATATAATATAATATAATATAATATAATATAATATAATATAATATAATATAATATAATATAATATAATATAATATAATATAATATAATATAATATAATATAATATAAGAATATTATATTATATTATAAAATAATATAAGTAATTGTACATGTGACTGATCTTGTGTATATGTTTTCAATAGTTATAACACCAAGCTTGATCATGGCGCATGCACTGTCCTGAAACTGCTACAGAACTTGACATGTATGTGGTGTCTGTTTTTCCTTTCTGTGGCCTGTATTTTTTTTGACATGTCTAAAAATCACAGATGTTAAACTCCTTTAGTCAGCTTTGGTGAGCTCTTCAACTTTGCCATGAATAATCCATCCCAAAGTCTTACAGATGTGGCACATTAACATGCTGATTAGACTGCAAGAATATTACACAAGTGTGTCTTAGCTTGGCCACAATAAAAGGACATGTTTAGTTTTAGCACACAGCACAGTGTCACAGCATGCTGCCTGCAGGAGTGTCCACCAATACTGTTGCTTGTGCACTGATTGTTCATTTCTTGATCATAATTCGTCTTCAAAGATGTCTCAGAGAATTTGTACTGTAAATGAAAACAATGACGATAACAGGCATTAAAGCTTCTGTGAAGTATAGGCTCACTGACAGTAAATTGAGTGTTTTTTGAGGCTTGACGATAAAAGTATGAACAGCAAAGTTGTGATACAGCAAAGTGCATGAAATGATCAAAATTGGTATCCAACTCACAAGAATGTGAAAATACAAAGTATTGTAAAGTTTTTAAGAAGTCTATGCTGTGGGTTTAGAGCTCAAACTTTAAGCTTTTAATGAATCCCAGAATAGTAGATGTAACTAAAAATAATTTAGCTATTCTATTTGTACTTTATGCACCCGCCCAGGAGCTTAATAGTTATACTCTTGTATCAGAAGGCTGACAAAAAAATAGGTAAACACATCTGTACAGGTACGTCAGATTTTAAAAACACCAAATCACTACAACTTCCATATTGACAAATGTATAATCACATTATTCACATATCACCCTGCTATAACAGTCTATATGTCCTCATGCTGCGGCTAGGCTAGTTCTGCTCTGAAAATACCTGTGGATAGTCATTTCTCGTCCCGTTCATTTTGTATAGAGAACTAGCTGAGACACTCTGAGACACACAAATAAATCTTTAATTGACACAAAGCAGACACCAGTTGCTGCTTGTCCAGACCTTCACCTACTACAAGATACATACAGTAGTTCATCCTTGTGTTTATAAAATGTACCGTTTGTGTCTCGAAGCTAATGCTAAACTATATTTACCTAATTTATTAATGTTAAAATAACAACAAACTGAACTAGCTTTTTACAAAATAAAAAACATTCAGCCTGGCATTTATTGTATTTATATAAAATTTGCATAAAATTAGCATTGTGTCAAAATATGCACACATAGGTTTTTCCTGGTGATGTATTTGCCTCTTTCATAAAAGTCTGAACTCGCTGCAATGATTATCTAGTTCAGACATGTCCAAAACGCGGTCTGGGTGCTAGATGCAACCCTTGGACAATACTGTATATAGTTGGCTCTCAGAATCCCGAATAAAGTGTCCCAAATAACAAAATTGTATACATTTTTACTGTCAATCTGAACAATTCTCTCTTCATAATCCAAACTACAACTTAAAAATTATGTCCAATGCCTTATTTAAGGTGTTGTGTTTCATCAAAACAAAGTCAAATGCAAAAATGTTAAAGAATTGGGAACTTAATTTCCATCTATTCTTTGGCAATCTGCTCCACATATTTTTCAAAAAGCAGTCTTCTATAAAAAAGTTTGGACATCCCTGATTCTAGTTGAAATTCGCTCTCTGTCTTGTGATTTTTAAAGATTAATTTTAGTGCAACACGGCCAATTCTCCATAAGGTATGAATAGAATGAAAATATAATATTGGCAAGTTTTTAGGCTAACCAGAACTAACCTAGCCGCAGCAGAAAAAGGGTGCCCTTAAGTCAGACGTAGTTCAGAAGAATAGTTCCTCGTCTGCTCCTCCATACCAGGGCGTCAATTTGACCGGCCTAGGTCTCGAAACAGGCCTCTGCTGCTGCTCCTCTGAACTCTCAAAGGATTCCAGAGAACTCAAAGACCCCGTTGGCGAACCGTTCCCCTCGAAATCAAAATCCTGACTCGATCGTACGGCGGAACGTACGGGTCCTGGTCAGCCTCTTCCAAACGATCCAAAATGAACTGCCTGAAGACCTCATCCTCCGGTCCGATCAGATGAGAATGCCTGAGAGACATCCGGATACTGGCGCGCACCTCGTCCCGCTTCAGTCGCCTTTCTCGTCTTTTCGGGTGTTGGCGTAACGGGACGATCGGCTGGCAGAAGTCCACGCGCGCCCCCCTGTTGGAATCGCCGTAGTACAGTACCTTCTGGGAGACGGTCTCGGGCAGGTCCAGTTCTTTCACCTCCGCGGAATCATGCTGCTTCTGACGGTGCTTCCTCAGGATCAGCAGCAGAACCGACAGCACTGGTGGGAAGAGAACAGCGGGCGATCATTAGCGTTAAACACGGGGACGGGGAGCAGAGTGCCAGAAAACACATCGGGGGGCCGGATGGAGCAGAGGTAACCGCAATGAAAAGAATACCAACACGACGGTTAGATTTTGAATTAGCTTTTAACCTTTTCATGTATTAATCACAGTGAAAACAGCACGCATGGAAGTTTAATTGGTTACTTTCAGATTCTCCAATGTGATAACGATGTTGTGTTATTCTACTTAGAAATATCTAGAAGAAAAATGTTAACATGTGGAACTTGACCACATTATTACTAATGTGATGACAAAATGCATAATTTTGATTGACTTTTAAATAATTTCAGTTGATTCAGACACTGGCCTAAACTATGGGTGCATAGTAATCAGTAATCTCAATAAGTTGTGTTTAAGTGAAGCAATGAAATAGATTTCAAATATAATCAGTGCTACTTGGGAAGATTTTTTTAAATACATTCAAAGAGAATACATTAGAATAAGAAAGTGGAAAAAACAGCATTAAAATGTAATTTGTAACATTTTCTGACACATAGGCCAATCATCATTGTTCTTTATTGGATGAACAATATCACATTAAGTTAGGGTTGTAAAAGGATTGTAGTAGTAACATAAGCTCTCCCCAAAATCTATTGTATCGTTTGTCTATTAAATTCAAGAAGTTGGCAGTGGTAACATCTTGTTGTTAGCATTTTGGCTAACTGCTGTTAGCATACTAACATGGTTCACTTCTTAAAGTTGTGAAAAGTGTTTAAAATACACTACGGTGAACAATTCAGAGACTCAGAAGGCATTTGTTAAACTAACAAAACATGTGGATTGATGTAAACAGCTTAAAAATTGTTTGTATTTTTGAGGAAGCACAGACCAGGTATAGTACTTTTAAAGCCCTGTACCCAATTTACAAAACATGAATCAGTTTTGCATCAGTGCATATTTTTTAATTTATCTTTATGTATCTAGTATATGTGTTCAGCTTAGTTAGCTTGTAAATCAGTGTGCACTGTCCTATCTATGTCTACTCTAATGATAGAGCATTTTCTTTCTGAAACAGGAAGTTTCCTTCTTCATACTTTAACCTCTGTTAGTATACTACTAAGTACACTCGATTTTTGCAATCTTAAAATGTAAACAAACTGAAATAATTCATTTTAAACTTCCTACATCAGTCTACATGTTTTGTTCATTTACTAAATGCATTCTGAGCTTCCGAATTGTTTACCACAATGTGTTTTTTTCACAGCTGTTAAAGAGATGTGTCGGTATGCTAACAGCAATTAGCTACAATGCTACCTGAACAGATACATTAGCCAGAGATCTGTGCTAGGGGGAAATTGGTTTATAGCAAAACTTAGGAATAGTCTCTTTCAATTTGTGTTTTTACATGTTTAAAATCAACACTTTCAACCTATTAAGTGTCGAACAATAATAATAACAATCATTTTCTTTTCTAAAACAAGCTTGATAAACACATGAAAAGCTTAAGAATTCTTTTCATCGCCTCTGCATTACCCCGAATGCTAAAACTATTGTTTATTTGGTCCGGCGGAACGTTAGCCAAGCAGGTAGTGTCATTAATCTTTCATGTGATGTGCACGCTGAGGACACTGAACAGCTAAGGTCATAATCCAGCTCCTCACTATGCAAACCCAGCCACATCCCCGGACGCCATTGCTACTGATGTATTGCAACCAATAGGCTCATTACCTGCCATCATTGCACTGCAAGCGCTCAGCATTTTAAGTTTGGGTTAAAGGCACGCTGTGAGCTCTAAAAAAGGGGGGATCGAATAGAAGCCGGGGATGAGTTAAAGTAGAGTCCTGCCGGTTAACATATATTTGTACTTGCCGGGATTGCTGTGATGTGAGCAGCTTTAGCCCCGTGCTGGAAGAGAATAGGCTTTTAAACACAGAAATCACAGGCACTTTCATGTTGGGGCTAATTACAGAAACGTTCTGAAGGGCTGGCAGGCTTTTTGGGGCTATGACACTGGCCTCAAATGAACTGCTTTAATTTAAGTTGCAAGTCGGAGCTCAGATGGTCGACACAGATGAGGTTTGGACACTTTATTTAATCACTTTTCTTTCATTTTTTAACAAGCGTCACTAACTACTCCGTCCAACTATCATGTATGATATTGAATGAAAAGGATAAGGTATGAGCTAAATGTTCCCAAAGGATTTTTTTTCCCAATTAAGAACCTTTGAAGTTTGTGAACAAATAGAGTGGAACCCATAGTATTGTTTTTCAAAGATGAAGACATTTCAACTCTCATTTTCAATTTAAGATGAGAGAAGATACGTATCGGTCTTCAAAAACTCTTGTCTGGATGACACTTTGAAGGCTTTTTTATATGAATAAGAAAATACATTAGAAATTCTGAAATGTAGGCAGCTGAACTCTTTGTGAAAGGCTCCCACTTTGCCATCAGACAGGAAGCTTCTTCAGGGTTTATTGTTCTGACTTACTTTGGTGTTTGTGGTAATGGGTTGATTGGTAATAGTTAGGGCTGTACTCAGTGTATTGATATCAGGATATATTGTGACTGGCTTGTTGGCAATACGCATATCGATACATGGATACGTATCAGGATACTTAAAAAAATGTTACAGTTTGGACCCTGGACTGCTCCTTTATGGCTGAAACTGTTGAGCAGAATGTGACTTATCCATTAGACACTACAAACATAAAAAAAACAATGTGAAAATAACAATATACAACGCTTTTCTCTAGTATTTTTCTACATTTTCATCATTTTGGTCAGTCAAATATATCTATGTTGCATATTGAGGAAATAGTATCAAGATATACACACACCAGAATACGTATTGTATCGGAAGGCCCTTGGCAATACCCAGCCCTTGTAATAGTGTTGTCTTCGGTAACGTGACATCATACATTAGGATGTCCAGTTGGTCTAATGTTAAACCAATGGAGATTTTAAATGTCTAAATACTGAAAAAAAAAGTTATTTAAATTATATTCTGAACTACAAAGTGACGATAATTTATCAGTACTGACCCAGCAGTTTATTGGCTGTTCCACACTGTTTTGTTTACTTTTTTAAATCGTTTTTTTCAAATGTATTTCTATGAAAGTTTTGCTAAACTGACAACAAACTTGGCGGATTTGCCATTATTTCTATGGTAACAACAGATGCTTACAGAGCATAATAGTAATATCTCAAACTCGATTTTGATATGAAGGAAGACATTTGATTATTAAAACCAATTTCCAAAATCCTTAACTTCAATGAGAGAAAAACTGAAATAGTGATCCTGATCTCATGGGTTTTAACAGTGATATTTTGTTTTGCAATATTTAAACACTACAATTTTATATTATGACATTGTGTTTTTTCAGTTTGTTTCTTTGGTGTCTATTTTTCTGTCTCCATGTCACATTGTTGTGCTCCTACCTGTCAGAGTGACCAGACTGACCAGCAGCCCCAGTAGAGTCTGCAGACTGACGCCCATGGACAGGGCCAGGGCCTCGACTCCGCTGCTGGGGCAGTGTCCGGCGGGCTGGCAGCTGCACACACTGATGGTCAGGGTGCTGGTGCTGGAGAGGGCGGGCTGCCACTGTCCGACACCACCACCGGGAGGAGGTAGTGAGTCCGGTCCTTACGAGTGAACGTGCTCCGCCTCGCCACGATACCAGCTGTGTTGTCTGTGGAGAAAGAGGGAAAATGGTAACAAATAACATGTGGTAAACTCTGATGTGAGTTCTTCACGTTATCCATTTAGAACTCCCCCTCTGAAGCATTAGAGGAAAGGTGGGATGAAATACTCCAAGCTGATTGGGTGTGCAACCTTCCTTAGTTTTTGATCTTAGTCCAACCTGTGCGTGGGATACACCTGTCACACATGGACACCTCTCTGCTTGTCTTTCAAATATTAAAACAGAATTAATAGCACAACATCTACGGAGCTCCCATCTTTGTTTGCTTGATTCGGGTGCTACTTGCTGTCGTCTTTGCCAACAACTCATCTCCATCCGCCTCGCTGCAATGTGATTGAGCCGTTAACCAGTGATTCAGATGCAAACCAATCAACTGGTGCGAGCCAAGATGGATTCTCTCAATCCATCTTGCTGATCAGGGTAGGAGAAGCCTCATTCAGGGTAGGGCGTTAGTTGTACAAAGAAATTCTCGGGCGAATAAAGGATATCCTCTCGACCGATTTGTCAACTGAAAAGGAGGCACAACAAATGCTCTGAAGCTAGAATAAAAGGTTTCTTTTGATGTAACCATTTACTTAACACAAATTGTCCTCAAAACACTAAAAATGTTTTGGGGATCAGTAAAAACAACTATTTATACAGAAATGAACAGTAAGCTTTATGTTTATACTAATAAAGGCAGATTTGACCAATAAAGTGATCCTAAATCTTTAGCCAATTCACTGCTTTTGAGAATGGTCAGTATAAATTCTTTGCCAGGTTGGCACCAACTATTGCACCTGTTCAGTTTAATTTCACTCCAGTTGTGAGTCAGGTATCACAGAACTGCAAATGGTTCCTATCAGTTTGTGAGCACTTGTCCTTAAACAAGATAATGCATTACACCTCTCAGGTATAGCATGTCAGGATGCTAATTTGGCCTGATGAATTTAGCATAAATTTAGTGTGCTTTAATATGGCCACAATAAAAGTACACTCTAAAATATTCAGTTTTAGCACACAGCACAATGCCAAAGATGTCAGCAAGTGAACACTTGGGATGCTGATTGCAGAAATGTCCACTAAAGCAGTTGTCTGTGCACTGACTGCTCATTTCTCTAACATAAACCACCTCCAAAGGTGTTTCAGAGAATTTGGAAGCACAAAAGAATGAAATTCAATGACAGAAGAAACACTGGTTCAGAGTTGTTTTTCAGCATTACTTTTACCACTTTGTAAAACCCACAGTGTACTAACGTACCTCTATCCTGAGGAGGATGGGCCCAGGTGGTTAGAGGGAACAATTGGGCAGAATTATAAACACAATGAATGTACTCAGTAAAACTTTGGAGCAGTTTTGTGAGGCTCATCAATGCACTAAACAATAACTGTACTTTATGCCTCGTGGCGGCGTGTGAATCCAATTATTCACTGTGCGTTTCTTCATTCATTATGTAGCCTTGTGCTCTGTCCCTGCGCGCATACATTTCATTATCGGCCGCATCGCTCGGCAAATTTAACAACGCCTTTGAATCAATATTAACAGGCCGTTTGGGTTGTATGTATTGTTTCTTTCATTTAAATAAAAGTAAATAGCATGGGAGTTATGTGCTTTTGGTTGCCAAACTCAAAGAAAGCACTGTAAAATGATGTGTGTTTTCAGAGGTGCAATTAAAAATGAAAATGAAAGTTGAAATGCACGGGGCCCTCGAATGTTATACATTTGTTCAGAAAATTGGATGCTCTGCTGTGGTGTATAAAAGTAATTTATACACCTTATAAAAGTCATTTGCATGCTAACCAAAAGGACAAAAAACACAGTAGGGGTAGCATTTGAATGGATAACACTTGAAAGAACAAATATGCATTTTTGTGCTTTGAAATTCTATGCACCAGAACTACTAATAAGAGAAAAAAAGATGGGTTTGCACAGACTAAGCGACGAGAAAGAGACTAGAGACAGTTGACCAGTCGAAGCATAAACAAATCAGATGTTGGCTTATGAAAAAACCTTTTAACTCGTGTCACCGCAACATGTCCAATCTTTCTCTACTCGTACATCTCTCCTTGCACTGTTCTTATCCCTCAGGGTGCATTATCCTGTTGCCTCGGCACACTGCTTCAATCCCAAGCTGTAGGCTACATTTGCGTCGCATAGCGCAATCCATCCTGAGCGTGACCCCAGCTTGGCTCGTGCATAGACCAGTGGTGCCAAAAGTGAGGTTCGGTGGCTAAACTCAGCGCTCCGGGTAGTTTACATTGCCCGCGAAGAAGTGATAACATTTGTTAGGAGTGTCTGATTATATTTATACTTGAAAAGTGTGTCACCAAATTGAATTTATTCTGCCTAAATCTGTTAATAATATACAATTTATCCACTATGTTACTGCAGATCAACTTTTAAGACACAACATATTATTAGGTTTGGCCCTCTGCGTCTTGTATTGGCCCATTTTTGCCCACTGAAGAAAAAAGTTTGGGAAGCCCTGGCATAGACTGTCTGCCCCAATACGCTTTGTCTAGTCATCTCAAAGCTCACAGACCATCCAGCCTGGAGTTTGCGAACAGGAATGACCACAGGGAGTGGGTGAAGTGTGTGGAACCAGGGCTTCACATGGACGACTCATCTCTGCTGTTTCAAGTCACTGTCAAACCGACAACCTTCGCTCCTATTCACGCAGCAATAACTTTTTACATCTCGTTTTTGCTTTATATAAATAAATAATTGCTGACCCGATCTAAACAGCCTATTCGTGCTGCTGATTCTCCAGGTGGAAATTAGCAACTTTGCTACAACCTGGCACAAGCATCTCTCCTCTTTTGTATAGGATAATGTTTTTGTGCACTGTCCCTGATAAATAAACTAATAAACATTAAAGGTGGAATAGCTGATTTTCACACAGCAAACACAATTTAGGTTTCAAATGTGACAACTTCCTCTCATAAATCCTTCGACACATGGTTAATATCCACATGTATTCATTTTGGGTGCACTCATAGCTTATAAACCACTTTTTACAAACAACATAGTAAAACTGGAATGACTGCTCCAAGCTCAGCCAATCAGAGAGCTGCATTCGACTGCTGATTAGAAGCAAAAGTCTTTATTATTCTATTCAGACAGTACTCAAAGGTTAATTTTTTTCCTCAAATAGCTGCATTTATCATATACCTTTTAGTAGAAAACCCAAAGTTTATCAATTTGCAACTAAAAAAAGTTAGTTACTCCAACTTTAAGTGGCAGAGATCCCCTCGTCGCACGTCTTGGTCTAAGTCTATTTTAGTTTGGTGAATTTGGTGGCCTGTAAGGACATATGCTTTCTTGTGAGATCGAGAAAAAAAATGACAAGGCCTAAATGTGTTACTAGATAAAAATTCTAGAACATATTAAGCACGCAAGTCTCTCATCTTAAGTACAGCCTTCATTCTTTCCAGTGGCCTAAAGAAAAGTTTGATCAATTCTTTTCAAAGTTTCTATAATCCGCCGCTAACTGATGTCAAACCTGTCTTTTGTTCATCAGCTGCAGTGTCTTCGCTACAGTTACAATTAGCTTCAGCAGCTGTAAATGCAAGGAACTGAACCATTTGTCTAATTTGTGTAAGCGAATATTATCGGTTTACAAATGACATCCCTTTAACATATAACTTCATTTGCAAATAAAACTAACATTGCTAAGATGCAGAGTTCCATTTAGCATATTCACATTTATTTTATATTGCCATTTGTGATCTCATATTCATATTTTATGCTCATGTCCTTAATCAGTTCATTTAGTTGACAGTTTCCTCTCGGTCCATTCACTCCCATTTGTTCCTAGTGCTCTCCACCAAAACACATTGAACAAAAGTTAAGGAGACGATGCCCCTTCACCGCGGCACTACAGAAAGGTCTCATTAAGCGTTTGCTAAACTAAATCATTACACAAGTTGGAGAGCGTTACGGATTCGTACCTGATAGAGCAGAGGACGGCGCACGACCCGACGGCAAAGCCCAAACAGACAGACAGCGGTTGTCTCAGAGACAGAGGAAGTACCGAGGTCAGAACGGAGCTTTTATACTATGCGGCGCCCCCTACTGGTGACCGCCACAACTAACCCCTAATGTCACACTTGGTCTTGATAAAATGTTTGTATTTCATTCTTTCTTTCTTTCTTAAAATAAATAAAGCACATTCTCTTCTGTTATAACAAACTTCTTGTCCATCTACACAGTTCTACATAAGCCTTTGCAGTACTTCTTCCCCAGCGCACTCGCCATGTCTTTGTCCTCAACTTTGATTGTCATTTGTGGTTTTATTCGTCTTTTCACAAAGGAGAGTTCTTTGACTGAGGAATTTCATTATCATATTGTGTTGTATTGTGTTTTACCTTGGTTGTCTCGGATGGTGAAGTTGGGGTTAATGTGTTTGTCGGGGACCATGGAGAAATAGAAGTGGTGTCCTTCGGCGGGTTCGTCCGGATCCACGGCGCTGAGCAGCTGAATGAGCTACGAGACAAGGACGGAGGCAGAATGAAGCAAAGACAACACCACTGGGTACACACGCGACATTATCTATGCTTCTATATTTGCTACTCAGAAAAAAGTGTGCAAAACACTTCCTGGGTTTAGTTAATTACAGTAAAAACTAAAAAAAATGTGTCAACCTTGGGTACAAAAAACAATTTTTGCAACATTTTAGAGTTCAAAAGTGATGATCATGAGGAAGAGACTTTTGACTATCAAAACAGAAGAATATTCCAAATGCAGCTAGAGATGGGAATCGAGAACCGGTTCCACTTGAGAACTGTTGTTTAGCAATCCATTAGAGTCGTACAAGTCTTTCCTTATTGATTCCTCTCATTGATGCCTCTTTGGGCAGCTGTACCTTTAAATGCTACGTCAACTTTGATTCTAAGCTGCACTCTTTACTTTCTGTTTCATTACACAAGTTTAGGCGCTGGTAAAGCTTGTGATCCGCGCTGCATCTCTGTGTGGTTACATGCACATTTACGCATGGTGCAAATAGAAAAGAAGAGGCCAAACAGCAACAATGAAGCGGGGGCACGTGGCGCACTATGCGCACATGTTGCATAAACACTAGCACCATGACAGTGGAGGTAAAAGTGTGTGAATGTTTGTGAGACAAAAGTGTGGAGCGGAAAAAAATGTTTTACAGAACAGAGCTGCCCTTATGTCTCAGCATTACAACAGTCTGTCTGTCTGCTTCACACAGTATTTGAAACACTTTAAAGCACATTTATTCATGTACCTCAGCTGAAATTAAGCCTAAAATGTTATTTTTGTTTTACACTTTGTCCAAGTGTTAATAAAATTTGTTAAATTATATTTTTAAAGCTAGATACATAAGCCACATGATTTAAGGAATCAGTAAGAGAATCAATGAGAGGAATATCGATAAGGGACATCGACAAAACCATTGATAATGATCAAATCTTTTCAACGCCATCTCTAAATGCAGCACTAAGTGAGTAAATCTGAATCTCAATGATCTGTCTAAAAATGAATAAACAGTTATTTAAAATGTCATTGATCCACTCCAGATTTATTTTGCTCTCAGTAAAAAGTGCCAAAGTAGTAATTAGTTCTCAGACAGACAGACAGTTCATTGATCCCTCTAAGGAGAACATCAGGTATCTGTGACTGTGCTGAAGATTAGAATAATCCAACAAAATAACATGTTAAAAACTCTATAATTTACTGAAACTACAAAAAAATGCATTTTAAAGGGGACCTATTGTGTGTGTTTTTTTTTTTTTTAAATATTTACTAAGAAACTAGACCATATGCAGATCAGTAATTTACCTTTTGTTCATTATAAAACACAAAGTTGATCTTAAACAACTTAAAAATAGGAACACGTCTACTGCCTTCCTGTTCAAAACTCTGATAATGCTGCATTCCAGGCAACTGGGAACTGGGATATTTCCCACTTGAAAAATACCAGTTCCCAGATCAAAGCGTTCCAACCTAATCAACTCACATGTAAACATTATGGCTAATGCTAACCTTTAGGCTAAACAAAAGTAACGGCAAATAACCTGTAATCAATGTTTACATTGTTTTGTGTCAGTTAAACCCCCAAATAAATTTATTGTGGTGATCGTTGAGCTCGTATGTGAAGTGGGGCTTCCTCGACCAGGTCCCAGTTCACAAGTGGATTTACCAGTTCGAGTGGCGTTCCAGCGCATTTTTACAAGTGGGAAATGGGAAATATACCAGTTCCCAGTTGCCTGGAACGCACCATAAGCCCGCCTCCTCATTTTAAAATTTAGCTTAAAAAGCAACAAATTTTAAAAACTATTTTTTATTGTTGGAAAGTGGCTACGGGACAGTATTGAACCATATATGCTTCACTTTGTATATTCATATTTTGAATTATAACAAGTAAATAAAGACAAGTGGGGGGATAGGTGGTAGGTGAGAACGGGGATTTCTGAGCACTTGAGCTGCAGCTGAAGAACAACACAAGATTACTCAAACATGCATGAATCAATTCAAATATAACTTCGAGTAAACTAATGGTGAAGGAAGGCCATTATAACAAGGTTAACAACTTAGAAAAGTGATTTGACACAATAGGTCCCTTTAAATACTCTATAATCTACTGAAACTACAAAAAAAGCATTTTAAGGTAAGCTAAAATGGCCTGATTCTGGGATTTTAAAGTTTACAAACTGAAGAGTTACATTTTACTGACCTGACTGGTAAATTTATTTATATTTTTAAGCCAAATTCTCTTAGACATCAGTCCGAAATATTTTCAAACCAGTGAAACAGTTAAAACACGTACTGTACTCGAAAAAAATATTCAAATTTTGATACAATTCTGAATGCGTGGGATTTCAAAAAGGATAGATAGAGATTTTTTTTTTTTTTTGCATCCTTGAAAAATGTAGAATTTGTTCAGCAGTGATGCGTCTGCCTTTCATAACTTGGAAGAAAAACAGTTGCTCACTCCTGCTTATATAACAGTACAGTTTGATTCGGGACACTTTCGCTGCGTCCTCAGTCGTACAGTGAAGATCCGGGGCTTACCTCTCCGGCCTGGGTGCCCTCGCAGATGAATGGCTGGTAATCGTTGGCCAGTCGGGGCACATTGTCGTTCACATCCAGCACTTTGACGAACACCACGACGGAGGAGGACAGATGGAGTTGCACTGGAGGAGTCAACACACACTTCTTTAGCCCGGCGCACTGCTAGCATGCATCACAAACCCCCCGTCAGAACCATACTTAGCGCTGACAAATGTTCGCTTTACACAATCCATCCCGGGATCGCTGAAGGTCCAAGGAAGTGGTTGTAGAGTTGTTACTGGTGGTTTGGAAGAGCTGTGTGAGCGTAGGTTAAGTGCAAGGTGTTAGTGTGTCGGAAGGGAAATGATACTCAAAAATTGGAACAAGTAGGCTGTGATGAATTTACATTGCCGTCATACAGAAGAGAAGTCAAGGAAACTGAAGAAAATGGTTAACAGACAATCTATATATACTGTATTACTAAACAAACCACACCCCGAAACCTAAAACCTACCACCCAAAGTCCTATTCTTAACTAAATTACCACTTTCTAAACCCAGCTATTGCTGCTCAATATGAAACATAATTGCAAAAAACACATATTTTCTGACAAATATTTGCCCAGAGAGAAGGTGGAGCATAATGAATCTTAAATATTAAAATAACAGATAAATATGTTGTTGATGAAACATGACCAACTGTCTAAAACCATGTCATGACATCTACAATGAAAACATTCTAATGAGTTTTTGCAAGTAATAATCTTGATTATTGATTGCAGTTTACCAGAAAAGTATAGCAATATCAACTTCTGCAAAATGAAAGTGGTTTTGGTGGTATCACTTGGTTGTTAGAATCAAATGTCTCTATTTGATTAACATTCTGGATTTGAAATACTCAATCTGGATTTGTTTTTGCAACAAATATAAACAAAAAAATGTTATAATGTTCTCCTACTCACTCAACAATGACATCTAATAAAGTTCAAATGTGGTCCATGGGTTTTTACTGGTTATAGGAGTAAAGTTTTTACTAAAAATGCTACAAGCTTCAGTTTAGCTTTTTTTTTTTTTTTTTAGCTTTAGATTAACCTCCCAACTCAATCTCACAAAAAGCATACATGTACCACGACATTACGGGACATGTAAACTGTGTATTATTAGCACTATTTCAAGACTTTTTTGCGTAATTATGCCACACCTTACAGTCCCAGTTCATTTCTATGGTGGTTGTAAAGATGTGTTCTTATTTATGAATATTAAATCCTTATCCTAATCGTAAAAGATTTAGTAACTTGATGCCTGAAGTTACTTGTTAAACCTAAAGAAAATGTCCCCACGTGGCTTCAACCAAAACACGTGTATTTTTACGCTGTGAAATCTCCTGTCATTTTTACACTTTTTCATATGGTGCTGTATCTACGGAGTAACATAAGTATGCAAAAAAGGCATGAAATCGTGCTCATAACACGTTGTTTTTGTGTCGTGTTATAGAGAGATTTTTGGTCGATGTCACTTTCCGCCCTACTGCGCATGCTCCATGCAGAAAGAGCCTCTGTCCGTCTGCTTATAGCAGAGAAGCTTCTTTGATTAAAACAACAAAATGAGACGAGAGCAGCTGTTTGGATCAGGTATGACAGACGATGTGGCAGACGTCTGGCTCTGGAAGGTTGAGACAGTGTTTTTCTCGCCATTTTTTCACTCACCTAAGCGTAGGGTGAACCATCCAACTGAAAAAGTGTGTTTATAATGGTCAATGGTCAAATAGACACAAACGTAGGCCAAAAGTGTAGCTCAGAGATGGGAGGGGCTTGGACAGAAGATGCCATTTCAAAGTTTCATTAGTTGGAAATTTCATGTCTGTTACCAAAAGATTACCTTCTATTTTTCAACAACGAAAATGGCACTTTCTATAGGGCCTTACCATCTATTTCAACTCCCCGTAGTTTTCAACAATAAAGTAACCCACATTTTTGTCCCAAATTTCAACTTGACTAGACTAAAAGTATCTTTAATATTTCTCCACCAGACACAGTCAAAATGAGACTCATGAAAACATATAATAGGCACTTTAAGCTACAACACAGTATCTTCCCACTTCCCACAAAATGACTGTACAATTGCCTTGTATCTGCCTTACTTATCTCCGTGGCAGTGACAGTCACGTTGTGCCAGTCGAAACTCTCTCGATCCAAGCCTTGGCCAAGCTCACCGTTCCATTCTGCGGGTCTATTTTAAACGTCTTGGCGTCGTCACTCCTTTTGTCGATGGCGTATCTGGAAGAAAAAGCACCGAGATGTTTAGCAGGCCAGGTAGTTTCCTCCTCTGCAAACAAAACATTGCGATACCACAGGGAGATTAATTAGGCAAACTGCTCCTTATTTTTCTTTTCTTTTTTTTTTTTTTCTTTCCCTTTCAGTTGACAGATATCCAACAAAGAGGTAACGACGCGGGCAGTGACATGGCAACGCTGTCAAAACAAAGACGCACGCCGAGTTCGGATGCAGTTTGTCAAATTGGATTTCACTTTATACCAGGACACAGATTTTCCTCCGACTTGTGAGAAAGCAGGAGTTATAATTTGAAAACAGTAGGGTGAGAAACACGAGCTACTGTGTGTTGTTTCTGAGTCAAACGGAAAAGTGGAATACAAGATTATGTTTAGAAAAAGGATGAAAAGGACAAAGCAGATGTGGGCTGTTAGTTGCATTGCTTCTGCTTCTTTAATCAAAGCACTTGTGGCGTCATGCGTTTCCCACATCAGGAATTGAGTTAGAGCTTTATCTATTTACTACTAATTAAAATTGCAGACATATTAATCGAGTAAAATCTTTAAATTGTATTAATCTATTTTGAAATCTTTACTTCAGTGTTTCCCGATGCGAGTTGTAAAGTGACATAAGGGTTGTTCAACTTGACTTGAGGAAAGTCTGCATATGACCTTTGACCTGAGGGACGGGGGCAAAGGTCATGAGTAGCAAGAAGACAAAAAAAGGAACAGGCGAGATACCTTTATGTTCAAAAACTAAAATCTTCATTTTTTGCAATATATTAATATTTCCCATCTGTAACAATAATGTAATTATTAAATTGGAGAACACAAAACAAAACACTTAAGTTGAATGTTTTTCTCAGCATTTTTAGGTGAAATTAAACATAGATTAATTCAAAAGTAATTACAGATCATAATTATTAATCTCTCAAATTTTTATTCACTTGACAACACTAGATAAATACGGTGTAGTCCCTCATTATCCAGAGTGATCCATAGTAGAAGTCTTCAAGATCAGACGTTCGACTCTCATCCGAAATTTTCGGATGAGAGTCGAAACGTCTTGATCTTCGAAACACTGTCAGATGACTACTTGAAGACTTCTACTAGATACAATATTTACAGCAGACAAACACAACATTCTAATGTTCTAATGTTCACATCTTTGATTGCTTTGAGCATTGTTCTTGATCTCACAGTTAAGAGATCTACCTATGACATCACAAATCTGTGACATACAGAACAGTGTTTTCTGAGGCTCACAGGAGAAAGAATAGTATCTCATAGTCAAAAATGCAGTTGTGTTTTTGATGAGGAAGTGATGTTTGAATAGGATTAAAAACTTCAAAGTCAGTTTGTATTATGTGTCTTGAACAATATAGTCTCTACTTCTGGCACGTCGAGCCATTGTGCTCAAGTGGAAAGACCCTAGACCTCCTTCCCATTCGCAGTGGTTATGTGATGTTATGTCCATCAGTATGTCTTCGCTAAGTATGAGATGTTATGTGTTAAGGCTTCACTGAAGCAGTCTCCCAATAAATTTTAAACTACACGGGGTCGTTTTCTTCAGATGTTTTTTGCTCTGTGATATTCTGTTAGATAAATGCATGTGTAAATGTGGCTTCTGGGATTGAAAGCCTAATGCTGCAGTGATGGTGTTTGTGTTTTTGTGTTTTTTTCTAATGTGTTTCTTGAATATAGTTTTTTCAAAGCACTCATATGCTTATGTGGTTCAAAGATGTGTCTTGTGCACACTCTTGCCCATGCGCTTTAAGCTGTATGATCCCCGCACCAGCTGTATGTCTTCGCTAAATTAAATGTTCACTGGACACAGTCTGAGTCGCATTTAGAGAACACGCGCATCACACCCACGAGCCCGTGTTTCATCATCATTTTTGTATAGTTTAGATATTGGTGTTGTACTAAATACATATCAAAACATTTGCTCATGTGCAAAATAAGTTAAGGGGACTTGACATACCAGATATTTTCTCGCACACAGACAATTAAGACGCCACATTTTGCATAACTGTTCTGTGTAATATGTTAGATGAGCATGTTCCAATATTAAATGAATTCAATATGCTCACAAATAACACATGCATTTTTTCTGTTTGTACCTGCTAATTAGCATCTGGCTTGATAAATTAAGCCTGAGACTCAACCTTGCATCTTTTCAAAATGATGTCATAAAAATAAATCCCCATCAAAAATGTTAGTAAGTTCTTCTGAATTGATTAGTTGATTTTTCACCTCCAGAAAAGTACTCAATGTCACAATAATGAGATTTGCCAAGACACAACTGATTTGATAAAAGCTGTTATCCACATAATGAAGTTTGCAGCAGCAGGCAGAGACGTAGCATTTTGCGCGTCTAAAAGTTTATAAGTGTCACCTACTTGTCTCCAAGGAGATCGTTACTGCTAAGTCAATTTTGATCCCCATCAGAAAACGTCAGCAACCTTCACATAGTTACTGTTGAACGGTATGAAAGTGCGCTCGTGTACTTTCACCTTACGGCACCTGACAGTAGCACTTATAGCCTCGTTTAGACTCAGCTACGGTGAACTGCTGGGTTTAATTGACCGATGCAGCACCAAGTTCACACGGGTTCAACGCAAAGTACTCGACTAATTAGACAAGCTAAGTTTACCCGTAGAGAACAAGTTGTACTCAAAATGCTTTACAGAACACGAGACGAAGCAAGAAAATCACAATAATTACATTTATATAAGTACTGTAATTTTACTCACCAACTAGATAAAAAAATACATGTATATATAGGTCGCACTTGTTTATAGTAAATCTGTAAGAATCTATGATGTATCTGTACAAATCTATAATTTAGCACATGGTTGTATAAGCCGCAGTTCAAAGCCTATGAAAAAGAGTAGCAGCTTATCGTACAGAAATAACGAGTATATAATTATTGCAACAGCTACTGCAGAAGAGTCCTTGTGAATGCTTTCCATATCTGCTCGAACAAGCATGATTTAAAAAAAAAAATACAAATATTGAGTTAGAGCAATCCAGTCTGATTTGCTATTGCTGCCGAAAGAAGATGAGAGATCTACCTATAACATATATAGACCTGAGACATTAAGAACACTTTTCTGACTCAGAGGGAACAAAAACTATCTCATATACAAAACCCCAGCTGTATTTTTGATGTGAAAGCAACGTTATAACAGAATTAAAAACTCTACCAAGCCAGTTGTGCACATTACAATGAGGTTGGATTTCTTGCTGGACTGGACAGCTCCCAACTTGGCCATGACGTGAGGTTCAGTATAAAATGGGTGAAAGGGATGCAGTAACTGAATAGGATAAGTTGATGTATTCCATGAATGGATGAATAATTTTAATTTTAAGACAGATGTCTTCCAAAGTGCTTCACACAGCAAAACCCCCCTCCCCACAGTGATGGCAAGCAGGCCTGGGACAGCGCAGCAGAAGTGATTCGCCTAAACACCTGGCGCTTCAACCTCCGACCACCAAGTGTTCCCTAACATGCATGCTATTGGTTGGTTGGTTGGTTGGTTGGTTGGTTGATTCATCCAAGAGTGATCCACAGAAGGATACAAAGAGAGTCAGCAGGACAACAGAAAGAAATGTCTTGATTTCTAAAAGAGTTAGCAGATGACTAGCTTAGAAATATTTACTTTGAAATGTCATATCTTGTACAACTGCCTAGACCTTTAGTGTTTGCTGCTTTCAATTGTTGATGAAAGTGTAAAATATTTGAATTTAGAAAGTATGACATCAGCAACTATTCTTGGGAACTCGAGATGGTAAACCAGCCAAGTATGATTTCCATGTAAGGAAACAGAAAACTGTAGACCAAGTTTTTACCTGAATAGATACTTTAGTGAGATATCAATGTGGCAGTAAATATATTTTAAGTTATGTCATTGCAAAGAATCGGATGCAGTGCTGTTAATATTATTCATTAACTGTTATCATATGTAGAAGACAAACCATTCCCACCAGGACTTTGCCTCTAGGCCTACAGAAGAGTGCTTGACAGTTTGGTCCGGCAGCTTGCAGTTGCAGAAACAAAGGCAGAGGACAAATTTCCACTTCAATCTTTCTTACTTCAACCATCAAACGTATTCTTGTGAGACCTTTGGACTGCCGTTCCATAAAGCTCTTCGACTGTACGGTAGGTTCTGAGTAACTTTGCAAACTTGTATACGAGCTACATAATGAAAAAAAACTTCAAATAGACTTTACGCTATTGTAATAACTGTTCTGTACGACTCCATCTACACATGTCAACGCTTTCAAACCACTTAGCTTTATTGTTTTCCCTCGCTGTCATGCAAACTCATCCAATTACATTCAAACTTTCCCATAACTGAATTGTTATTTGAAGAGACATCTGTCTTTGCCGACGCCATCCGGCCTGACAATACAGATGTACGGCTTGAGTAATGAGTCTTATCTGGCACCGCTTCGTAACAACATCGGAAATAAGCCAATTTGACCCGAGGACGCTTAATCATATTCCGTACGATTGTCGAAGGCTTCCAATAATGCCCGAGTGGACGCATTCATCAGCTGTCAGCCGCGGTGTCACCAAAGGGAGTGTAATAGACGCGGGGCTGAGGATGATATGCAGCACCTGCCACTCTTAAGCTGTGCCGAGGTGCAGGGCTACAGGCTCCGGTGGCGCTGCTGTCTCAATCCAACGTGCCACACTTGCAAATGACCGCAAATCTCTATTCCATATGCCACCCGGTATAGTGCTTTTATTACATATCCCCACGTCTCCGCTACGTCGCTTTGTGATAATGCCGCGGCAATAGATAGAAAAGCCTGTGAGGTATAAAAAAATGTCATGATTTATTCAGCTGGGTTCATTTCCTTCTAAAGTAATACCAGATAAATATGGTCGTGTACAGGGTATCCAGAGATCAAGGGTAAAAATGGATGCAGCGAGCCGGGAACACTATTGGAAATGGAATGATTTTTCACCGGCTGGAGGAAGACGCCCGGGGCAGGCTGTCGTGGGATGTTCCCCCCCTCTCTCTCTTTCTCTCTCCTCCAGCCCTCCCCCCTGCTCGTCATTATCATGCTGCCAGACAGGTGGCACATGCCATTCTTTCAGCCGTCTGCCGGGGAGGAGCGTGTCACCTGATGGGCCTGTCGACAGTGTCAGAGTCTGCGGAGCTAACTTTGCCAACCACAGCCCTCACTCAGAATGTGAATTAGTAATGATGTTATGGGTTTAATATGCACAAAATTAACATATTGAAGAATTACTTATAATATAAAACAAATTGTACTTTAAAGGTGCAACGTGTAACTTTTTAGTGGAGAGTTTTTCCTATGATTGTCTCAGGAGGGCAGAAAATTGGGGCCAAACATTCATTCTGAATTAGTTTGTGCAAAGACTTACTTCACAAGTAGATCATGTTCCTCCACCATCTCCACTCAGGGCAGTCAGACACTGCACTGTAATTAGTTGTTTTTTAATGTGGTTGTGGCTAATTTTAGAAAAATGTATCTTTTATCAAAAAAAAAAAAAATAATTATAGATAAAATTTGTGTATAAACGTGCTAACAATTAGCGAATTTCAATCTTGTGCATCTTTTAGGACTGTAATGACCACCAAACGTCCTCTTTCACATGTTGCTAAAGAGAACAGCAGAAATGTTCATTTATCTGTGGAGGAGCTGTAACTGTAACTTTATTTATAAAGCACTTTAAAAACAACAAAGTTGACCAAAGTGATACAAGAATAACAAATGATTAAAACAACAAATAAGATAACAATAATAACATTAAAATGACAGCAAAAAGGACAAAATGCCAATAACTAAAACTGTGTCAAAGCCAAAATAAACAGGTGTGTTTTAAGAAGGGACTTGAGGGGCCTCAAGCAAACTTGGCGTCAATTGGGGGCCACAGCACTGAAAAGTTTGGAAACAGCATTACCATAGCTACAGCTCTTAAGTTCATGTGGACGTCGCTTGGCAGTTTGGCAGCATAGGAACTTAAAGCTCAAGGTGCAAACTTCTTTCCTCTTATGAAGTATGAATTGGTCTTTTGTGCATTTTTCAACCATTTCAAAATAGATCAATTCCTGCAGATTAGGTTTTGAAAGGGCCATATGGAGAGCTTAGTTGATGTTAGCAGACATCACTGGAAGAACATTTCTATTGTTTTGAGCAATGCTATGTGACCAGCAATGACACACAGCACAAAGGGCAAATGCATGGGAAAAGAAAAGCCGCTGACAACAAGTCAAAGAACTGCAACAGAGGCCGGTTACAGCGACCACAGGAGCCTGTCACACTGGTGGACACACGGCTCCTTAGGTTCCACACCTTTGCCATATTTCTTTCGACCTACTCTGTATCAAAGAACTCTACTTCCAATGTTCTTTTATACATCTGCTGATACTGCTCACAACAGTGCAAACAGAACAGCAGTGACTTTAAGTTTTCTAAAAGTTACTAAAACATTCTACAAAACTGTCATGGAGTTTCCACAATGTTCTTTGTTATTATTTTCTTGATTTGGTCAATTTTCTAACTGACTTTTAGTTTTCCAGGACAAAACTTTCTCATCAAAGAGTGTAAGTGACTAGATTTAGAAGGTACACAGCTGTTTGTACAAAAATGAAGCACAAATCTCCCTGGAGTGAAAAACATACCTGACCGGATTGTCTACAATATCCGTGTCTCTGGCGCTGACACTTCCGACCACAGATCCCACTTCTGCGTTCTCTGGGATTTTCCATTCATAAGGCTGCTGGAGGAAAACCGGAGGCTCATCCACGTCCTCCACCACCACCTTCAGAGTGGTCCTGTCCGAGAAATCGTCCAGAGGCAGGAAGCGCAGGTCTGGGTGCTCGTTCAACGCTTCGGCTGCCATTACGTATCGCCGCTTGGCTTCATAGTCCAAAGGCTGCAGAGGGAACATTACCAGAAAATTTGTATCACAGTTTTTCTAAAGCCAGATCATTATCATACAAAATCTTCAGACTATCAGCCCAATCTTGCCCTTTTGTCTTAGCCGGTCTTAGCCTTGGTCTTAATTATTCCTCTGTTGGCCACAAGTGGCTCTCTCCAAGCTCTATACACTGTCAGTATAGAAGGTCTGGCTCCAGCCAGATGTGAGGGGGTGCAGTTTTTTTCATTGAACCTGACACATGCTCACGCCTGTGACAAGTGAGCAGCTGCTTTAGGATCACAGGTAAAAGAGAACTGTAGCAGCAGCTTCAGTTTGAAAAAAAACAAACTGCAATAATAGAAATCTATTTGGTGAAAGTCTATTTACTTGACAGACTTTAACAACTTTGTCTAAAAATGAGGCCAACATTTTTTTAACGCGTTGACACATAAAAAATGGTTTAAAAAATACATGATGGCCTCTTTGGCCTTTCCATAGCATTCACACTGACCCATGTTCACTCTCACATCTGATTATCTTTTTTATTAAGTCAACAAGCTTTATGCAAAAGAAAAGACACATTTTTAGACAAAGTTGTTATAGTCTGTCAAGTACATAGACTTCCACCAAATAGATTTCTATTATTACAGTTTTTTTCCAAACTGAAGCTGCTGCTACAGTTCTCTTTTGCCTGTGATCCTAAAGCAGCTGCTCACTTGTCACAGGCATGAGCATGTGTCAGGTTCAATGAAAAAAACTGCACCCCCCCACATCTGGCTTGAGCCACACCTTCTAGACTGACAGTGTATAGAGCTTGGAGAGAGCCACTAGTGGCCAACAGAGGAATAATTAAGACCAAGGCTAAGACAAAAGGGCAAGATCGGGCTGAATATGTTTTACAGTAATGTCTGGAGGGTTCTGGGGGTGCAAGCTCCGTTTCACAAAGAAAGGCTACAAAGATCTGCGAGCCTGGTACATCATACCAGACAATCAGATTTGTTTATTTGCGTGACGCAGGTGAAACAAAGGAGCTGATTTGTCATCTGTCATTTAGATCGAAATCTACTGAAAACAGACATGACACTCAAAAGTACATGCTGTATATTTGAAGTAGAAAATTGAATCTAATAGAAAGTGGATTTAAAACATTATTTCATGCTTGTTATGTGGACAATCTTTGGAGCCCTCTTGCAGTGTCTGTGAGGCCTCCCACTGGGCTCCACTGATGTAATCGATAAATTTGTCTAAAACAGTGATTGTCAACCTGTTTTACCGCTTATGTATAAAGTTTGGGTGTCACAAATGCCTACAGCTACAGTTTTGGGGGTTTAGAATCAGTGCGTTACAACATGGTGTTTTTTCCCCAAGATTTTCAAGCCATTATTTTACTGATTATGATTTCTATTTTAATCCATGGCATCTAGCCCTCAGTATATTTCAGTCTAAGCCCTAACCACAGTTGCATTCTGACAACCTCCTTCATAAACCATGTGATAGAGGGAGAGAATCCTGAAGCCAGTGTGTCTGTGCTGGGTCAGATGTGTGAGCCCACCTTGGCCAGCACCAGCACTCCCTCCTGCGTGTCCGGGTCTGTGTGGATGATGAAAGTGGCGCTCTCCTCCAGGTCATCCTCCAGGCTGTAAGTCATTTTGGCGTTGATGCCCGTGTCTCCGTCCACGGCCAAAATCCTGCCCACCGTAGTGCCTATCGCCGCATTCTCCGTACAGCAAAAGTGTATAAGTCTGAGGAAAGAGAGAAGATTATAGTCGTGAGATTAATAAAGCTGGGTAACATAACATTTGTGTGTGTAAATAAGGAAATATTTTCTTTAGTAGTCAAATAGTCCAAAGCGTTAGTCGCGTCGATTCCGACTAGTCGATCATGTCATTAACAAAAACAAAGATCCAAAAGGACAGTGATTTTGCTTGTTGCTATTGTTAGAAACAGCTTACTAATACTCTTCATAATGAAACACTAGACTTACCTACATAAGCTAAAATACGTGTATTTGTGCGTGCGTGTGCGAGAGACGTAGGCTTGAATACAGCTGAAATGAATCTGCTCATACACAGACACTGAGCTGTAGATGTTTGGTCAGTGCGTTTTATCAATGAAGAAAGCGCAAAAATACGCAAAGCCATGGTTCCACACACATCACGTATTGTGACCAGTCTTTTCCTCTCATCTCCTTCTCCCAAATAACGCATTGTAAAATGTTCTAAGACCAAAGAACAGTGTGGATCCACAGAGTTGGATCCAGGCAGATGATGTCTCAGAGCGCGTTGGAGCAAACGGTGGGAAAACCATTTTAGGATTGACAGTCTGTGTGCTATTAGAGCCGAGCCGGGGTCGCTTTCGGTAGTGGGGACACCTCGTGTCTGTTTGCTATGCATGGCAGGGCCTAAAGCGCTGTGGCAGACTGTGCAGTGGGACAAAGCATCCCGAGGTTCGAAGAACAGCGCAAGGAAAGACGGAGTGGAAAATATCGGATACGTTACTAATTTAATTAAATTTAATTGACCTTTATTTAGCCAGTGAAGTCCCACTGAGATTCAGAATCTCTTTTGCAGGGGAGCCCTGGGGGAAGGGTCAGGAGAGGCATTAATGGACATGTTTTAGCGGTAGGAGGAAACCGGAGTACCTGGAGAAAACCTACACAGACACGGGGAGAACATGCAAACGCCACATAGAAAGGTCCCGGGTCGACTGGGAGTTGAATCCAGAACCTTCTTGCTATGAGGCCAGAGCGCTAACCGCTGCGCCACCATGTCGCACTACATTTTGTTGTAGAACAGTTTAAAAACCTTGATTTGATTGCTTAAAATAGTCGCGCTTGACCTTTCTAGTCGACTACTCTGTGCAAATACTACTACCGAGTAAAGCAGGGCAATATATATATATAAAGCATTTGTCTTGTTAATTTTCTGTCGTATTTTGATAAAGATATTTTGTCAGTTCAGCACATTTGTTAAAATGTTCTTCAAATGTATTATTATAATCACACAAGTCTAGCAATCTCCATCTTTTCAGAACAAATCTATGCATGGATAAACGTCGATGGTAGGGATACTTTTTTTTAGATCAACGCATGTGTCATAGCCTATTGTAATTGCTCGAGAACAGTTTGAGTTTCCCTTTTATTATTGACATTTTGACATATTTTGCTTTGTTTAATGTTGCACTGAGTTTAGTTTTTATATACCATAAAAAAGACAACTAAACTCTTCAACTAATGTTTTCAAAGAATGTATCCATCCAGACAATCCGAACTATGCTTAACAATAGAAACAATAACAAAATGGAAAGTTGACTTGAGCAGACTCTATGGCTGACATGCACAGTGGAGCTTCAGCTGATGAAACTTCTGCCCACCATAACACTGCAGTGTGCCACCTGCCATCAATTCGCTAACATCTGGCAACTTTTGGCATGTGCAACTCTGCGGCGCCGACTGCAATACTGGGAATTTCTGTGTCACCTGACAGCAATGATTCATAGTTTACTGATAATTCTGAGTTTTGAAGTCTTCTTGGAAAGGATGCCTGCTGTGTGGATATTTGGAAAGCCAGGATTACATAATGACTGCATAAAGTAGAACATGTAAGTTATTTTGTTAACAGTAAATGTAGAATTCCATTGAGATCCATAAGGCAGTTCTTTGATAAGCTATGTTTGAATAATCCAAGTTTGACTTTGCTGTCTGTAAAAAAGATGTTCTTTAGACATAATCACAGCAAAAACAAAAGCATTTGATCTCGACCTTGTGCCAAAAGTGATGTAACCTGTAGGACTGAGGCAGATTTAAAAATCTACTTGCAGTTTTGCCGTATGAAAATGATTTACAGTGTAAAGACAATGTATTATACAAAACTATCTTTTTGAATTTTTGGAGTCATCACTAGAAGCAGAGCTTGAGTTCTCTCTGTGAAATACAATTCTTTCCCCTCTGAGCCTCAGAAAAACACTGTACAAATTTCACAGTTCGGTGATGTCAAGACAGTTTTCTAAGATCTTCTTCAAGTAACAAATCATCCAGACTTGTGTTGTGGATTTCAGCTCAACACCTTTAGCATATCAGAAAGATTGCGTTGATTATTTCCTTTTATTTTTTTCTTTGGAACCAGAAGATGAAGCTCTAACTTAATTCCTAACATGGGAAGCACATGATTGTTGAGGAGGAAACATAGTGTTGCTTCAGATATCTAAAGTCTGTCTTTATAAATCTAGAACTCGTTGGGACAACCCTTATGTATAATAAGGTCTAGATACTAATCTTTATAAATGTTAGTTAACTATTAAGTTAGCATTACCTGATCTTTGCTAATAATGAACCAACAGTAACTAAACATTTACTTCTAGTCTCTGTTCTAAAGTGATGACCACTTTTGAGACAAACTGCTGTGATTTCGAGATTTGTTCTCTTCACTGTTTTTGTAACTGTTGGAGACATGACAACTTCACTGTGGCAAATTGTTAACAATGAATTTGGCTCAGTTTAGGCACAATTCTAGGACTAGGTTTAGAATTGGGGCTGTGGTGAGGATTAGTTACAGCAATTTTTAAATAAATTCCTGAATTTTTAGCACTAACTTTAAACATCTTGATAGGGACAGCTCAACAGAACATTGGAACTATCCTTTTAGCATCATAACTGGGGAAATTGGCTCATTATGGCCCACTATTGATATTGAAATTAGCTGAAATACAAGATATCATCAAAATATCCTTATAGACATGCATGGGAGAATTGATACCAGTTTCGAGAGTCGAATATCTCAATATATGTTCGAAGTAATTTTGTCTAAAACCTCTAGATGGTCATCACTTTAGAATATGAGCTGGAAGTAAACGATACGTAAATGTTTGTTCATTTATTAGTAAATATTATCTAATCATTTATAATGATCAGGTCATGTTATCTTAATAGCTAACTAACATTTATAAATGATTTGTATCTAGACCTTATAATAAAGTGTTGTAAAAATGTCCATTTTGTACATTTTAACAAGGTCACCTGCAGTTTCATCATAGTTGATTACAATGTGTCTAGCTGCATCTATAGTGGGCGCCATCCAACTATTACAATATGTGTCCTTCTCTGTCAGATTCCTCGGTCCACTTGTCTCACAGAAGTGGTCTGTGCATTTTATCTCGGTCAGCTGGTCTCGAGGCTGTCCTTCCTTAGCTCCTATGTAAACCTCCTTGTGTGGAAGCATAGTCGGGCTTGGATAGTTTCTGATCTAGTGAGCACTATTATAGTCTCAATAAGGTTTACTATTTTTCTAAATTCTGTTCAAAAGCATGCTAAAAAGACAAAAACAATGCAAACACACTGTAGCTAATGGAACTAACATAAGTATACAATAACATGACTTTAGAAATGGTTGTTATATAATGTTATAATAAAAAAAGCATGTATTTTTAGTGCCCAAAGAAATGATACAGTGTTGATGAAGAAGAAATGTTGGAAGAGGATTAAAAACAGCCCATTTAGCATAATATGTGTCCTTTAACTAAGTGTGAAGTGTGGATCTCTAATGGCCAGTCAGACGAGCGCGCTTATGATTAGTGAAAAGAGGAGCAGACGTGGCCGTGGAGGGTCAATTTGAGCAAATCTATGATAAGTCGTGGCACTTCTTCATAATCTTAGCCTAACTGAAGTACGAAAAGTAATGAGCGACACCATTTGGACGAGCGCCACTGCTGGAAGGGACAGGCTAACAGATGCTACGGCTGGAAAATATCTGACTCTCTGTGAAGAATAGAGTTTAAATTTATGGATAGTGATGGATTATTAACATTGGTGCGTGACGATCGGATCTCACAGCTAGTTATGTGGCATGGAAATAGCTCAAAAGTTGGAATAACCATGTACAAAATGCAAACACATATTGAGCACTACCCTAAATAAACAAGATTATTGCAACACATTTGAAAGCGAAAAAAAATCTAGTGGTATTCTTGAGACAATTAATTTAATGCAAACCAAGGGCTTAGAAAAAAACAACAGTGGTGCCTGTGGTGATCGGTGCACTGGGGGCACTGACACCCCCCAAACTAGAGGAGTGACTACAACAGATCCTGGAAACACATTAGACACCTCAGTCCAGAAAAGTCCAGCTCTAGGAAGAGCAAGGATACTGCGCAGAATCCTCCAGCGCCCTTGCCTGACCAGTCAGCCCCTCCTACATTCTGTTACATTCTGTTTGAATGCAGAAGGGTCGGGGACCTGACGGTTAGCCAATAAAGTCGTCTCCCAAATTTAAGACATCCGATCAAGCACGGCGATTCTGACACGTGACACTAAAAAGTCGGAAGTTGCTTGCAAGCCCCATTTCAAAACATTCAAGATGACGAACGTAGCTGATTCGGCTGGTGCTGCGGTTTTGAACAATGAACGATCAATTACTGAAACCTGAGCAGCAAACTGTGTTGAGAAGCTTCAGACTGAAAAATCCTCGCACTACGTTTACGAAAACATCGTGTCGGTGTTTTAGTGGAATTTCGTGTTTTCTGTGATTGGTTGACTCAGTGCTCGGAACGGCCGCCCACAAAATTGATCCTCGGTGCTCCGCTCCCAACCCTCATGGTTTGCAAAGTGTCTGTCAAAGTGTGTAGGGACTGGCTGGTCAGGCAACCAGCGCCCCGCCTCTGGTAGAGCTTTGACGGTGAATGAGACAACCCACTGAGGGTGAGAGCTTTATGATTGAATAGTTATTAAATCAAATACGGAATTATTTATAATAGAAAACAACATAGATAGGGCTTGCTATCACTTTGAATTGACTGTTGAAATCATTTTGGTAAAGTGGTACATTCAAATAATACTTTAGACTGATTGGTCAAAGCTTCACAACACAACAACTGTGTGGAAATATTCAACATTTGTACCATTTATTTGAAAGAAAAGCACAAGCATCTTTCAAATTCATAGGTTTGTAGTAAATAAACACAAGTATACAGTAAAAACAACACAACCATGTTTGCTTCACTAAGCTTCAACCAAACCAATGCAGCACTGTGATTGGTCCATTCTGCTTCAGACCCAATCAGAGACTTTGTGAATGTACAATTGTAAGGAGAGCTCATCAAGCTCGCTAAGTGATCACACATCTGTTTGTCAGCTAAGTACGTTAGGGCCTGATTAGTACTTGGATGGGAGTCAGATGAACAGCCCAGTCTCTGGAGAAAACGTAGATCTCCAACAAAAAGACAAAAACATACGACAAGCGCATTTCTCGCTTTCGGTTGAAGCCACATGGCCACATTTTCCTTGGGTTCAACAGGTAAATCTAAACTTATCCCAAGCCCCAGTCCTGAACTTACCCATTTTAGTAACTGGACGACTGAACTTACCCGTTAACCCCAAAGAAAATGTCACGTCGCTTCAACCAAAATGTTGATGTTTTACGTTTTGGCTTTTGTAACATATTGACGTAAAAAAGCGAGAAAACGTGCTTATTGTAGTTTTTGTCAATTGTGTTGGATTTGTTGGACGCAGGAGTAGATGTTGTTGGCCAGGTAAACTTCCACTTGCCTCAGTGGTTCGTACAGGGTGAGTGGATCTTGATTGTGAGCCCTTGGTGCCAAGATAGAATTGCAAGTTCTCAGTATGCTACTAATCTGGTTGCCATTTATTTATTGTTGACTAGCCCTATTGGAGTGACCTAATAGAAGCCAAGTTTATCTGACAATGTTTCCGTTTCGACATGTAACTACTTTGGATCTACTATTTTATAATAAAACACTCTTGACTTCATGTAGATCTTTTGTGAAACATTCCTGGCAAAACTTAAGCATCACCACAGAGAATAGAAGTTGAATCTCACACTAATGATAACACCATCCAGCTCCACTGTGTACTCTTAAACTCCCAGGATGCTTTTCATGGAGCAGTTTACGCAGTTAAAGGCTCGTACAGCAGCAGCAGCAGCATGCCGTCTCACTCGTGCCGCATTGATTTTCCTGTTGCAGCTTTATCAGTGCACTCGGCCCGGTTTGTTTCCAAAGGTCATGACAAATGTTCTCTCATGTTTGAAAGATTAAATTCATCCAGCAGGCGACACATGGACACGTGTACACTCCCCTTTCCCCTGCTCCTTCTCTCTCTCTCAATCTACAACGTCCTGCTTTTAATTCTCACTCCGGAGCCGTAATGAGACCGAGCGCCGCCCACCAGCACAGCAGCTCCTCTCATCACAGACTTTACATGTCCTTCTGACTATCTTCATCAGTCAACAGTGTAGATTTTAGCTAGGCTGTGTGGGAGGGTAGGTCCAATGTATAATGTTTTTCTAAAAAATATTATTTAAAAGTTATTACACATAAGCTACGGAAGTTCAGTTTTAGTTGTATCACAAATTTCATGGTAATGTTGTTTTTTTATTATTAAAAAAACTACTAGTATTACAAATATTAAACAATAATTTCCACCTCCATCTTGAGTGAGCAAGTAAACTTTCACGCAGATTAACCCAAGTTGTGAGATCTGGTATTTTCATTTTCTGTGCCCTTTTTCATACTCCAAAATGTGCAAAAGAAAAACAAAATGGGGGATAGCAATGCTGTAATATAATGTCTTTGTTCAGCATGTGGCCCGGGTGCCAAATCGGCCCTCCAAAAAATCTGATCCGGCCCACACTTCACTTTCTATATATTTCAAGATTTAATTCGGGTTATTACTCAGGGAAAAAGTGGTCAACTTAAAACGCCTTAATGTGTGATTAATAAAAGTGTTTTAACTTACAATAGTTTCTCGATTTTTTGTTTTTTTTTTACTTTCGGAAAATAATATTTGTCAATGGGATCTAGGGTATTTTTCTTCTTTTAATTTTTTATTAATTTTTTTTTCCAGTGAGAAAATGCAGGGTTTTTTTTTTTTTTTTCATATTTTAGCAAAACTGTCCCTTTGCTCTTGTTCTTTTGACAAATCTTGCTTTAAGACAGTCAAAATATGCTCAAATAAAGACAAATATGACTTAATTTAGGCATTGATTCACTCAATATCCAATTTAAGATGGTGGCTTTTTATTGTGTATCTAGATTTTATTTGGTTTGATTCTGCTTTAGACCTTATTTGGTCCTGGTTTAGATCTGGTTTAATGCTGAAATACTCCAAGTTCAGATCACTAGCAATAAAACAGACTGCAGCATTAATTATCACAATAGAAACTGAATATTTTGGAACAATCGTTGTATCAAAAACAGTGACTTATTGTACAACTACAACCGGCCCAGAAGTCATATAGTATGCTATAGTTTGACCAAGTTTTTAAGCTAAAATGTCCTTGTATACAAACTACAACCTCAGAAATGTCCAATGTACAGAAGAAAAAATGTGAATTGACAAAATCAGAAGCCAAAGCTCACGACAGAACACCTTGTACTATGACATGCTTTCATTGACCATCTCTGATGCAAAACGTTGGCGACACACATTATGGCTAACATCCCGTACGGCTCCATAAAGCAGGCTAGCGTGCCACAGATAATGTACTCACGGTGCTGGAAGATGGGCCCGTTGTCGTTGACATCGCTCAGGCTGACGGTGACTGTGGTGGTGGCTGAGTATCCTCCGCTCAGACCCAGCTTGTCCTTCACCTGCACCACCACCAGGTACTGCTCACGAGCCTCGCGGTCCATGTTGGGCCACGACGTCACGATTATGCCTGAGAACAAGAGCAGAAGAGAGGTGAGTGTTCAAGAGTAGATGGGACTACAAGCAACCGAGGCTCCGGTGTTCCAAAAAGTCCGATAGTCATCAACCACCTATCCCAACATAACAGGGCTCATGTTTATGTGAAATGAGTTCTACACATTATCTATGTAGACTGCCGCTGAAACCTGTCAAGAAAAAGGTAATGTAAAGGTGAGTATTTGATGTTGATTGGTCTAAACATTACACAGAAGTTACAGGTACATCATGTATAGTTAAAAGAAAAGCACAGAAATTTTTCCGCTCAATGTAAATCATTTGTGTGTGCATGTTTTTTAAAAGTCTAAACAGTTCATGATTCTGCTAAAATATTGCAAAGTACGTCCATGGCCATTGCCGTGTTCTAACTTTATTTTTTTTCTTGTAATAAGACAGTTGTAAATAGCTGAGTGATCATTTACCTGACAGTTTTGGCAGAAGGTCTTTGGCCTTTGTCAGAGGTGACGTCTGGTGTTTTTGTATTTTGTAGCTGGATAGGGGGTATTGAGATCAGGAGGCAGGGCACACAGACCATCAACAGATGGTTTCACTTCTCCAGAGACCACCAGGCGGGGACAGACGTGGTCAGTCTGATAAATCTGTCAAACTGGCCACGTCTGGGAAGATTCTATAAGAGACATGTCACAACCACAGACGTCACCTCTGATGAAGCCTGAAGTCCTGACGCCCAAACTGTCAGGTAAATGAGAGCACAGATTCTTACAACTGTCTTATTAGAACAAAAAAGACTATGAAGTTGTTGTTGTTGTTGTTTTTTTCAAATATGACCGTCATGTTTGTTTTGATTCCAAAGTCTGCTTCCCATCCTGTGATTGGTCTGGCTGACCGTGATCATCTTTAACTAAATGGCGGGGATTCTCTTCAGATAAATTCTTAAGATTATGTGAAAATAACAAGTATTGCAAGAATCCCCAAAATTAATCCCTACTCACATTCTGCATTTGTGCTCTTGAGGACACATGTAATGTTCCAAAATGATTATATACTGTATATACTGATGCTTATTATGGTGAAATGTCACAATGCAGAGGCAGTTTGGACAAGAAATCAATATTACTAAGCCAGTTTTAGACCAATTTTGTGATTTACATAAAGGTTAGTTAAAAACTAAACACCAGACGGAAAAACATTTCTCTGTTGAGTGGATTTTAAAGTATCTGAACTTAGCTTTAAAAATTCTGGCACCTTTTTTGTTTTACTTTAATTCTACGAGCATGCTCAAAATGCATAGGGAAGTTTTAGAAGAAATTACATATACAGCACCATAAGCATCTTTGTTGGATTGTTTTGGAGTTTATTACAAACAAACACAGTATGTTCATGATAATTTAATTAAATGGCTTTAAACTTTTACGAAGATTGCATCAAAAGCTCCTGTCTTATTGAAACACTAGGAACTAGATAGAAAATGCCAGGTACCAGAAAGTCTTTATTCTGTCCTTCTAATCATTTTCTCCTCCCACCACCGTCACCGGTCATCGGAACTGGCAGTGCAGAAAGAAGTACGTCGCCTTGACTTTAAACCTAAAGTAAGTTTGATCCGCACACAAAGGCTTTCAGACAGCAAACACACCCGAGTTTAGCCCAAAATAAACTGCAAATAACAGCTCATATCTGTGTTGATCCTCTGTCTTCTGTTAGTGGAGGAATCTAAAGGCATCTTAGGTAAACTACTGGATACTCAATGAAATCATCTTGTAATGTAATAGCTTGTTTTGTAGCTATTAATAAAGTCCAACAGATGAACAGAGGTAATGGTAAATGGTCTCTTCTTTATATACAGCTTTTCTATCTTTTAAGACACTCAAAGCACACTCAAATTAGCAGAATGTTGTGAAAAGGTACACCGCCGAAATCAACATTTATCAGCGTTCACAAATCAATGTAATAGTCATGTACTCTCTCAGTCACCCAGAGTGAGAGAAGGTAGAAAACCAGCACATTTTTAATCAATAATATTTTAACAATGAATTAGCCCAGAAAAATAAAGGCTTTTTAAACTTTTATTGTATGAAGAGTGCCTTGGGTCCTCTTAAGGGGATGGGTACCATTAAGGATTTATGAACACTACAACTCTTATCGATACTGCTTATCGATCCAGTCTTTTAACTGTTCTCTTATCAATACTTTAACTCACAAAAAAAAATTGCATGTTTTTTCTAAACAAAGATTTGAGAATAAAACTTCAAAAAGACCGCAAAATAACTACTAGCTGACTAAATTATATTATTTATTAATCTTTAATAATTTTTGCAGTGTTATTTTTACAGTGTTGTCAGCTTCACAGGTCGAATTGAAAAGGCTATTCGTTCGAAAGCTGTGCTGTGTTTATTCCACAAGTGATCAGAGTTTGTGAAATGAAGTGGCAGATTTGGCGTTATACCGCGGACACGCGGCCTGTGTATCATACTTTCAAGCGTCTTGTACATGTGGCCCGTTGGCGCTGCTCTGTCCCGGCTCGCGCAGTGTCGGGCCATTCTCTTCGTCTGTGTGTCTGGCGTGGTGCGCTCAAAGCTCGGACCGCTGCACACAAACACAAGCAGAGAGACGCAAACGCAGAAATGTAGAGAAACCGTGCGCCGCATAATCAAAGCAGGACCGTCAAGGCGTGTGAACGAGACAGATTTAATAAAACACGCTCCCTCAGAACCGAGAAGAGGACCGATAGGCCTGTAGCTTATCGATCCAGTGGACCCTTAAGACACAGCTCCGGGGCTGCTCTGAAACCGGGTCTCAGTACCCATCCTTAGTTGCAAACCAGAATAAACCTACATGTATCTATTGTCATTAAAAACAATACATTTGTATTAAAAAAAAAAAAAAAAAAGTAACAGTGGGCCTTGAGCTGCTTGGCATTGGAAAAGTTGGGCCACAGGCAGAAAAAGGATAAGAAGCCTTGTTTTAGTGTGCTTTATGTCCATCCATCAAAAGCTTGTTTGTCTTGTATTTGAAAATAGACTGAGAGCATGTAAGCCAGAGCTCCTTCTATTACCTCATACAATAAAGTCCTTGGCAGGCTATGTATGGGCATTATGAGAAAGGAAATTTCAGTTCATGGCAGAAAAAGCGTCCTTAAAGGCCCTTTAATCTAAAAGCATCACATCGCCAATCTGAGCATCTTTTTGACTCTAACTTATACTCTTTTTAAGCCTAAGCGCAAGTGCCATGTTTTTATTTTCCCTGCATGCATTTGTCATTATTATTCCCCTTGTTATTCGGAGGCACTTGTTGTCAACACAAACATCACTTAGGCCCAATCAGCGCTGCAGTGTGTGCCGGTGCCGTGCCAAACACTGCTGTAGTGCTTTCACTGATTACCCCTGAGTGACTGCTTCATCAGGACCCACACCCACTCACCCGTCTTGGGCTCCACGGAGAAGTACGGCTCCCCCTGCAGGATGGAGTAGATGAGCTTGGCATTGTTTCCGAACATGGGGTCGTCTGCGTCTGTGGCCGTCACTTGTGCCACTGTGGTGCCTAGAGAAGTGCACAAAGAAATCATTTTGTAAACACAGCTGGTAGTGGTGGACAACTAAAAGTGACAGAAGGGGCTAAAAGTGACAGAGGTATAGCATGGGTGAAATGGTGACGCAATGGTTAGTTCGGCTTGATAGCAAAAAAGGTTATGGGTTCAATCCCCGGACAACTCGGAGCCTTTTTATGTGGAGTTTGCAAGTCCACACAGGTTGCTCTGATTTCCTCCAGTTCCTAAAGTGGGTCTAACTAATATTAGCATCAATTTTTTCCCTTCCACATAAAACCATAATGTGCAAAAGCTTAAAAATCACTGATATTAACAATAAAACTGAATTATTCAGGTTGTTCCAACTGTTAGTCATTATTAACATGTTTAAAATGGTATTTTGGGAGCTACTGCTGCTAAGCAATTTCTCTTGAGGTTAAGAAAAGTGTGAAAATTTATAAAATATGTGTCTCTGCAAAGCTAGTATTGTATGTACTTGTGTCTCAAAAAGGTGTCAATTCAAAAGTACCTGCCCCAGAGCAGGACAGGTACTTTTGAATTGACACCCTATTAAATGTATCACAAATTGAAAAAAAACATTGTAGGGGAAAACACCAAAAGCGCAGATTTTATGCTCCAGATACCATACGTTTTTTTTGTTTTTTTTTTTCAATTCATTTATATAGCCCAAAATCACAACAGCGATTTAGCAAACAAAATAGGCCAGAAACTCAGACAATGAAACATTTAGTCAGTACCAACAGAAACATTGGAAAATCCTAAACAATCATTATTAGGAGATGCAGGCAGAACATTTTTGTAAGTTATCCCTGACAATGGTTATGTATGTTCGTTCTTTTATAGTCAGCTAGGTCTGAATCAGGTTGTTTTTATTTGTCTCGTTGTTGATCTCACACATGAGCTGGTTTTGATTCTGAGCCCTGAATATGTGTGTCTCAGCTCAGGTCTCTGCTCACTTCCTGGTTTTGTTTTGCTCTCGGTGCGTTTGCGTTCACAAAACAAACAAACCAGCTGCAGGGTACGATTCAACCGAGCCGAGACCGACCTCTGCAACCTGATCAGATTTTGAAAAGTTGGACCGGATCAGAGTTCGTTTGCGTGTTCAAAATTACTCAATTGAACCGGACTATCCAGGCAAACAAATCTTGATTTGAAAGTGTATTGTGAAGTACCTTAAATGGCTAAAACCAAATGGCAATCATTTGAGTGATGATTTTATGTAAGTTTTTTTGTTAATTAGCAGCTGACCCAGATCCATGAGCATTAGGTATCACTTCTGCACTAAAATTTGAAGTCTTACAAGACATTATTAAATCGGAACATCTGTGTTAATTTGTAGATTTTTTTGACCCATATTTGGAGAATGGTTGCTAGAGACAAGTTTACCTCTGCATATGTCAATTCTAAACCTCATCAAAACAAGTAGAATGTTTCATCAAATCTTAAATATAACCATGTTCACCTAATGCCATCTTAACTGTCACGTGCACTTTAAACACATAGCTTTATTTTCCGTCCTGTATCTGTTTCCGGTTGTAAAAACTGAGATTATTCAGTGCGGCGGGAGGCAAAGTGATTGTGCCATGGTCCCGCGGTGTGTGTGTCTGTCTGGCCCAGCGGGAGGAGGACCGCGCGTGAGAGCTTATTTATCTATCCGGCGGAGTGAAGAGGTGTCCAGGTGAGCGTGACGGAGCCTCCAGCCCCGTGTTACACCACCTTTACCCCAGCCACTGTCGTCTCTCTTCACCTCTCACAGTTCCGCTCCAAACCGTGACCCGCGAGGACTCACCCGGGCTTTGTCGCCGTGTCGTAAGCTCCACTCAGCTGGATCACAGTTTTTTTTTTTTAAAGAAGCCAGAATATTTCTCTTTTTAAAGCTACTGTATAATGTAAATACTACTTTTGGACCATGATACACAGTCCTTTCATCAATAGGTTACGCCAAGTTCATGCATGTTTTAGTGATCTTGTATTGTCTTGTAGCTAACCTTAAAGTGCTCAATGTTTTTTTTATTTGTTTTCAAGTAAAACGTACATACAGAATTCAAAATTGTCGTGCAAGTTAAAAACTGCTGCTTGTTACAGTTCAATTTTTGCAATCAAGACAGTTTTGCAATCATTAGATCACTTTTCACTCACTATTTTTCACTGTCAAAGCTCTGAGAGTAGTATGTACATACAACCATTTCCTGTTAGCGTTAGCATTTAGACACAATCATGTCTCTTTTTAAACACAGAAGTGTCTCTGATGAAATATTCCCTTAATATGTAAAGTCTTTAACATGTTTTCTGTCACATTCACCACAACTGTCTGATCTAAAGAGGATTTATTAGTTTTAAACTGATGTGATGAAAACCTCATTGAAGAGTATTGAACAGGAAGTCGTTGTATGTACAGGATGTAGTATTTTAAACCAAATCAAGACAACTGCACTCAGCCAATTGAACACTTGGCTCATTTAAGGAATAATAATAACTAGGAATATATTAGTATCAGTATTGGTATTGACAGATATTTATGATTTTTAGCTAGCGGTATTGAACAATATCGAAAGAACAGACGATATTTGTCTTGGTCTTGAAGGTGCTTGGACTTGGTCTTGTCTTGGTCTTGAGGTGCTTGACCGGTCTTGTCTTGGTCTTGAGGTTGCTTGGACTTGGTCTTGTCTTGATCTAGAGGGGCTTGGACTCGGTCTTGTCTTGGTCTTGAGGTTGCTTGGACTTGGTCTTGTCTTGATCTTGAGAGTGCTTGGACTCGGTCTTGTCTTGGTCTTGAGAGTGCTTGGACTTGGCTTTATTTTGGTCTTGAAGGTGCTTGGACTTGGTCTTGTCTTGGTCTTGAGAGAGCTTGGACTTGGTCTTGTCTTGATCTAGAGGGGGCTTGGACTCGGTCTTGTCTTGGTCTTGAGAGTGCTTGGACTTGGCTTTATTTGGTCTTGAAGGTGCTTGGACTTGGTCTTGTCTTGGTCTTGAGAGAGCTTGGACTTGTCTGTCTTGATCTAGAGGGGGCTTGGACTTGGTCTTGTCTTGGTCTTGAGGTTGCTTGGACTTGGTCTTGTCTTGATCTAGAGGGGGCTTGGACTCGGTCTGTCTTGGTCTTGAAGTGCTTGGACTTGGTCTTATTTTGGTCTTGAAGGTGCTTGGACTTGGTCTTGTCTTGGTCTTGAGGTTGCTTGGACTTGGTCTTGTCTTGATCTAGAGGGGCTTGGACTCGGTCTTGTCTTGGTCTTGAAGGTGCTTGGACTTGGCCTTATTTTGGTCTTGAAGGTGCTTGGACTTGGTCTTGTCTTGATCTTGAAGGTTCTTTGACTTGGTCTTGTCTTGGTCTTGAGAGAGCTTGAACTCAGTCTTGTCTTGGACACCGAGACATTTATTCCCACCAATCTCTGCTGAATATGCACCAGGAGCGAGGTGACCTTTCCCAGGCACAGTTTGCAGTAACATCATGTAGACACTGATAATTGAATAAAATTACAAAGATGGTCTTGATTTGGTCTCGATGGATGCGGCCTTGGCTGCTACATATTCTCAAGAGTCTGGGTGCACTTATCAGTCCGAATCTGCAATTCTGAACAGAGTAAAAAGTACAGTTTGAAACAAATCAGAACTGTGTGAATACCAGTATCAAACAACGCTTTAAATGTGCTGGAAAAAATATATAATCATCATGGACAAAGACATTTAACAATGTAAAATACTTGACGATATCAGTATCAGCCCAAAAATCTATTTCAGCCCGTCTATACATTATATTCTATATTCAGCAAAATTACAAGTTTTGATATAACACTTAACAGAGATGATGATCCTGTTCCCTGCAATGTTAGGTTCACACTTAAGCTAGTGTTGAAATAACTCTAGCCAGTGTTGAATTAACTCTAACAAGAGTTATTACAGCTCTATCTCAGTTCACCTAACTCTCCAGAGAACAGAGCCCTGTACTACGAAACTAGATTCGGTTTGCGATTCGGTTTGGCGAAAGATGGGTTGGCGAGGTAACTTCTGGGTTAAACTTAGTCTGGCGGTCCTAAGAAGCCTGATCACTTTCTATTGGGATAACATGCGGCAAACTCATAACCTGCACCCGACCAGGATAAGTTCCCGAATAAGTTAAAAAGATAAGTCTCTGACCAATCAGAAATGAGAATTCAGACATTTGTGAAGAGAGTGAGAGGAAAGAGAGAGGGAAGCAGAGAAATTAAGAAAATGTGAAACACGGCGTATTATTGTATATCAATGCGATGCACAACAATTTATTAAGAGGAGGGAAATGATCTTAAATATAATGACTACACTGAAGTTGTTTAATCATTTTGTGTGATGCTTAATAAACCCTTTCATAGCCAACAAATATTTAATGACGACTACACTGTGTGCACATTTCACAGACAAAAGGCACATGTCTGAGCCAAAGACGCAGTTCATTCAGACAAAGCTGTTCGATCTGTTAATGTTCGCAGTATCTACACATTTGTGCTTTAGTCTGGTATATCGATGTATGAGATTCAGATGAACTCTGACTGTGATTGGCCTCGAAAGCGCAGACTCCACTTGACGCTACAGCACGTTTCCTTTGGCTTAGATTTAACATAAGTCCTGTATGTATATTTCGCAGCTCGGTTGTTCTGATTGGTCAGTTTGTGTTAACCCCCATGCTCTGTGAATGCGCACGACTTAACTGAGAAAATCCAGGGTTAGCAGATCCAGTTGTGAACTCTTTTGTAAGATAGTTTATCCAGAGAGGCTCATGTCTGGGTTAGTCAGTCGGGATAAAAGAAACTTAACCAGGATAAGTTCAGCGGCGTTTGTAGGACAGTTTTCTAAATCAACAGTTAAATCAACAGTTTTACAGCTTATACTTCCACACAAATGTCCTCTCTGAACACCACAACATTTCACACACAAAATACAGACAGTGTGCACAGCTAGTCAGAAGTCAGACGTCTCCAAATCTACCCAGCACTTTGAAAACCTTATCGCCATCTGAAGGACACAGCTAAAGTTCCCAAGCCCCAGACCAGATTAACAACATAACCATACAGCTTCTTGTTATCTTAAAAAATTCCAAAAAAGAACAAAATAATTTATGATTTTCACAAGACTAAGGATGACGCCGACATTGCATACAGTATGTTGGTGACCTCTGAAAAAACTGAAATATACAAATACAAATACAAAATAAGTTACATCAATGTTTGATTGAAGAAACAAGGCCAAACACCTTTCACTGGAGCAAAACAACATCACAATACCGCTCAGCGCTGGAGGATATGTGCAAGGTTAGAAAGGATCAAACAAGAGGCGCTTTGTGTCTGCTGACAATATCCATCATCTGTGTTCAGAATAATACACACAGTCTTTTTTATACTTAATCACCAGTTCTAAGAGTGTCTATGCTTCACACACTAACAAAGAGCCTGGGTCAGATCTGTGGATGCCACTCTTAAACATCTATACAGCCGAGAGAGATAAAGTGTGTTCTGCTCAAGGATGGAACAACTTCAAATGCACATGACAGGTTATAGGCTACACAAAACATTGTGAAAAGCGATGTAACATTTGGCTTGTTTTGTCTATTAGCCTATACCAACTCAGTGGCGCCAGAAATCTGGCCTTGTAGTGTGAAGGTCCTTGCCTGACCAGTCAGTCCCTCTTTCTGTTACATTCAGACTGAATGCAGAAGGGTCTGAAAGCCTCGGCCAATCATTTCTCCATCCAATGTTAGGATGATCCAATTAAGCACGGTGATTCTGACACGTGACACTAAAAAGTCGGATGTTGCTTTCAAGCCCCATTTCAAAACATTTACAACGATGAACGTAGCTGATTCGGCTCTTGCTTCATTGTTTTGAACAATGAACGTATCAATTCTTAAAACCTGAGCAGCAAACAGCGTTGAGAGGCTTCAGACTGAAAAAATCCTAGCGCTACATGTTTACGAAAAACATCGTGTCGCTGTTTTGGTGGAATTTCTGGGTTTAGTTGACTCAGCTCTCGGAAAGGCCGCCCCCGAAGTAAGCCTCTGATCCCAGACCCACACGGTTTGTAAAGTGTCTGTCAAAGCGTGTAGGGACTGGCTGGTCAAGCAATTAAGGTCCTGGAATCGACTCCCCATTGGCTCAGGGCCTTTAGATGTAGAATTTGCATGTTCTCCTGTGTTTGTGTAGGTTTTCTCTTGGTGCTCCAGTTTCAACTGCCACTAAAAACAGCTCCAAAACCACTTCCCCTTTCCCCTCTCCTCACCCAGGGCACAGAAATAAGCTTTAAAGCTAGAATCTGGTACAAGCATCTCTGTCATTGTGTTTAGTGTAAGTGTACATTGTCCTAATAACCTTAGCCAGTGGTGGAAGAAGTGGGTAAATGTGTTACTTGATGTAGAAGTAAAAATGTGGGCAAAAAAACTCCCCAAATCAAGGTGTTCATCAGACGTTCAAACTGTATCTAGTATTTTCAATAATTTCAATATTTTTTTTTTTTTGCCTAGTGTAGTTTTGGCGTTAGAAATCACAGCTCTTATTCTTTTTAAGGCTATATTCACGATACAAACTGAACCGAACTCTGCTCGATTAGGAACCAGAGTTGCAACATTGCATCTTTCTCTAAATTGGCCCAGTTCGTGTTCACAATCCACTTTTTGCCAATCGAACCAGTGCACTAGAAACATCTACTCCTTGCCCGTAGAGGCGCTGTAGGACAGAAACACACAGACAAACAGCAAAGAAAACATAGTCATCCAAAACAAACACGCTGGACTTTCTACATTTGTTTTTGTAGATCTATCCCATACTCATCTCACTTAAAGGAGACCTATTATGTTTATAGCAGTGTCCTCTTGCCATTAGTTTACCCAAAGTTGCATTTGGATTGATTCCTGTATGTTTGAGTAATCTTGTATTGTCGTGCAGATGATGCTCCAGTGCTCAAAAAATCCCTGTCTTCACCTACCACCTATCCCCGCCCATTGTCTGTATTTACTTGCAATTATTCAATAATTAGGATTCAAAGTAAAACATGTATGGTTCAGAATTGTATGTAGCCACTTTTCAACAACAAAAAAATTCTAATTTTTAAATCTAACTCTTATTAGAGTAACAATTTTAAAATGAGGAGGCGGGGCTTATCAGTTCTGCAGTTTTGAACAGGAAGTCATTGTACCTGTTTCTACTTCTATGTCGTTTAAGATCATTTTGTGTTTTGCAATGAACAAAATGTGAATAATGGATCTACTTATGCCATAGTTTCTTCCTAAATATAGAGAAAAATCATAGGTCCTCTTTAATGTGCAGACAACATGGACTTTCAGTTGACAAGGGAGTTAGTCTGGACATAAAACTCGTCATGGGAACCACCATCACACTTCAATCTCAAGTTTTTGCTAAGCATTTTCAGAAAATGCACCTCCACTGTAAATCTTTATACAGTGCTGTTTTTGTCCGTTTTCATCGTTGGACTTTTATATCGTTCCATCCCTGCGCGAAAATTGGTCGGACAGCAAAGACTTGACACTGTTTACATTTTTGACTAGCAGAACACAAAGCTTTGAGGCTGTGCATATTTGCTTTGTGTATGATTTTAACTGTGCATCTTAGAGCAGTAAATTAACTTTCTTTCAGTTTGCACTTGGGTTACTAAGTGAGGGCGTAGATTTGTTACTACATATAAATTAAAATGGCAGTGTTTGGGTTATTTAAGTCCACTATTTTCTCATCGGTTTCAGTCAAGATCATTAAAAGTCATAAATTGGTTCATTTCACCAAAGCTGGGGTCTATATTGGACGGCTTAAATCAGAAACATCATTTCCTGTAAGGCATTAAAGTCAATGGAAATATACAGCTTGACATTTTATTACTGAATATATATTACAAATTAAGTTGCCGAAGGATCAATATTTTATGATCGCGGTCCAAAGTTTCTTAGAAAAATGAAGCTTCAAGTAATAGTAAAAAGATAAATTCTGGGTGGATTTCATGTGTGGAGTGTGTAGAGAGAGAAGGTTACATAGCTTCAGAGAATGGGACAAACTATGACATAAAAGAATGTCCTACCTCATCAGAAAGTAAAGTAAAAGTGCTGTGCAGTGTTCTCGTCTGTAACAGCTTTTGTTGGTTTAAAGATAAAAAAAGACACTCCTCTTAATCATTTAAAACTTATATTTTTTATCAAAAAGACATTATTTAAATGTGGTGGCTCATATTCTTTCACCAAAAAGTAGAACAGACAAAAACAACACTGACATAAAGTTTGTATTAGAAAAAGAATAATATCAAAATTACAAGGTGGCCAAAGTGTCCATATGCACCAAATATTTTCTTGGTCATTGGTTCAGTTGAAGTTAGAGCATGCCTTAAAAGTATTTTTAAAGAAAATCATTGTTGCTTGTAAACCAGAATGTTATGAAAATGTTAAATATGTGGATCAGACTCAATTGCCCCGTTTACATGACGGTTTTAATTCCGAATAAAGATAATTTAATTCTGAATTAAAATTAATTCCGCTTTAAAAAGTCCATGTAAACAGTTAATTCCTGATAAAAGTTTATTCGGATTTAAACTTAATTCCGAATAAAGTGGGTGGTTTATTCCGCTTTTAAATCCGAATAATTTTATTCCTTTCTCATGTAACCGTTTTATTCGGAATAAAAACAATTCCGTTCACACTGCGCATGCTCGCACGTTGTCTTTCTGACGGCGATGACGCAATGCAAGATGGCGGCACGGACACGAAACTTTTTTGTTTTGTATTTAAATGCGCTACAGTAGCTACAAATAATGAAAAGAGTGGGTGGGAGAAAACACGAAACACTCACCTTTTCGCAGAGGCAGCGGAAAGTTTTGAACAAGGAGTGTACGTCATGTACGCGGAGAGAGACGCTGCGCTGATCCCAAACAAGTGGAAACTGGAACTACTTTTCCTTCGCTCACAGAACATGGCGTGGAGCGGATGATGTGATTCTCCAGCTGCTGCTTAAAGACTTTCATCGGAACAACTCCAAAAAAGTTAGTACCATTGCGTCCGTGGCGTTACAACAATCCCAGGTGAAAAAAAGCCAAAGCTGGTGTCCCGTATCTATCGGACGTTTGTTTTTCCGGTAGACGTAATGACGTAATGACGTATGTGCGTTCCCTTTCCTCTCTCTCTCTAACCCAGACGTTAAGCGGAATAAGATAAAGCCGATTTAGCGTGTTTAACATGTAAACCTTTATTCGGAATTATTATTTTCATGTAAACTTGAAGGAAAATATTTTAATTCCGAATTAATTAATTCGGAATAATTAATTCGGAATTAAGAAACATCATGTAAACATGGCCATTGACACCTTATTTTGCCCAGCCCACTTTTCTAGGAAGTACACTTCCTGTTTAGCTGCATTTAGCTTTTCAAATTCAGTTGACGGGTTTATTTTAAATGTCATTACATCTGTTTGAAATTGCACCACAAGACAGACAAACAAATATGTTAGCTACCTTAACAAAGCTAAACAGGAAGTGCACTTCCTAGAAAAGTGGGCGGGGAAAATGAATAGAGCAGATTTGTTTCTGCCTCAACCAAAAACAAATTTTTAAAAGAAATCTGTTTCATACAAAGCCACTCAATTTTGGAATAAACAGCCCAATGAGTGGAAAGTCTTACCTAATGTGCACACATTTTAAAGGTATTGAAGTCAAAAATGTAAGTTACTGTGTTTTTAAATTATGTCAGATTGTAGTCAGTCAATTGTCTTTTGTATTGTACATGATGACAGTGGACTTTTGTAGACAGGAGACTTGCACCCACCTCGGTAGAAGACAATGGGGTTTCTGGTAAATAAATAAATGAAATCTCAAACGTTTGCCATCAAATGCTGAAATCTATATAAAACAAGGAATTTAAAATGCCTATAAAAGAGAACGGATTAATGCAGAATAACAATTATTTTTTTAATTGAAAGTAGACATTTGTAGGTCTCATTGGATGTCTGTATTGCAGTTGTGGAGTTTGTTTATATTGTTAAAATGAGCAAAAAGGCCTGACAGGGAAAAAGGGTCAAAGCCAGAATAGGACAGGCAGTGATAGAGTCGATGGTTTATATTATGGAGAAGGATGGGTATATTGGATATTGTGTGTTTCTTGTTAAGCTCAACACACATCCAGTCAATGAGTCAACATGCTCTGAATACCCTGCCTCATTTTTCTAAGCCGTCATCATAATGAGTGAGAAAAATTACAAGATTGTCTAAAAGCTATTTTATTTTATATAACATGCGCACTGACAAGTCGGCATATTTAGTTCAAAAGGCTAACTTAAATGCTTTCTAAATCTGAAAGAATGAAAAGACAGATGCCAGCAGGAACATTAGCAGACGTCCTGATGTGTAGACTCACCCACAGGGCTCATCTCGGGATACTGCACACGTAGGGCTCGTTCTGAAACTGCGGCGCGTTGTCGTTGATGTCCTGGACCTTAATGATGAACTCTGACTGAGGCTCTACAGGTTCTTCGGTCAGTCTGTTCAGGGCCTCGGCTTGGAGAATGTAGAACGCCTTCTCCTCGCGGTCCAGTTTCTGCAAAGTGCGGATGTCTCCAGTGTTCTCGTCGATGGCAAACACCTCCCCGGCGCCCTCTCCTGACAGGATGTACTTGATGGTGGAGTTACCCCTGTCGTAGTCTGATTTGAGCTGCAAGAGAAACAGAATGAAGGCATGTGGTCTTAATCAATGTGTTCACAATAAAACATCTCTAAGGACCCATTAAAAACACAAAAGCTCTGCCTACATCTAACGTCTCATACAAGAACGTTTGAAACTGAGCGCTTTTCTGGGGCTCAGAGATAAAAGATCTTGTAAATATTATTAATGAAGATGGAGAAAAGCTAAATACACATCTACAGAGTGGTTGGAGCTCTGGCTTCTCAATAAGGAGATTGTGGGTTCGACTCCTGGGTCAGACCGTATAAATATCTCACAATCTCCGCATTTACATTTTGTAAATGCAAAAAATGCTTGTAAGAACCCTTAAAGAGTCCTATTGTGTGTTTTTTATATATATAATTAGTAAGAATCTAGAACATGTGAAGATCAGTACTTTACCTTTTGTTCATTATAAAACACTAAGTTGATCTAAAACAGCTTAAAAATAGGAACAGCTCTACTAACTTCCTGTTCAAAACTGCAGATCTGATAAGCCCCGCCTCTTCACTGTAAAATGTAACTGTAAGAAGCAACAGATTTGAAATAACAAATTATTATTCTTGGAAAGTGGCTAAGGGACAGTTTTGAACAATATACACGTCACTTTGAGTATTAATCCTTTAAGTAAATACAGACAAGTGGGAGGGATAGGTGGTAGGTGAGAATGGGATTTCTGAGCACTGGAGCTCCAGCTAAGGAACAAAACAAGATTCCTCCAACATGCATGAATCAATTCAAATATAACTTTGAGTAAATTAATGACGAAGGGAGGCCATTATAACAAGGTTAAAAACATAGAAAAGTGATTTTGACAGAATAGTACCCTTTAAGGGAACCCATTGTATTTTGACATGATGCTGCTGCTCCAGCCTTGACCTCGGAGGCCCCCTGGTTTCCAGGACCTGTTCCTCCTTACTTATAGTTAATCTTTTCACTATTTGCCTTTGATTGTTATTTATCATGTGAAGTACTTTGGGATGACTGTTGTGTAATTTTGGGCTATACAAAAATAAATTGAATTGAATTGAAATATTTCAACAATATTTCACAAATTTAAAAAGTGGCGCCCTTTGCATTATCAACGTAAACTCCACCTGATTGAAATAGCGTCTGAAACCCACCAATATGAGAGAAAATTGCCCCAAAAAAAAAACAACAGAAAAGTCTTCTGCCTGTACTACTGTTTCCCCTTAAAAATATCCTACATGACAAGTTTATATTTTTTTTCAAATTCTGTCTTTGCTTAGTGTGATAGTCCTTACTGTATGTCACCTAAAAATGCCAAAATGCAACGACAATTTACTCACAAGAAACGATCTATTATCAAAATTGCGCATCTGTGTCATTTTGGCCCAAATTTACAATTTGTTGCTGGGTAACAGTGTGGAATTACCTTTACAGAGTATGTCAGTTGCTGAAGAACAAACAATTGTAAACTTCATCTAACTTGCCAGATTGGGTGAAAACAAGCAATGTTTAGTGACATTTTAAGTATATGTAGTCTAATGTATAATATGTACATTAAGAAGTTAAAACTGCAAGCATAATAAAGTCAACGTCACCAAAATATAAAAATAAAACACAGGCCAATCAAAATACTGCAAATGTATGAAACAGCCCAGGCAGAAAAAAAAAAGAGGAAACTATTGTTCACATTCCCCATAGTACCTTACCCTCCCACCATCTGTACTGTATTTCTTGTATTGCTACATTGATACATCACTTTTGGGAGTTGATATTTGTCAGAGTGAGGAAAAACCCATGCATTTTTAAAGCCCAGTGCAGCGTGAAGGACGTGGAAGGACGCCCGGTGCCCAGTGTGTCTCCGAGTCTCCGGTACCTGGCCAATGACTCGCGGCGTGGGGTCTTCCTCCGGGACAAACAGCTGCTTCCAGATCCAGCCCCTCTTCAGGCGTCTGTGTGCTTGAGTGTCCCCCCGAGTCAAACGCTGCCTGTCCAGAACCCCCCTGCTGCACCCCGCATCACCCAGCAGCGCCCCCGCGCCGGGAAGATAGGCCTGCAGAAAGAAAGAGGACATATTAGACAAATTGGACTTTGAAGAGCATTTCAATCTCTCTAGTGTTACTTTATGATGAGATTACTTAGACGTGTGTTTTGATTGATCCATGCATTTTGGGTACCCTTTGAGCAGTTTGAAGTGCTCGGAAAATACCGGTTTTCACTAATGTCCTATATCCCCCATGTTCGGTAAAAAAAGTAATAAAACATTGCTAATGCCATTAGAAAGCACACATCACACACTGTTGTGTTTTCATGATAATGGGACATTGCATTGACTTATATTCATTTCATGGACCCTTACTCTAACCTTAACCTTTAATGACTACTTGCCTAAACTTACCCTCACCCTAATCCTAACTTTTACCTTTTTCAAACCGTTTTCTGATGTCATATGTCAGATTTACATCATTGGGACCTGCTTTTTGTCCCCATAAGGGGAGTGTGTACACAACTTGGTCCTCTAAATGTGATGATGCCCGCCCACACACGCAAAAACGCAATCAATCATTATTCGATTCATGTCATTGTAAGTCACAAGTACTAATCAAATGCTTTGATGTGACTAGTTTTTGCATTTAGCTTTTCTATCATTGCAAAAGTTGCTAACAAATGTTGCCTTAAAGGCTGTATATTAAAAACATGAGTGGTTCAAAGCAGTTGCTACTTTAAAACAGTAAAAATTACAAACTTAAAGTCTGCTGCTTGTTATAATACATTTCATTTTACAACGAAGAGGCGGAGCTTATTAGTTAGTAATAAAGAGTAAATGGACCTCTTTCTATTGTAAGCTGTTTTGTGTCAAATTTGTGTTTTACAAAAAACATGCCAATGTAAATGACTCCACCACACTAATAAAAGACACTTCAAATGATTTTTTTTTTTCAAAAAACAAAATTAGCTAACTTAACATTCACTCAGCTAGTACGTGCCTGATACATGGCCATATACATACCCCCCCCCCGTCCCCCCCTCAAAAACAAGGAAAAGAAACAATGAAACTGCTTTTTATTTATTTATTCAAGTCCCTTAGAGGCTAATTTTGAGGGACCATGTCCAGAGGGCCGGAGGTGCACCACTTGACCTTTAACACAATTTTGTGTGCACAAATTATTTCCAACACTAGATTAATTTCAATGATGAAATAACTACTGCTGCATTAGACTGTTCTGTAAAAATTGTTGTTGTTCTGCAATATTGCCATTCCAATTCCAAAACGCCTTTCTAATGTTTGGAACGAGGGCCAGATCTGGCCCACAGGGTTTATGTTGAATAGCCCTGCAATAATGTCTCACAGGTTTTCGAATGGCTTTTTGTTTTACTTTACAGACTTCTAACTGAAACTACAGAAGCTACTGAAAGTACTTAAAACTTCCTACAGTACAGACGTCTTTTTCTCCATCTATCTCTCGCTATTACTTTCTTTGCTGGCTTGTTTGTATGTGTGCTTTGCATTTCATGTTGGGAAGGGTGAGAAATGCAACGCCTGGAGGTTCACTCCAAACATAAATTTGTTGTATTCTGTGACAAAACAATAAATCTATCTGTTCTGTTCTGTTCTGTTGAAAACCGCTTCATGGTTATTGGGGGATCATAGACTTCCTGTATAAATGCAGAGTTGATAGTTTTACGCAACTAGCAGCAGATTTTAAATTACTTGGTTTTATAGTAGAAAAACTGCTTCACAATATTCCTAATATAACTAATCCTCTACTGACACTTTTAAATAAGGATAAGTTTTCATTACCTTCAAAGCATTTCTCATCGCCCGCTGTCTATCTTTCCCACTCATGGTTAGTCGACTGGAGCAAGAAGTGTCAACAATCCACTACGGGCCAGGTCTTCCTTCAGCGTAGCTCATGTTTGGAACTGGAGCTGTCGGTCTGTCTGTCTCTCCTGCTGGGATGTGGTTGGTATGCACAATCATGTCTGCACAGAAAAAAAGTTAACAGTGTAATTAATGGAGCAAGCAAAATACACGAGCGGGGTAATATAGTGTAGGCTTTAAAAAATAAGTCATTAATTATACAGAGCTATTATTAATACATGTCTGAGCGGAGGGAGATGAATGAAAGTTTTATTGAAGGTAAATTAGATGAAACGTTTTGGAATGGAAAGTAATCACGACGAGATCTCTAATGATTTGAGGATTGAAAAAGAGTGCATGGATGGAAACAGCAAGATACAAAGAGCACAGTGGCAGAGTGGTTAGCTGTTCTCAAAGCAAAGAGTTTGATTTCTGGGGGCAGTTGAGCCTTTTTGTCAAAAGGGGTTTGCGCCTGGTGTACACGAAGTTGGGTGCAGGTCCCACAGGACTGTTGCACAGACCTCGGAGCAGTGCAAGTTAGTGGAAGAAGTCTAGTTTTCCCAGAGACGGCAGGGGTCTGATGCAGCTTTCAAGTTCTTGTACAAGCGTTTTTGTGGGAATCCTCAATAAAAAACAGGAACAGATTGCAGTGTACTTGAGCTGGTGTAGCAGGCAGTTTGCAAAAAACCTACAGGTGATCCAAACAGAACCCAACTGGCTGTCAGTCAGTGCGTTTACATGATCGGGAAATAAATAGGCAAAAAAATATATATTTTTGTTTTTCCATGGATCTATTAAAATATCTGGATAGACACTGCTAGCTTAACACCGTCTCAAGTTGAGGTAGTGGCCGCTCCATTGGTCCTGCAGCGAGAAAATCCCCTCTGTCCAGAAAGCATTTTTTCATAGAGCACAATGTAATCACAAACTGCTGCTGCTCACCTCACAGATCAAAAGGGTTGGACTTTATGACAAATCTTACCTAGTTTCATATTATGATTTTTTTTCCCGGTTCAAAAGTCTTCAGTTTCATTAAAAATAGCTTTTTAATCTTTAGCTCCAGCTACAGCTCTGCTCGCTCTAGCAAGCTCCCGCTCTGATTGGTCAGCGTGGTCACGTGTTACGCGAGCCGTGCAACTGACGCACGTCTGCGTGAGAGAAAGAACAACTGCACATGTTCAGTGGACAGAAGTTAGCTGAATTCAAGCTAGCTAACTCGCCACTGAGCGCAGCCATTGACGTAAAGCGGCGGCCATCTTTCATCACGGAGGCTTGGTTTTGCCTTAAAACCGGTTGAACCAGTTTTGCAAGAGAGTAAACCGATTACTCTAGAGAGACAAGTCCTGCTGTATCTGATTCACTACTCCCGAATTCAGACTGCATTATGTTGATTTATCTAAGTATTGTTTATTAATAACACCTGTTTTCTGAAAACCGATTTACAGCTCCTCATAGGTCTGTCTGGGTTTACATGTGCTTTGGAGAACTGGCTTAAATCTGACTAGGCTAGTTAATGTGGTTTTCTTGGCCTCTATGTAAACGTCCTGAGTCTAGGGGAGGCATTCGTCAAGGTTGTCCTACTGATTTGAATATTGTCCTACTACTTTGAATAATTTCTCATGATTACCTATGCTTTTTTTTTTTTTTTTTTTTTAAGATTTAGGTTAATTTGCCACGTAAAATGAACTGCCAATGAATCAAGATTTTTTTAGTACAAAAACTATTCTTTAAGTAAAACCTGCTAACTCAAGATAAATAATTCATGAAATTTGAACTTTAATACATTTAAATATAATATTTTGTGCAGTAAAACAACCTTTCTTCCATTCCTAAAACATAATCTTTCAGCACTTAACAGGCTTTAAGATGGAGTTAAGATGATTAGACGATAATTATTAGAATAATCGATAATCAATTAACAGATTGCAGCCCTACTAACAGTAGATGAAACCGACAGTTTATGAGGCTAAGAAGGTTGATTGGAATGGCCCTGTTGAAACTGACCAGGAGGAATGGGAGAAAAAAAAACAATCTCATACAAATGATTCAGATAGTCATTATAAACAGTGAATACATGTCGGCAAGATTGTACAACTACATATAAAAACTACTGTATAGCTCCATCCCACAAGAGTTTTCTGGTGCAATACACGCTTTCTGCTCCACACCAAAAGTTGTGCAGACTTAAACGGATCAGATGGGAGGCTGAACAGATGGATTTTCACCAGTCTGAAAACTCAAAGCTCACAACAACCCAGCTTGTAACAGAAGGTTAATAGCTGAACATGATCCTGCAGATTTGGGAAAAAAAGGATGGTCACCTTTTGAGTTTGACAAATGACTTCAGCTCACTTGAAAGATGGATAAATGTAAACATGAGTAATGAAGAGAAATGGGTTATACGTCTGGCTAATGTCAGACAACTATGACACCTCTTCAAAAGGAAGACTGTCAAAGATCTTCATGATGTCTGTGTCAAACCACACACTACCAAAAACATGCCAGAGGTCTGTATTCTCGAGATCGGACTGTTGTCGAAAATCTGGGAAACATTTCGTGGCACGATGTTTCGACTCGGCAATGATGATCCATTAGAAAAACGACAGGCAGTAATGATGCAACACGTGGGCTTAGCTGACAGCAAGCGTCGCAAATTCAACCAAACCAAGCCAAACAGATTATGTAGGCTTCAACATACACTACATACATCACATTATCATAATTCATCCATGAAACAACCAGTCGTGAGTGTCTCTTATCATGCAAGAACTTAAATATTGATAGTGTCAAGGGTTTAATGATGGATATCTTTCTGTCTCTCATTTTATTAAACAAAAATGTGCAATGAATGACTTAATTCAAGTGTTCGACTGTTAAACCAGTCTAATTGTGGTCATAAAACGTCACTTTGTGCTGCACAAATCTCCACAGCCCTGGCTTTGTGCGGCACATGTGGGAAAACCCTGGAGATCCTTAAATAGCCACTTACGTCATGTCGTGGAAGAACGTAGCACTGTGAGTAGTGTCAGTGGTTGTTGTTTACTTTTATTACAATTAGAACAACTGTCTCACTGTGGATTCTGCTGATGTGGAGGAGATTTCTAGAGTTGTATTGTGAGCAAAAACTTGTTTCTACTGTTTTTTTTTTCTCTACTGAATTGAATGAAGCCTGTTTAAAGGTGTCTAAAGTGAGGTAGAAGCTTAAAAAGCAGCTTGGCTTGTTTTGACTCCTGGAACTCTTAAATTTAACTACTCTATGGGTGATATACTCCTATATTCTATGATAAACCATTGTATTTCAGGATCAGTGGTTTTCAACCAGTGTGCCAGGGAATGCTAGTAGTGTGCCTTGAGATGTTGCCAGGTATGCCTTGACAAAATCATCACTTTTCAGAATGAAAAAAATGTCTGGAACAAAACATTTACAAAATCAGTGTTGCCAAATTTTCAAAAAGTGGCCTAGTTGTGGAAAGACAAAAAAAGGAGCAAGAGAATTGAGGAAGTTGTGCAATCGAGTAAGTTAGCTGTGTTTTCTAAATGCAGCAAAGCTACTTTCTCAAAGTGACTTATGTACAAATGGGAATACAAAATGTGTATTTAAAAATATATTTTTTTTCCTACTGCAACAAAGCGCTTTGCGGCAGCATTTTTATGAATATAGTTATAATTTACCCATATGCGCAAATTCAGACACAAACTGTCCGATCTAAACTCAGCATAAGATCTCTCATCTCTAATCTCTAATCAGAGGGACAAAAAACCCAAAAGAACATAAAATGTCTTTTTGAAGAAAAGAGGCTAAAATACAGCAAATCAAAATCATATCTGAAGGAGAGGTACATGAAATACAATATGGTTTTTTATGTTGTTTACTTTTTAAATTTAGTCACAGAGAAAAGAAGCAAAACTGTTAGTCAAGTATAAGTAAGTATGGAGCTTAACAGTGACCGGGTTAAATCTCCATTGGGGTTTTGAAAAACAATATACATATATATTTAAGGTTTGAAAACGTCCTCAGGGCTAATCAGCTCTGTGGTAAGGCATGAAATCTACATTTTAAAAAATCAATGTCTGCAGCTTTATAACTACAAAGTTATCAAGTCATTTTGCCGGTGTTTAGGTTAAAGATCTGCTTTTTAGACCGAAAACAACCAGGCTATGGATCTGAGTTAGCACCTAGTTGGCTAGCTAGTATGTGCTAACTGTGTGCTAACGATATATCTTTAAGCTCTTAATAATTTAATTGTTCAAAAAGTCTACGACACTTTACAATAGAGCATTTTACTTCTGGAACCAGATCTTCCACTGTTGAGCTCCATTAATGAACCACTGCTTTAGTGACCAAATGTCACTGAAGAAGTGGCTAAAAGAACTGGAAAAAATGCTAGAAAAATACTTCAAAAAGTTACTCCAGCAGATGATTAGCCATTCTATAGGCAAATCCATCAGAGAGACCATACTGACAGCTTATGTTTTCACTTTTTTTACTCATCATCTTACTATGAAATTACTTTGACCAATATATACAATCTATTTGTGCTGAAGATTTGTAGCTAACAACAATTCCAAGAAAGCTTTGGAAGAAAGCAGTCTTTGTGTGTGCGGTCATCTCTCCCAGGGCTCCTGAAGGCAGCATCCTGTTTGGGATTCAGACAGGGCCGTGCATTGTGTTGTGCTCTGGAGACATCATTCCTTAAGCATGACACTGCACTCTGGCGCTGACTAATGAAGACTTCTAATTAGATCAATGTCTCCTGCGGTCGCACAAAAAACACAGACACACAACTTCAGGCCCAGCTCCGCCACAATCAATGCTGCGATTATAACGAGCGCCCCAGCCAGGGTCAAGAGTGTGAGGACGGGCAAAGTCAGCCATTAGGAGAACTGGAAGTGCATGCACAAACACACAATGTTAGTTTCACTGAAGTTAAGTAAATACAGACAACATAAACTTTGTGGAATTTGATAAGATAATAAAGATGAGTTAAACTGTTTGTTATATCAGAGAGGAGACTTGAACTTGAGTCTGAGTTGAGTTTCTGTTTTAAGAGACTTGACTCTGACTCGTGGCCTTAAAAACTTGAACTATAACAAGCACCAAAAACTGTCAAAGAAGAAAGGTTCAAGCTAAATGAAGCAGCTAACAAACAAACACTGTACAGCTGTACGTCCTGCTTCATGAAGACATCAGAGATCAATAATAATGAATCTACAGTGAGATGGACAGAACTCAGTGACATGTACAGTGGACCAACTTCAGGCTGAAGATGGGCAGTGATTTTATATTCTTGTGTCAGTGGTGAATCTAGTCAGATTTGTCTGATGGTTATGTTGAGAAAGGCACATTTTTGACTGGCCTGTCTGTAAAAAGAAAGAAAGAAAGCAAAATATTTGGCATAAGTGTGCAGTTACTCTGACTCTCTGACTTGACTTGGACAATCTAACTGGATAATAAGCACAGACACGCCAAGGCCCTGCAAACAGATACCTAATTTTGGTTAAAACAAATTTAATTTGAATATTCAACTTAACTCTATGAGAAGTTTACATGTTCTCCCAGTGTCTGCGCAGGTTTCCCCCGGATGCTCCCTTTCCTAGCCTGATGTATCAGCTGGTTTCATTTCACTCATGGAAATCGTCTGATGTTGGGTCCTTTTTGGCATTAACCAATCACTGTTGTTTTTTTCATTACCAAACGTTACATATGTACTAGGAGCAACACATCAGCTGTCGTCTAAGAAGTACAGAGTGACCATGGACGTTAGTGATCGTTGCCATTACCACAGAGTGAAATAAAACCAGCTGACACATCTGGGAAGAGCGGCTCCATCACATCATACAAAATGTGAGATTTAATGGCAGTATTACAAACAGACGCTTGAATTTGACGCTTAATTTCTGTTTGCTGATTGGTCGATCGTCTCTCAAGCTTGATTCAAGCAGCAACAAACACTGACATTCCTGACCTAGTTACTCGAATGAAATGAAATAGAGCTGAGGCACTAGGTGGCACTAGCTTGACTACTAGTTTCCACCACCAGTAACACCTCTTCTCTCCCCTCCTCCAAGACTAAACCATTGTGCTAACTGTATTTCTAGATTATTCTAACAAAAAGAAGACATTTAACTGATCTAGAAATACATTTTTGCAGCGAAATAGTTTGACGATATACCTTTGATGGAAGGAAACACATTTTATGATATTTTGTATTTATAAATGTTTTTTAATTGAACAAAGCTTAGTTTTAAAAAGATCATCATCGACACTTACAGTACATATGAAGTCCCATTTACTGCACATAAAACAACACTTTTAAGTTGCATGCAGCAGACAGGCAGGTGCATACTTGTAAGATTAATGATAACTATTAATCTTCCGTGCTCCTTCCTTCCTTCTGCTTCCAGCGAGGACTCTGGAGTAGTCGTAGCGGTATCAACGCTTTTACCAGCTCATAACGCTCCTGTTTAATCTTGTAAAAGTAAATTAGCTGTCGAGGAGCATTTGTAACGAGGTGGTAAAATCAATTACTGACGCTGGCTTTCATTTTTGAGATTCAATTTGGACGCGGGCGGAGAGAGCACGCGTGTGTTTATGCTTGTGTTGTATCATATCTCCAAGCTCTGACTACGGGAGTGACATTCCAATTAGTGCCCAGTGAATCGTGAGCTGTTTCGGTCCGGTATTTCACCCAAAAAGAAAAAAAAAAACAACAACGCAATTCCTTGAGCCAAGACAACAGCCGTCTTACAAAAGCCCGGCAACAGTAATCTGCCAACATGCCAGCGATTCTGTGAAACAAGAAGGTAGAAAATTTCAATTGATGGTACATGGGTTTAGCAGATGTTTATGTATTAGTGTGGCCTTTTGGGAAATAGATGATATGTAGAAAATTCCAGGAAATATTAATGACTTTAAAGGAACAAGCTGGCAAATAACAAATGTGGTAAAAAGAAAGTGCAGCCCTGTCAATGAATTCATTAATTGGAATGAAATAAAGAATGGAAGGTTTTTGCCAACAAGTGTTGCTTTTAACAGCATTTTTTCATGCTTTCAGTGCTGTTGTTTTCTAATCCAGAGGAGGACAATTATTTTTCCCTGAGGGTCATATTCAAATCCAAACAAGTGTTGGACCAGATTGCGATCGCTGATGTATCAAATTCTTATTATTGTCACAAAAGCTATGTAATCTAATCACCCCATCCATCCATTTTTTTACAGTTTATCCGGAGTCTGGTCATGGATTCAGCAATCTGAACTATTCATTTATTAACTATTATTGACCCCGGTGTTATCTGGCTTCGACTTTTTTTTGTCATTAAAACAAAATGCTCTTGTCCTATGATTATGCAACTTTCAGAGGTGGTCCCAGATATCATTCTGTACTATCAATGCAAGCTTTGAATAAAAAATAATAGCTTTTAGCAAAAAATTGAAGTGGACAATGACCCGGGAGGACCAGGCATGTGACTTTTTCTTACCAGAAAAAGTTCAAAAGCTGGAAAAGTAAAATTACTGCACTGCTTCTCTACCCTCAACTAATTTGTTTTTCCTTTATTCAATATTTTTGAAGAGATATTCCAAAAAAGTCAATTTTAAAGGGCCTAAAATATAATTTTTTGCCTACATTACCATAAGTTTCCACATAAAATGAAATATATCCGTACATTTTTGGTAACTTGTCAGAAAGAAGCTACAATAAGAGATGAGCACAAAAATATTGCTTGATCTTATTTTATACCACTGTATCAGAATCGGAAAGTTTGAGTCAAAACGGTCTGGAGAGGAACAGAGGTGCATTGCCTTTACGAAGATAACAGGGTTAACTATTATTTTCTCGTTTTTGCGTCGCTTAAATCACATCATTGCAATCTTGCAAAGGTCCATTCGCCATAACCACACCTCTGCAACGCCTCACGCACATGCCGGTATTCTGCCACTCTGTCCACCTCTGAGGTAGAGATGGAAAAGCTCTGTATAACAGAGTATCCAACAAAAGTCAACGCAATAAGTCCCAAACAGTAACATCAGAAACGGTGAATAGACGTAAGGCTCAGATCACCCTCCCATATGTGACCAAATTGTCATTCTGAAGGGAAGGAAAGCTGGAGTAGTCTATGCAATTAAATGCAGTACTGAGGGTTGTAATAGGCTTTATGTTGGTGAAACAGCTCAGCCATTTGAAAAGCGTCCCTATCAACACCAACGCAAAACATCTTCTGGTCTGAATTCTGCTGTGCATTTACATATGGAGGAGACACTTTCCTGTTGGATCAGGAGGATCGTGGTTTGAGAGAGGCGTGAAGGAGGCCGTGTTTGAAAGAGGCCGGCCCAAAACACACACGGAGGACTGCGCTTTCAGCTCTCTCACACCTGGGACAGAGCCGTGCGAAGGATGTCCCGGGGTCTTTTTTGGTGACAGCAGGATTGTCACCTCCCACATCTACATCTAGTGGAAATCAAGTCCAGTTGCAGTTAGTTTAATTTTGGATTATCTCTCTCCTGGATGTCTCGGTTTAAACTTTGGAAATCAAACATCACAATCATTCTAAAAACAAAAAAAGTTTATACAGACAGATTCCATTAAAAGATTCCACATGGCACAGCATATGAAAACTTTTATGTTTCACAATGAGAAGGCTTCCATTTAGCATGTCTATCTCCAATGATGGTGTCAACGGAGAAAGCTGTCTACTGTGACCAGTAATTATGCGGTCACAGTGGAGAATGCTTGGTTTTCTAGGTTTACTATTAATATGTTCACGTAAGAAAAGATAACTATGATGACGTGTGGCAATTTCCATGCAGTCAATTATCTGTCCATGTCAACAAGCAGGTGGCTGACCTCCAAGCACAGAAGCTATGCAGTCTTGCAGATGACTGATTCTTTTATAACCTAGTAGAGCTGCCTATTACTTTCTTACACAGAATCAACGGAAAATCAAAAGTGACACCATTGTAGTCTCACGGTCAATTTTCTCTCTTTGAAAAGCAGGTCTTGTTTCCGCCGCGGCCGCGCTCCATGCAGAGTGGCCTGTGCTTGACAGCCATTCATTAGCTCTAATTGGGCTCTGTTCCATGGCACAGCCTCGAATAGTCTGTACAGTGCAGCCCGAGCCACACAACAGGAGCACAATGAACTGCCGTCACACAAAACCACGTGAGATTGGAAATAAGATGTAATTTATACTGTGCAAATGTTAAGTGACATTCAAAAAAAAAATACAATTCTATGGCCCCATGTAGCGTACAGTGATCGGGTATTTCTGCTTCTAAAAGGAGAATAATGATCATTTGTTTTTCTACAGAATAGAACTTTGAAAACATTTTATGGAAGCAAAAGGAGAGACGCTGCAGGTGAACCGGGAAAAAGAAATACGCTTAAAGAACTTCTGCTGTTTACTTACATAAATGTAAAAAAAAAAGCATTACAAGTTAGTCAGCATGTCGGTTCCCTCATTAAAATAAGAAACTTAGTGTGTAACAGAAACCAAAAAGAAGGTTAGCAAAAATAACAAAACCGGGCCAAACTGTAATGTACTGATTAAATGTGGAGTAGCTGATTTTCACACTGCAAAACCTGAAACAAGGTCCAACTAGTTCCTAACTCCCACAAATCCTTCGAAAATCAATTAAACCTTAGAAACTTATTTTTTACAGATTATTTTTACAAAATGGGACAAAAAGTGACCACTTAAGAAGAGCCAATCAGAGTGCTGCATTTGGCTCTTGAGAATAAATAAATTGCCTTTTTTTGATTTAGACAGTAATCTGATTTTGGCACAATCTGCTGCTTATGCAATTTACTTTTTGGTAGAGAAGAAAAGATTACTAATTTACAGCTAAAAAAAGTAAAGTACCCCATCTTTAACTTAGATACATTGGAGAGGGGATTTTAAAAATTGTGTTTTGTTGATTACAGCTAGATAGCTAGTTTCCATCTGCATTCCCTAACATACAGAAATAAATATTACAGTGCAATTATACTCATTTAACAACTGGCTCTGTGCACAGGAGTATTTATTTTCAAAAATGCTAACATCTTGCTGGCAGGTTCACTTCCTGTTAAGTTCATTCCTATGAGGTTTTCACTACCTCAGCCTAAAATTAAAAAATGGCAAAAGATCAGGCAGGGAACAGTTGTAAGGTTAAATACCTTACAAAGGAAGAGAATATTTCACCAAAGGACCAAAGTGTGTTTAGAAAAACAATGTGTTTGTCTGTCAATGCTAACGCTAAAGTCTGACAATTTGAAAATAAACAGCTTCTATTCACAGAGTCAATAGAAGCAATTGTTCACATCCAATCAGACACACTCATAAACACAGCATCTCAGTCATACCAAAGCATCAGATTTACAAATATTTCCTAATATTGCAAAACACATTCACATGCTGTTCATTTTATATCAATTCATGCATATTAGGTTTAGATTTAAATTATACTTAGATTTTGAGTAAACTAGGTCTGACTGATGGTTAACAGACATTCTAATTTTGGCACTTTATACTGAGAGAGCAAACTGACCAAAACCAGAAATGGAACAAAGAGTCTAGCCTGTGTCTCACCTTAAAATAATAATAATAAAAATTTCATAGATTGGGTTCCATGGTTGTATTTTTGTATTTTCAACCAAAACTCGTGTATTTTTTACTCTGTGAAATCTCATGACATTTTTACACTTTTTTATATCGTGCAATATCTACGACATAAGTATAGGCCTGAAATTGTGCTCATAATAAGCTGTTTTTGTGTGGTAAAAATTCCAAATAGTTCATGTTGCTGCCCTTGTTCTTTTAAGGTGGATGCAAATATGTGTTATTATTTATGAATAGTAACAAAATCCTAACCCTAATCTTTACCAACTCTAAGCTCCAGATCTAAGCCCATTTTTCTAACTTAACTTTCCAACTTAGACCTAAAATTACACTCTGATCCCACTACATGCAGCTCCACTCTGTTCTGTTCCACCCAGTTTCAACCGTCGGAGTGGCTGCACAGAACTGCATGTTCGCTTCGTAGGGATCCGTCTCAGCTCCGTCTCTCCGCCGCCGTCCGACCAAAATACAGATCAGGACTATTTTCTTCTCCGTCTGAGTCCGGCCAAATCAATCTCCGTGGATCAGAACGCACCAAACAGGAAAAAGAAAGTGAACTGTGTCCGTAAATCACTCGGCACATACTGTATTGATCAGATAACGAAAAGTTCGTAGTTTTACATAAAGTTTCTTTGATATTTGGACACAGCAGACTGTTAACTACAGACTATGTTACTGACACAGTTTAAAGCCGCCCTCATGAAGGAGGAAAACGTTTTACATTACAAACTTGTGTTTTTGGCGTATGCTCTTGTTGAGCTCCTTGGGGCAACACTGCCAAGCGGAGCGGACTAGAGCAGAGACAGTGGGCGAAGGGTCTGCAGAGGCTGTCGGAGGCAGACTGGGGCAGAGCGGAGCTGCATGTAGTGGGATCGGCGCGTTAGACGTTAAACCCAATGAAATATCCCAATGTAGCTTCAACCAAAACACCCGTCTATTTGACGCTTTGAAAACAGAGTATATAAACAAGCAACAAACAAAAAAAGCATTCTCATAATACACTTTTAACACATATTTCAAACCCTTGTAAATTAACAAAGAAACAATTTATCATCCATGGAACACATCTGCCTTCAACTACAGGGTTAAAAGTTCATTATTTTCACATTATTACTTTCTTTATAATACTCTTTCTGTCTTTTCTCCATTTCCATCTGTTTGTTTGCATTAATTACTCATTCAGCATCCTTCTTGTAGAATTATACCTAATTAGCAACGCAGCATCCTTGTAACTGACCTAACATGTAAAACTGTGCACATTTTCGGCGATATTGGCACTACTTTTCAATAACAGCAAAGAGTAACATTGGAGGGAAGCCATCTGTTCAACGCGACTCGCTTAAGATCACCCTTCCGAGACAAACTAGCCGTAATTGGTCCCACGGGAGGCCATCACGAGGGCTTGTTTACCGCTCAGTGCATAAAACTGTAAAAGCTGACGCGCTATGGGGACCGTCGTCGGGATCAGGGGCCCGAACGAGACCCGGGCGTGGGAGCCGTAAACCGGGGGGAAATATGGAGCAGTCATGTACTTGTTCTAAGTGGTTTGTTTGATTTGATTATTCACACACAAGTGGGGATTATTATAGCGGGAAAGTGATGTGACGTCTACCGGGGAAGAGACGGCTCAGACGTGTTGTCGCGGGGTGTAAAGATAGACGACGGCTGTGAATAATCAATTTGGAGTGTCGACGAGGAAAATCAGAAACACTGTATAATACGGACAATCTGCATAGCATGTATAAATGTTTCTTTTATTAATATTTATATGCCATTAAAGTTAGCGCTGCGAATAAGCTTGTGTTCCCAAAGAGTTCCTGGTCTGACTTGAAAGTACTTGCCTCAGAGGAGGAGCTAAAAAGGCCCTAAAGTGTGGTTCCAGGCCCCACATTCCTGCTCTGTGCGAACATGCCTAAATTGAGAAAAGTCAAAATGGAATTATTACAAGTCACAATGAGATCCGTCGAACCCTGCGACAAGTTGGCCACTGTCCAGGGTGTTCCCCGCCTAAGGCCCAAAGTTACTGGGATAGGCTCCAGTCACCCGCGACCCCTAACGGGATTAAGCGGTAGAAAATGAACAATGAGATTCACATAAACAAATAAACAACCTAACCATAACCCTACAGTCCCTCTCTGTCTCCCCCCTCCACATGTAAAGAATATTCAACAACTCATCCTTAATTCGTTCTTCACATGTTGTTCCTCGTCCCACTCCTCTTTGTCTCAGATGCTGCTGGTCCAGGCTACACTATAATGGATGCCAAACACTCGACTTTTCTTCCCATAGATTGGTCTGTCCTCAACCTTCTAGATGGACTGTTCCCTCTGCCAGTAGACTCTTAAACTCTATAGGTGCAAATGGATGTGCATCAGTCCATCCATGGGAGTCAATCTCGTCTCCATAGTGGTTTAGGGCTGCTGCTAACAATTTTCTTGTTGATTAATCTGTTGATATTTTTTGGATTAATCTAATAATCGATTGACAAATTAATACATTAATTGGTTAATTAAATGGTTACTTTTATGGGTTTTTGCAGACTAATAAGACATAATGACTTTTTGGCTTTTTGTTGGTTAAATGTATACAAAATATGCTTTGAAAAACATTGCTATTTGTGTCGCCAAATCATACATTTCATAACACACTGCCCTAAAAACAACCCATCGTTGCATTTTCATGATCAATTATGCCGACGAGTCATTGCAGTTCTAGTCCTTGCCGTGAAGGAGGATCTAAAAACAGACGATGCTCTGGGATAATTGGCCTGTTTGCTGTTGAACATTCTGCATCTGTAATTGTGAACAATGATTTTCTGATTTTCTAATGTTTTTGTTTGGTATTGACCAAAGATTATCTTATTAATAAGTCTTTAGTCAATACCAAACAAATCAAAACAATTGTTTGATTTTCTAACACTGATGTTTGATAAATCAACAATCTTGTGACATTTTTAGAGCTGTTAAAATAAAACAAATTTGAAAAAAGGGAACTATTTTTTTCAAGTTTTCAACCATATTAGAACAATGATCTTTCAACGTTACCTTATCCAAAATTGTATGAATTGATTCATGCATGTTTGTTCTGCAGTTAATGCTCAAATACTCTCTCCAAAAAAATCCCTGTTTTCACCTACCACTTATCCCCGCCCATGTTGTATTTGCTTGCAATTAGTCAAAACTATCAAATGCTAAGTACAACATTGTTAGCCACATTTCTATCACCAAAATTGCAATTCAAAATGCATTGTTTCTATTTCCAAGCCGTTTCAGACCAGCCTTGTGTTTCACAATGAACACAATGTAAATTACTGATGTATATGTTCCACTTTATTACTAAAAAAAAACACACACAATAGATCTCCTTTAAAAAAAAAAGAAAAATGAAGGAATTCATCAAATTCTGCCTGCATTCTTCCAAGGACAGGAGATATGATATACACAGTGATATTGTCCAGGCCTACAAAGAATAGTATCTCGCAGTGTTTTTGATGTGGAACCAATGCTACAACAAGATTCCAAAATCAAACCTGCACAATGTGTCCTTTAACAGTCCGGTCGTCTAAATAATCCAAAAAAATCTAACATTGTATGACTTTCTATGAATAAAGAACCTATTCAACCGCTTTGCTAATCCTAACTATGAGCCTTCTTATACATATTTATGAACTAGCTCGGAGAAACCAGGCATTGTTAAGCAAGTACATTTGGCCACATTCATTTTGCAATTTTTTACATTCAAACTTCTTCTATGTTCTTTTCTCATTATTTGCTTGTTCAGATAATGTTTGTGCCGTTGTTAGAGAACCTACTCGGTATTCATTTTGGATTTCTGAAAAAGTACTATTATCTATCTCTTTGAATAAACACAGTTCGGTCTTTCGAGGTGACCTTTTTGTATTGTTGCGAACGCCCGAAGAAGAGTTTGAAAAGTAGTTTTTGTCCAAGCCGCAGACTCTCCCCCAAATCCAAAATATCAATGTTTCCTCGGTGACATTTATTAATACTCTCTAAACGGCCTTTCTTTTACATTTTTCAAAATCATATTTATTTCAGGAGCGCGTCGAATGCCAGGAGCCATCTTAAATGATGCAGGAAATTTACAGATTTGTGCTGCGTGACAAATACCTGGGGGCTGCTTTCAAATTGATTGTATTCTACTAAAATGACTTTCAGCTTCTTTGCCTCACTCTGAATCCTTTAATAGTGTTCTTAAAGCTACACAGCCCAGTCTTTTATTTATGTGTCAATAACTCATTACACATATAGTCGTTTTCATTCCAGTTTAGTTTTGCCTTGGTTCAATGTGGTCGGAGGTGAGTTATCTTTTTTAGAGAAAAACGTACTATATTTTGTTTGAGGTGAAAGTATTAAGAATGCTAAAAAAAAAAAAAATCTTCCACTCTGAGTTAATTTTAAAAATAAACAGGTGCTCAAGAGTATACATAAACTGTTTAAGTTACTTTGTCTTGTGTAGTTGTTTTCCAATATACTTAGTTCTCAGCACGGTAGCCAAGTGTTAGAGCTCTGGCTTCCCAATAGGAGGTTTCGTGTCATGGGGGTCCGGTTTTTGTAAGGTTAACCACTGTAAATTACCCTGAGTGAAATGGCCCCAGGGGTCCTCCTCACTAACCCTAATTTTTAAAACGTGCTTTTGTTATCCTGCAAATTAAACACTGTGTACACCTTAAGGGTGAATGGTTCTAAACATGATCTAATAAGGCAAACCATGCAGGACCAGGAACCACTGCACCCAGGTTACAACTGTAAGCCCCTCTTTGCACTAAAATGCCATTAAACACCACATTCACAGATTGTGTGTTTAGCTTCACTATTTAAAACAAGTATGCTGTTGTTTTATTATTAATTTGAAATATATTGATACTTAGATGGCCAAAAAAAAATGCATGCACTTATTTAAAGAGAAACTAAATGCATGAATCAACATTTTCCATCCAGTCAAACTGTGTGTATGAGTTGGTCAAAACATTTAATTATCTACTGTTTAGCTTAGTTGACTCAGTTCCCAAAAGCAAAAACGAATGTAACTAATAGAAAATTTAAATCAGAGCCGAATACTTTTACTTTTTACTTAAAAGCTGTTTACTTTTGTACTTTTACTTAAGTAGATTTTTTTCCTTAGTACTTTTACTTTTATGTGTGTACAAAAAGTGAGTACTTCATCCACCACTGCAGTGCTGTCACAATGGTCATTGAGTTGACGCCACAGTTGAGCTGCCCAGGTGGCCTACAAAAACTCCCTCTTTCTGATGTCGCTGCTGTTGAGAGTTGGAAAACTTTTTTTTTCTTCTCATTTTCAATTTTGGGAAATACTCACATGAGCTCATGTGCTTATGCAAAGAAAAAATATATATAAATCCTTTCGATTCATACAAAGAACTAGCATCCTACACAAAATCTGCATCACTCAACTAGCTCGCTATCCATATGTTGTGCTGTCAATTAGGGGTGTCAAAAAATATCGATTCGGCGATATATCGCGATACTCGATCCCGCGATACTCGAATCGATACTAAAATTCCGATATCGATTCTTTTGATGACGTCATGCATATTAATGAGGATGCTTTGTAACCTTGATTTCAACTGAATTCAATGTCAATAATGGTTCAAAATGTGCATATTCAGCCAGGACAGTAGAAGCACTGTCTTTAAGAAGACAATCTAATGTTAACCCTTGGCACACATTTCATAACATTTAGTTTTTTAAGTGTACTTTATTAGTATAGATCTATAAAAACAGAAATAATTATCAATTAATTGCAATATATAATCGTTTGTGTCAGTATCGGGATTAATCGAATCGTGACGTGTGTATCGTGATTCGAATCGAATCGCCAGATTCATGGCAATTCACACCCCTAAATCAATGTAAAACTAAACAGCAAGCAAAATAACTTGGAAAAAAGAACTACATTTCTATGGAAACAAGCATGAAGCGGCTCCCCCAGGTCTTATTGGAGTCACACACAGTAAGGAAACACATTTTTGGCTTAAAAATTACATGGTAAGACTTTAACTTTTCTTATTATCACTCAACCTTATACCTCGCTCTTTTTCTGCTCAAATAAAAAGCCTATCAAACCAATGCTGACAAAAACATAACCAGTCCACTTCACACCACATTATTAATTCTCCACGTGTATATTCCCCATTCTCTCGCCTCTCACCACAAAAGCACTCACAGATAAACAGTGTCTGGCACCACACCCACCTGTTTGTCCACTTGATCCGTCCCCGCGGCCTCTCGTCTCCGAACTCCGTCGAAACAGATCATCTCCTCCAGACGAGAAAACACAATCTGCTTAGCTAAATACCCCTGCTATACTGGAGTGTCATTCTCCCCCCAGCACAATGGCCCGGGCCGGAGAGACGTGCGCCGCTCCTCCTCACGACGCGTAATCCCCCCCCGTGCGTGGACTATCTCCCCTCTCTCCAGGCTCCGAGGCCCTCAAACTTCCAGGGACGAGCAAACAAGGGGCTGTATTGTCTCCGTAGAAACAGTCGGAGCCTTCATCGCCTCGCAAATAGTGAGGAGCCAGACTTACAAATGGATTTCTATCTTCTTTCCAATTTCAAACAATCTGGTGTTTATCGGGGTTGGTGGCGTGGAGTCATGGTTAGGTTAGACATCCAGTGCTGAGCTGCGGAGTGTGAAATGGATACCAGGGTGATAAGCTGGTTTTCAGTTGGCGGTTTGTTAAAGGACGTACTGTAGCTGCGTCGGGCTGCTGTGTTGGTTACAGTGTTGAGCAAGTTATAGTAAAATTGTAAATCTAAGAGATGCACCAATCCAGCTTTTTCAGTTCCAATATCAATCATGGTAATTTGGAATTAAGTGTCTGTCGATAGCCGATATCAAGCGATACCAATGTAAGGACTGAAATAGCTCTTTTTTTTTTTAATAAGAACTTTGATCATATTGTGGTTTGAAGCTGTTATGTATAGTTCAAGTCACAACTAAACAACTTAATATGAATATACAGTAATGTCAAACATTATGGGACGTTCTGGATCAACATCAGCCAGTAAGTAAGTCTCATTATGCTCAATTAAAGGCACAACTAGAATATTGGCTGAAGTGATATCAAAGAGGCGATACTTCCAGCAAAATTTCCTGGATCGATTCAAGTATCGGATTGGTGCATCCCTATAAAGAATATTAGCTAATAAAAATGTGTAATATCTTTGCATTAGGGATAGCAGAGTGGCTTCCAAATAAGGAAATAAGTAAGACATAATGGTTTCAATCTGAGGTTGGACGAAATCAATATCCAACAAGTTTGCATGTTCTCGCTATGAATAATTCTGAGAAATGACAGAGACGATGGCTCTATGTGCTCTGCATTTGACCCATCCTTCAATGCATCTGGAGCAACTCCTCAGAACCCATCTCTTGATCTTGCTAGGCCTGGTCAGGATTACCGTAGCTAGAGGATATTCCCTAACATGCATGTTTTTGGTTGGTGGGAGAAACATACAAACTCCACACAAAAAGCCCCGGGCCATGCAGAAGTCGAGCTTGCAGTGAATCACGAGGATACGACCCGTTAAAGACTTCAAACCGCTAACACCTCATTAAATATACGCGTGGGGAATTAGCGCTCAATCAGCAGTGATGCACGAACTTTTCAAACACAAGGTTTGAAAACTTTAAAAATTGGATTGTTTTACTTCCCACTGTGTATTTAGTGAGCACTGAGCTGGTTTTAATCAGGACTATCCCAGAACTGGACCAGGTTTTCATAAGGACAGAAACAGGACTAACCCAGGACTAAACAAGACTTTCATGAGTGAGGATAAAACAACATTAGCTTAGTTTTATAAATATCTGTTCAGCCTAAGCAAGATGAAATATATCCAAAATTGATCTAGATCTATCTACTGTAGTTTTGACATTTGTCAGGCAAGTTTTACCTTATGTCGTAAAACTTTTGGATTGACAGGTCACCAGAGCCATCAGCGTAAACCCAATCAGAACCATAAATCCCACACAGATCGTCTTGACCAGGCCTTAGATCAAAACCGTGATCTTCTTGCTACGAACCAAGAGTGCTAATCTTTTGTTAAAGTGTCACTGGCATCATTTTTTGTCATGCCCACCTCCAAAGGCTAATTACAATGCTAATGCTAATAGATGTTTCCGAGAATAGCCGGGGCGCGTTAGCATTGTGTCTGTAAATGTCTCCCGGCCACTCCTCCTTTTGTCCGCCTTAGATTGGGTTATTTCCGCGGCCGAGATTAGCCGTGTGCCCGAACTCTACGCTCCCCATTCTGATTCCATATCCATATGACAAACCTTGTCAGAAATGTGCAGAGGACTACTAGCTCTCTGACATTTAAAGCCCCATTGTGGACCTTGTCTAGATTGAGACTCCCTCATTATAATGATGGAGTGCAGACCGCGGCGCGACTAGTGTGAAAGAAGAAGCTGCTCTTGCTCACGTTATTTACACCGGCCAACGCGAACGTGAAACTTGGCGTCTCTCCATCTCCGTGGCATTTGGGTCCTGTCACGTAATGGTCTGACAGTAATGGTCGACATATTTGCAACAACATAAAGGTATGTCTCGGGGAAAAGAGCTTTCTGAGTAAAAGCACATCATGTATATAATGGTTTTCTGGTCTTGTGTAGAATCATTGGCGAGTACAATAAGGAGAGACAGCATTATGTCTGTCTTCATTGTAGCTTTTGTAGCATTCTGTCATTTAGTTCAGGGCGAAGAAGACCATGGTTGACACTGAGAAAGAGTGAAACACTATGAAGGGAGTTGAAAATGCAGTATATGTCAAGACATTTTAAAAATAAATAAATATGTTTTATAGTTTTATACAGTGTACAGTGTGTCCATACTGTATCTAAGTAAGTGACAAGGACATTCAGTAAACTTTTCTATGTACCACAAGAAAAAATCTACAGATTAACTATCCAATAGTCACCTAATCTTCATGTTATATACAAAGATATATTAACAGACAAAACTATGAAATAAGTAAACATAGAGTGAATTACACTTATGCGTGGTTGGTAGGCTAATGTCAAATGGGAATAGACCGACATCACTTTATGGGTATTCTAAGTTGTACTAATTAAAAGTAAGTCTTTGCTTTTTCCCTTTCCAATCATTATAGTAGTTGCTAATTAGGCCTCACAACATCACATCTCAACTCGATCGCTGGTATAGCTCTCGAGAGATGGACCTGTGAAGTGTCCAAGCCTCGTCATGGTCCAGTCAGATGTGCCCTCCATGGCTTACCCTGGCTCTGGTAATTGGATGTGGAAGAAAAGCGTCATTGGCATTCTGCTCACTGTGTTGATGAGGATGTCGTATTAAAAATGCATGGCTCTCATGCGTTGCTTTGGCCTCAGTCGCTGGCCACAGGAGCCGACGGACACTTCTGACAAACAAGGACAGGGCTGGAGGTGGAGTTCAGATGGACAGCAGGACAGCCCTGTATCGTACCCCCTCAGTGAGCAGGACTGTCTGTCACCAGGCCAGGCTGATGGAGAAGCCAAGGAAGTGGGTCATGAGGGAAAAGAGGATGTTGATGAGTTAAACGTTGTAAGTTGTGAAAAGTTGTAAGTTGTGCTAATCTTAACAGTTTTCAAAAACGAGATTTTAATAGTAAAACAAAAAATTATGCTTTCCCCTAAAGTGAGCATTATTATTATTATTAAATATTACACATAGCTACATTTTTTTTCAAATGCATTTAAACTTAGTGAGCCTTCATTCTATTTAAAAAAGGATGTCAGATGATCTATTCATACGACCAGATCAAAGAGTGTATAGTGACAACACAGAACTTGATTTCACTTTATTGTAAAACAACTACACACCACTGTGCTTTGTTTGCAATACAGTAGGATGGTACTAAAATGCTTTAACTCTGGGATGTCGATCTCAAGATGATTTTATGTGGCCCTTAGATGATTCCTGATTATCATTGTTAGTAGTCAACTGATATAAGCATGCAACAACTTGAACTTCAGGTCCCAGAACACACTGCAGTCTAGTGCTGAACGGAGCCACACAGGCCAGAATGGATTGTAACCCCAACCCTATATTACAGTGATGTGACTAATGCTCTAAAATGCAGTAAATTGCATACAATTTGTCAAAAATGTTCATGGAACGACAGCATACAACACAATAATAATAATGCAAGTTTCGGTCTTGTTTGTTTAGAGAATCGATTTGGCCCCGCTCCATTTGAGTTTGACACTTCTACTTTAACCAATCGCTCCACTCAAAGACATGAGTCTAGTCCAGTAAGTAGAGTGTAAAACAGGTTTGTGAGTGATTACNAATGAAGCCCTTCTAATTAGATCAATGTCTCCTGCGGTGCCGCACAAAACAAACTTCAGACCACACACATCAGGCCCAGCTCCGCCACAATCAATGCTGCGATTATAAACGAGCGCCCCAGCCAGGTCAAGAGTGTGAGGACGGGCAAAGTCAGCCATTAGGAGAACTGGAAGTGCATGCACAAAACACAATGTTAGTTCACTGAAGTTTTAGTAAATACAGACAATATAAACTTTGTGGAATTTGATAAGATAATAAAGATGAGTTAAACTTTGTTATACCAGAGAGGGAGATTGAACTTGAGTCTGAGTTGAGTTTCTGTTTTAAGAGACTTGACTCTGACTCGTGGCCTTAAAAACTCGAACTATAACAAGCACCAAACTGTCAAAGAAGAAAAGTTCAAGCTAAATGAAGCAGCTAACAACAAACACTGCACAGCTGTACGTCCTTGCATTATGAAGACATCAGAGATCAGTAATAATGAATCTACAGTGAGATGGACAGAACTCAGTGACACGTACAGCACAATGGACCAACTTCAGGCTGAAGATGGGCAGTGATTTTATATTCTTGTGTCAGAGGTGAATCTAGTCAGATTTGTCTGATGGTTATATGTTGAGAAAGGCACATTTTTGACTGGCCTGTCTGTGAAAAGAAGAAAGCAAAATATTTTGGTATAAGTGTGCAGTTACTCTGACTCTCTGACTTGACTTGGACAATCCAACTGTATTGTGGTGGACAAATCTACAATCTAATAATAAGCATAGACACGCCACACAGCCCTGCAAACAGATACCTAATTTTGGTTAAAACAAATTGAACTTGGAATATTCAACTAAACTCTATGAGAAGTTTACATGTTCTCCCAGTGTCTGCGCATGTTTTCCCCGGATGCTCCCTTTTCCTAGCCTGATGTATCAGCTGGTTTCATTTCACTCCATGGAAATCGTCTGATGTTGGGTCCTTTTTGGCATTAACCAATTACTGTTGTTTTTTTCATTACCAGACGTTACATATGTACTGCGACCAACACACATCAGCTGTCTCTAAGAAGTACAAAAGTGACCATGGACATTATTACCACAGAGTGAAATAAAACCAGCTGACACATCAGGGAAGAGCGGCTCCATCACATCATACAAAATGTGAGATTAATGGCGGTATTACAAACAGACGCTTGAATTTGACGCTTAATTTCTGTTTGCTGATTGGTCGATCGTCTCTCAAGCTTGATTCAAAGCAGCAACAAACACTGAAATTCCTGACCTAGTTACTCGAGTGAAATGAAATAGAGCTGAGGCACTAGGTGGCACTAGCTTGACTACTGGTTTCCACCACCAGTAACACCTCTTCTCTCCCTCCTCCAAGACTAAACCATTGTGCTAACTGTATTTCTAGATTATCCTAACAAAAAGAAGACATTTAACTGATCTAGATAATTTTTGCAGCGAAATAGTTTGACGATATACCTTTGATGGAAGGAAACACATTGTATGATATTTGTATTTATAAATGTTTTTAATTGAACAAAGCTTAGTTTTAAAAAGATCATCATCGACACTTACAGTACATATGAAGTCCCACTTACTCAGGGGCGTAGCACCAAATTCTGGGCCCCAGGTATAAACTTTTTCATGGGCCCCTATACAATAATCTTAATTGTTTTTTTTTTTTTTTTCATTTGGGTTTTTCTTTGTTCTAGAATTTTCATTTATAGATTATTATTTAATTTCTACATTCTACACATAACTAGTGTTGATATTAGGTATATTTCCATGCTTCGCAGATCAAATTGGAATGCCTGATAATGCTAACTTTCACAATTTCTTTTACTCGCGTTTAGACAAAAATAAAATGGAAGCACACTCTCTTACATTTTAATTTGTTTTAAGCTATAAAATTGTCTAAATTATGCCAACAATTTTCTCAAAGAATCCTTGTGACATTTCGACACATTATGTTGCTGGATTGAGAAGTTGTATATTGACAATATTCTATAACAAAACCATGTGCATATGAGACTGTTTGTTCACTGAAATCAGCTAAATCTTGTCTGTAATATTATATTTTCTAGCTATTACATTTGTTAATAATTTGGCCAATCAATATTCTTTTTTTTTTCTAGCTATTTTTATTGGCTAAAGTCCATTTGCTACGTTTTAAGGAATGATGGGACACTCTGATATCACAAATAATTAGAGGAACCATCGATCTCCAAAGCAAAAATGATCTGCTTTTGAGGGCCTTTTCTGCCCTGGGGAACCTAGTACCAATTTAACCCCCCAGTCCGACGCCCCTGCATTTACTGCACATAAAACAACACTTTTAAGCTTGCATGCGCAGACAGGCCAGGTGCCCATACTTGTAAGATTAATGATAACTATTATCTTCCGTGCTCCTTCCTTCCTTCTGCTTCCAGCGAGGACTCTGGAGTAGTCGTAGCGGTATCAACGCTTTTACCAGCTCATACGCTCTGTTTTAATCTTGTAAAGTAATTAGCTGTCGGGAGCATTTGTAACGAGGTGGTAAAATCAATTACTGACGCTGGCTTTCATTTTTGAGATTCAATTTGGACGCGGCAGAGAGAGCACGCGTGTGTTTATGCTTGTGTTGTATCATATCTCCAAGCTCTGACTACGGGAGTGACATTCCAATTAGTGCCCAGTGAATCGTGAGCTGTTTCGGTCCCGGTATTTCACCCAAAAAGAAAAAAAAAACAACGCAATTCCTTGAGCAAGACAAGCCGTCTTACAAAAGCCCGGCAACAGTAATCTGCCAACATGCAGCGATTCTGTGAAACAAGAAGGTAGAAATTTCAATTGATGGTACTGGGTTTAGCAGATGTTTATGTATTAGTGTGGCCTTTTGGGAAATAGATGATATGTAGAAAATTCCAGGAAATATTAATGACCTTAAAGGAACAAGTTGGCAATAACAAATGTGGTAAAAAGAAAGTGCAGCCCTGTCAATGAATTCTTAATGTGAATGAAATAAAGAATGGAAGGTTTTTGCCAACAAGTGTTGCTTTTAACAGCATTTTTTCATGCTTTCAGTGCTGTTGTTTTCTAATCCAGGAGAGGACAATTATTTTTTTCCCTGAGGGTCATATATAAATCCAAACAAGTGGTGGACCAGATTGCGATCGCTGATGTATCAAATTCTTATTATTGTCACAAAAGCATGTAATCTAATCACCCCATCCATCCATTTTTTTCCCAGTTTGTCCGGAGTCTGGTCATGGATTCAGCAGTCTGAACTATTCATTGATTAACTATTATTAACCCTGGTGTTATCTTTGGTCTTTTTGACCTGGTTTTGACTTTTGTTTGTCAATAAAACAAAATGCTCTCGTCCTATAATTATACAACTTTCAGAGGTGGTCCCAGATATCATTCTGTACTATCAATGCAAGCTTTGAATAAAAAAATAATAGCATCTGTTGTCTTCTTGGGTCATTTTGACCCAAAACATGGTAAAAGCTCAATTAAAGAACAACATAGGCTTTTAGCAAAAAATTTAAAGTGGACAATGACCCGGGAGGACCAGGCATGTGACTTTTTCTTACCAGAAAAAAGTTCAAAAGCTGGAAAAGTAAAATTACTTAGAAAGCCACTGCTTCTCTACCCTCAGCTAATTTGTTTCCCTTTATTCAATATTTTTGAAGAGATATTACAAAAAAATTTTTAAAATTAATTTTTTGCCTATATTACCATTATCCACATAAAATAAAAGATATCCGTAATTTTTTGGTAAAATGTCAGAAAGAAGCTACATTACAAAGATGAGTACAAAAAAGTAGCATACCATTGTAACAAACAAAGTTCGGGTCAAAACGATCTGGAGAGGAACAGAGGTGCATTGCCTTTACGAAGATAACAGGGTTTAACTATTATTCTCTCGTTTTTGCGTCACTTAAATCACATCATTGCAATCTTGCAAAGGTCCATTCGCCATAACCACACCTCTGCAACGCCTCACGCACATGCTGGTATTCTGCCAATCTGTCCACCTCTGAGGTAGAGATGGACTCAGCTCTGTATAACAGAAGTCAACGCAATAAGTCCCAAACAGTAACATCAGAAACAGCGAATAGACGTAAGGCTCAGATCACCCTCCCATATGTGACCAAATTGTCATTCTTAAGGGAAGGAAAGCTGGAGTAGTCTATGCAATTAAATGCAGTACTGAGGGTTGTAATAGGCTTTATGTTGGTGTAACAACTCAGCCATTTGAAAAGCGTCTCTATCAACACCAACGCAAAACATCTTCTGGTCTGAATTCTGCTGTGCATTTAGATATGGAGGAGACACTTTCCTGTTGGATCAGGAGGATCGTGGTTTGAGAGAGACGAGAAGGAGGCCGTGTTTGAAAGAGGCCGGCCCAAAACAGACACGGAGGACTGCGCTTTCAGCTCTCTCACACCTGGGACAGAGCCGTGCGAAGGATGTCCCAGGTCTTTTTTGGTGACATCGCAGGATTGTCACCTCCCACATCTACATCTAGTGAAAATCAAGTCCAGTTGCAGTTAGTTTTAATTGATTTTGGATTATATCTCTCCTGGATGTCTCGGTTTAAACTTTGGAAATCAAACACAATCATTCTAAAAACAAAAAATTTTATACAGACAGATTCCATGAAAAGATTCCACATGGCACAGCATATGAAAACTTTCATGTTTCACAATGAGAAGGCTTCCATTTAGCATGTCTATCTCCAATGATGGTGTCAACGGAGAAAGCTGTCTAGTGTGACCAGTAATTATGCGGTCACAGTGGAGAATGCTTGGTTTTCAAGGTTTACTATTAATATGTTCACGTAAGAAAAGATAACTATGATGACGTGTGGCAATTTCCATGCAGCCAATTATCTGTCCATGTCAACAAGCAGGTGGCTGACCTCCAAGCACAGAAGCTATGCAGTCTTGCAGATGACTGATTCTTTTATAACCCAGTAGAGCTGCCTATTACTTTCTTACACAGAATCAACGGAAAATCAAAAGTGACACCATTGTAGTCTCACGGTCAATTTTCTCTCTTTGAAAAGCAGGTCTTGTTTCCGCCGCGGCCGCGCTCCATGCAGAGTGGCCTGTGCTTGACAGCCATTCATTAGCTCTAATTGGGCTCTGTTCCATGGCACAGCCTCGAATAGTCTGTACAGTGCAGCCCGAGCCACACAACAGGAGCACAATGAACTGCCGTCACACAAAACCACGTGAGATTGGAAATAAGATGTAATTTCTATACTGTGCAAATGTTAAGTGACATAAAAAAAATAAAAAAATTCTATGGCCCCATGTAGCATACAGTGATCGGGTATTTCTGCTTCTAAAAGGAGAATAATGATCATTTGTTTTTCTACAGAATAGAACTTTGAAAACATTTTATGGAAGCAAAAGGAGAGACGCTGCAGGTGAACAGGGAAAAGAAATACGCTTAAAGAACTTCTGCTGTTTACTTACATAAATTTAAAAAAAAAAAGCATTACAAGTTAGTCAGCATGTCAGGTTCCCTCATTAAAATAAGAAACTTAGTGTGTAACAATAACCAAAAAGGAGGTTAGCAAAAATAACAAAACCGGGACAAATTGTAATGTACTGTAATGCACCACAAAACCTGAAACAAGGTCCAACTAGTTCCTAACTCTCACAAATCCTTCGAAAATCAATTAAACCTTAGAAACTTATTTTTTTACAGATGACAAAATGGGACAAAAAGTGACCACTTAAGAAGAGCCAATCAGAGTGCTGCATTTGGCTCTTGAGAATAAATAAATTGCCTTTTTTGATTTAGACAGTAATCTGATTTTGGCACAATCTGCTGCTTATGCAATTTACTTTTTGGTAGAGAAGAAAAGATTACTAATTTACAGCTAAAAAAAGTAAAGTACCACATCTTTAACTTAGATACATTGGAGACGGGATTTAAAAATTGTGTTTTGTTTCGTTTAGTTTTTATTTGAGAGATGTTCAGCACCAGATTACAGCTAGATAGCTAGTTTCCATCTGCATTCCCTAACATACAGAAATAAATATTACAGTGCAATTATACTCATTTAACAACTGGCTCTGTGCACAGGAGTATTTATTTTCAAAAATGCTAACATCTTGCTGGCAGGTTCACTTCCTGTTTAGTTCATTCCTATGAGGTTTTCACTACCTCAGCCTAAAATTAAAAAATGACAAAACATCAGGCAGGGAACAGTTGTAAGGTTAAATACCTTACAAAGGAAGAGAATATTTCACCAAAGGACCAAAGTGTGTTTAGAAAAACAATGTGTTTGTCTGTCAATGCTAACGCTAAAGTCTGACAATTTGAAAATAAACAGCTTCTATTCACAGAGTCAATAGAAGCAATTGTTCACATCCAATCAGACACACTCATAAACACAGCATCTCAGTCATACCAAAGCATCAGATTTACAAATATTTCCTAATATTGCAAAACACATTCACATGCTGTTCATTTTATATCAATTCATGCATATTAGGTTTAGATTAAATTATACCTAGATTTTGAGTAAACTAGGTCTGACTGATGGTTAACAGACATTCTAATTTTGGCACTTTATACTGAGAAAGCAAACTGACCAAAACCAGAAATGGAACAAAGAGTCTAGCCTGTGTCTCACCTTAAAATAATAATAATAAAAATTTCATAGATTGGGTTCCATGGTTGTATGTTTGTTTTTTCAACCAAAACTCGTGTATTTTTTACTCTGTGAAATCTCATGACATTTTTACACTTTTTTATATCGTGCAATATTTACGACATAAGTATAGGCCTGAAATTGTGCTCATAATAAGCTGTTTTTGTGTGGTAAAAATTCCAAATAGTTTCTCGTTCATGTTGCTGCCCTAGCTCTTTTAAGGTGGATGCAAAGATGTGTTATTATTTATGAATAGTAACAAAATCCTAACCCTAATCTTTACCAACTCTAAGTTCCAGATCTAACCTTTCTAACTTAAACCTAAAATTACACTCTGATCCCACTACATGCAGCTCCACTCTGTTCCACCCAGTTTCGACCGTCGGAGTGGCTGCACAGAACTGCATGTTCGCTTCGTAGGGATCCGTCTCAGCTCCGTCTCTCCGCCGCCGTCCGACCAAAATACAGATCAGGACTATTTTCTTCTCCGTCTGAGTCCGGCCAAATCAATCTCCGCAGATCAGAACGCACCAAACAGGAAAAAGAAAGTGAACTGTGTCCGGAAATCACTCGGCACATACTGTATTGATCAAATAACGAAAAGTTCGTAGTTTTACATGAAGTTTCTTTGATATTTGGACACAGCAGACTGTATACAGACTATGTTACTGACACAGTTTAAAGCCGCCCTCAATGAAGGAGGAAAACGTTTTATATTACAAACCGTATGCTCTTGTTGAGCTCCTTGGGGCAACACTGCCAAGCGGAGCGGACCAGAGCAGAGACAGCGGGCGAAGGGTCTGCAGAGGCTGTCGGAGGCAGACTGGGGCAGAGCGGAGCTGCATGTAGTGGGATCGGCGCGTTAGATGTTAAACCCAATGAAATATCCCATTGTAGCTTCAACCAAAACACCTGTCTATTTGACGCTTTTGAAAACGGAGTATATTAAACACGCAAAAAAAAAAAAAAAGCATTCTCATAATACACTTTTAACGCATATTTCTGTGAGATCATGTTGCCAGAAAACATCCAACAAACCCTTGGAAATTAACAAAGAAACAATTTATCATCCATGGAACACATCTGCCTTCAACTACAGGGTTAAAAGTTCATTATTTTCACATTATTACTTTCTAAATGATATTTTTTCTCTCTTTTTCTCCATTTTCTTTTGCCAAATTGTTTCCATTAATTACCTCATTCAGCATCCTTCTTGTAGAATTAAACCTAATTAGCAGCGCAGCATCCTTGTAACTGACCTGAACATGTAAAACTGTGCACATTTTCGGCGATATTGGCACTACTTTTCAATAACAGCAAAGAGTAACGTTGGAGGGAAGCCATCTGTTCAACGCGACTCGCTTAAGATCACCCTTCCGAGACAAACTAGCCGTAATTGGTCCCACGGGAGGCCATCACGAGGGCTTGTTTACCGCTCAGTGCCATAAAACTGTAAAAGCTGACGCGCTATGGGGACCGTCGTCGGGATCAGGGGCCCGAACGAGACCCGGCCGTGGGAGCCGTAAACCGGGGGGAAATGTGGAGCAGTCATGTACTTGTTCTAAGTGGTTTGTTTGATTTGATTATTCACACACAAGTGGGGATTATTATAGCGGGAAAGTGATGTGACGTCTACCGGGGGAAGAGACGGCTCAGACGTGTTGTCGCGGGGTGTAAAGATAGACGACGGCTGTGAATAATCAATTTGGAGTGTCGACGAGGAAAATCAGAAACACTGTATAATACGGACAATCTGCATAGCATGTATAAATGTTTCTTTTATTAATATTTATATGCCATTAAAGTTAGCGCTGCGAATAAGCTTGTGTTCCCAAAGACTTCCTGGTCTGACTTGAAAGTACTTGCCTCAGAGGAGGAGCTAAAAAGGCCCTAAAGTGTGGCTCCAGTCCCCACATTCCTGCTCTATGCGAACATGCCTACACTAAAAATAAATAAATACTAGGAACTTAAAAAAGCATCATATTTTAAGGTTTTATATGTATTTACTCTAAAGGAAAAGTAAAAATTGGAATTTATTTTCATGGACCAAGGAAGAGTACTTAATGGCATTGCTTTCAGCTAATGGCATCCACAAAAACAAATGAACAAAAAAAGTTCCAACAGGACAAAAACTTCTCCGTCTCCCCCTCTATGTAAAGAATATTCAACAGCTTATCCTTAGTCTGTTTTTTACATGTTGTCCCTTATCCCACTCCTCTTTTGGGGAGTGCAACTGTCTCAGATGCTGCTGGTCCAGTGACCAAGGCTGAACCGTTGAGAGGTCTCGAACCTCTCCCACATAATGGACGCCACACACTCCTCTTTTCTTCCTAAATATTGGTCTGCCCTTGACCTTCTGGATGGACTGTTCCCTCTGCCAGTAGACTCTGGCTCTACAGACTTAAACTCTATAGCTACAAATGGATGCTCATAGTCGATCTTTTCTTCATTGTGGTTTAGGGTTCCTGTAACAATTGTTTTCTTGTTGATTAATCTGTTGATTGTTTTTGGATTCATCTATTGACAATTTAATACTTTATTTGGTTAATTAAATTGTTACTTTTTATGGGTTTTTGCAGCCTAATAAGACATAATGACTTTTTTTGCTTTTTGTTGGTAAAATGTAATACAAAATATGCTTTGAAAAACATTGCTATTTGTGTCGCCAAATCATACATTTCATAAAGCACTGCCCTAAAAACAACCCATCGTTGCATTTTCATGATCAATTATGACGACGAGTCATTGCAGCTCTAGTCATTGCCGTGAAGGTGGATCTAAAAACAGACGATGCTCTGGGATAATTGACCTGTTTGCTGTTGAACATTCTGCATCTGTAATTGTGAACAATGATTTTCTGATTTTCTAATGTTTTTGTTTGGTATTGACCAAAGATTCTCTTATTAATTAGAGTCTTTAGTCAATACCAAACAAATCAAACAATTGTTTGATTTTCTAACATTGATGTTTGATAAATCAACAATCTTGTGACGTTTGTAGAGCTGTTAAAATAAAACTAATTTGAAAAAAGGGAACTATTTTGTAAAACCTACTTTTCTGAGTTTTCAACCATATTAGATCAGTGTTCTTTCAACGTTACCTTATCCAAAATTGTATGAATTGATTCATGCATGTTTGTTCTGCAGTTAATCCTCAAATACTCAGAAATACCCTGTTTTCACCTACCACTTATCCCCGCCCATGTGTCTGTATTTGCTTGCAATTAGTCAAAACTATCAAATGCTAAGTACAACATATGGGTTCCAAAACATTGTTTAGCCACATTTCTATCACCAAAATTGCAATTCAAAATGCATTGTTTCTATTTCCAAGCCGTTTCAGACCAGCCTTGTGTTTCACAATGAACACAATGTAAATTACTGATGTATATGTTCCACTTTATTACTAAAAAAAAACACACACAATAGATCTCCTTTAAAAAAAAAAGAAAAATGAAGGAATTCATCAAATTCTGCCTGCATTCTTCCAAGGACAGGAGATATGATATACACAGTGATATTGTCCAGGCCTACAAAGAATAGTATCTCGCAGTGTTTTTGATGTGGAACCAATGCTACAACAAGATTCCAAAATCAAACCTGCACAATGTGTCCTTTAACAGTCCGGTCGTCTAAATAATCCAAAAAAATCTAACATTGTATGACTTTCTATGAATAAAGAACCTATTCAACCGCTTTGCTAATCCTAACTATGAGCCTTCTTATACATATTTATGAACTAGCTCGGAGAAACCAGGCATTGTTAAGCAAGTACATTTGGCCACATTCATTTTGCAATTTTTTACATTCAAACTTCTTCTATGTTCTTTTCTCATTATTTGCTTGTTCAGATAATGTTTGTGCCGTTGTTAGAGAACCTACTCGGTATTCATTTTGGATTTCTGAAAAAGTACTATTATCTATCTCTTTGAATAAACACAGTTCGGTCTTTCGAGGTGACCTTTTTGTATTGTTGCGAACGCCCGAAGAAGAGTTTGAAAAGTAGTTTTTGTCCAAGCCGCAGACTCTCCCCCAAATCCAAAATATCAATGTTTCCTCGGTGACATTTTATTAATACTCTCTAAACGGCCTTTCTTTTACATTTTTCAAAATCATATTTATTTCAGGAGCGCGTCGAATGCCAGGAGCCATCTTAAATGATGCAGGAAATTTACAGATTTGTGCTGCGTGACAAATACCTGGGGGCTGCTTTCAAATTGATTGTATTCTACTAAAATGACTTTCAGCTTCTTTGCCTCACTCTGAATCCTTTAATAGTGTTCTTAAAGCTACACAGCCCAGTCTTTTATTTATGTGTCAATAACTCATTACACATATAGTCGTTTTCATTCCAGTTTAGTTTTGCCTTGGTTCAATGTGGTCGGAGGTGAGTTATCTTTTTTAGAGAAAAACGTACTATATTTTGTTTGAGGTGAAAGTATTAAGAATGCTAAAAAAAAAAAAAATCTTCCACTCTGAGTTAATTTTAAAAATAAACAGGTGCTCAAGAGTATACATAAACTGTTTAAGTTACTTTGTCTTGTGTAGTTGTTTTCCAATATACTTAGTTCTCAGCACGGTAGCCAAGTGGTTAGAGCTCTGGCTTCCCAATAAGGAGGTCGTGGGTTCGACTCCCGTGTCACCGTGGGTTTTCTCCGGGTACTCCGGTTTCCTCCCACCGCCAAAAACATGTATGTTTAGGTTAATTGGGCATCACTGTAAATTACCCTTAGTGAGTGAATGAGAGAGTGAATGATTGTCTGTCTGACCCTGCGGCAAGTTGGCCACTGTCCAGGGTGTTCCCCGCCTAAGGCTGGGATAGGCTCCAGTCACCCGCGACCCCTAAAAGGGGTGAAGGATGAATACACAGATTGTGTGTGTTTAGCTTCACTAATTAAAACAAGTATGCTGTTGTTTATTTATTAATTTGAAATTATATTGATACTCAGATGCAAAAAAAAAATGCATGTATTAATTTAAAGAGAAACTAAATGCAGAATCAACTTTTTTTCGCAGTCAAACTGTGTGTATGAGGTCAACATTGAATTATCTACTGTTTACAGGCTTTTTGTCCAAACTCGCTCATTTTGTAGTTATGTGTGCAAAAAGGCTCCAGTGCTGCAGTGGTGGAAGGTAACAAAGTACAAATACTTCGTTACTGTACTTAAGTACAAAAATCGTGTATCTGTACTTTACTTAAGTAAATTTTAAGACCTGTACTTTTTACTTTTACTTCACTACATTTTTACAGCAAATATCTGTACTTTTACTTCGCTACTTTTTGAAACGCGTCTTGTCTTGCGCGTTACATTTTTAGTCTGAAAAACTGGACCCACGCCGAACCTGTCGAACTAAGCCGCTGCCCCAGCTGTGTGTTGTGTCTGTGGAGGCGCGTCTCGTGAACGGGCGGTCATCTACGCTGCCGTAGCTGACCCCCGCTCCGTGAATTTGCTTTAGCTAGCGTAAATAGGCACTTTTTTTGTTACCGCGTGTGCCCAGACGCACTGTTTAGGGCCCGTTTGAAATCGTCAAACACACAGACGCTTGGAAAGTTGACTTAAGCAGGCTGATTGTGCAAGAGTTGACCTGCAGCGTGAGCGCGCTCTGGACGTCTCTCCAGGTAAGGATGGCTGCTTTGCTCTCACAATCCTGGTGCTTTTCTCTCGCAATGTATGAGGTGGACGAAGTCATTCACACTGGAGCAGCATTCGAGCAGTTACTGTACACTGTGTTTGTCAAAAATGTGGGGACTGACCCACGCGCCTCATCTTTTGCCTTTTTCCTTTATCACGCTCAGCTTAACACGTGCAAAAAGCCTGCAAAGGTTTTGTGCCATAGTCTGTTAAATAGGTCCACAAATAGGCCTAATGTATTACATGACGTTCAGGCCACATAAAGTTAAAGCTGAGGAGCACTTGGACCCGACCCACTCGCACCGCTGTAGCCGACTTCATCTTATTATTCAACCTGCCCTAAACCCACTCTTTACATCACTGATATGAAACTCAGCTGTTGTTGAACCATGAATAGAGTATAACACGGCCTTTGGAGTTGAGCTGAAAGTTCTACAATATAATAATGTCATGTCATAAGTCCAGATGATGGGAAAAAGATATTTTTTTTTACATTCAGTAGGAAAAACACAACACTGTCCTGCACTGTTTGTTAGTGTTTTAGTAGGAAAAACACTAATAGAAATATCTTAAAGGTCAATTCACATCTTTTCATATTAGTGACTAAATCTATTCACTTTTTATTACAACAAAAAATGCATTTAAACATGATGATTATAGCTGTCAAACATCTTAAATAGCCTATTATCTGTCCATAATTTTAGATTTTTCTTAGAATTTTCTTGTCTGATGCTACTCAAATTAATTGGCCCTTGACAGATAAATAAAGTTGTCTGAATCTGAATATAAAGGTTGCAATGTCACATTAAATGAACCTAGGTTATTGGTCTGATCAGAATCTCTATTGGGGGTTAAATATAGAGCTTATTGTTGTTGTTGTTGTTGTTGTTGTTGTTGTTGTTGTTGTTGACTCAGTTCCCAAAAGCAAAAACGAATGTAACTAATAGAAAATTTAAATCAGAGCCGAATACTTTTACTTTTTACTTAAAAGTAATTTTTAACCCTGTTTACTTTTGTACTTTTACTTAAGTAGATTTTTTTCCTTAGTACTTTTACTTTTACTTAAGTAATTTTTTGGAACAATTATCTGTACTTTTACTGAAGTACAAAAAGTGAGTACTTCATCCACCACTGCAGTGCTGTCACAATGGTCATTGAGTTGACGCCACAGTTGAGCTGCCCAGGTGGCCTACAAAAACTCCTCTTTCTGATGTCGCTGCTGTTGAGAGTTGGAAAACTTTTTTTTTCTTCTCATTTTCAATTTTGGGAAATACTCACATGAGCTCATGTGCTTATGCAAAGAAAAAATATATATAAATCCTTTCGATTCATACAAAGAACTAGCATCCTACACAAAATCTGCATCACTCAACTAGCTCGCTATCCATATGTTGTGCTGTCAATTAGGGGTGTCAAAAAATATCGATTCGGCGATATATCGCGATACTCGATCCCGCGATACTCGAATCGATACTAAAATTCCGATATCGATTCTTTTGATGACGTCATGCATATTAATGAGGATGCTTTGTAACCTTGATTTCAACTGAATTCAATGTCAATAATGGTTCAAAATGTGCATATTCAGCCAGGACAGTAGAGGGCAGCACTGTCTTTAAGAAGACAATCTAATGTTAACCCTTGGCACACAATTTATTTCATAACATTTAGTTTTTTAAGTGTACTTTATTAGTATAGATCTATAAAAACAGAAATAATTATCAATTAATTGCAATATATAATCGTTTGTGTCAGTATCGGGATTAATCGAATCGTGACGTGTGTATCGTGATTCGAATCGAATCGCCAGATTCATGGCAATTCACACCCCTACTGTCAATCAATGTAAAACTAAACAGCAAGCAAAATAACTTGGAAAAAAGAACTACATTTCTATGGAAACAAGCATGAAGCGGCTCCCCCAGGTCTTATTGGAGTCACACACAGTAAGGAAACACATTTTTGGCTTAAAAATTACATGGTAAGACTTTAACTTTTCTTATTATCACTCAACCTTATACCTCGCTCTTTTTCTGCTCAAATAAAAAGCCTATCAAACCAATGCTGACAAAAACATAACCAGTCCACTTCACACCACATTATTAATTCTCCACGTGTATATTCCCCATTCTCTCGCCTCTCACCACAAAAGCACTCACAGATAAACAGTGTCTGGCACCACACCCACCTGTTTGTCCACTTGATCCGTCCCCGCGGCCTCTCGTCTCCGAACTCCGTCGAAACAGATCATCTCCTCCAGACGAGAAAACACAATCTGCTTAGCTAAATACCCCTGCTATACTGGAGTGTCATTCTCCCCCCAGCACAATGGCCCGGGCCGGAGAGACGTGCGCCGCTCCTCCTCACGACGCGTAATCCCCCCCCGTGCGTGGACTATCTCCCCTCTCTCCAGGCTCCGAGGCCCTCAAACTTCCAGGGACGAGCAAACAAGGGGCTGTATTGTCTCCGTAGAAACAGTCGGAGCCTTCATCGCCTCGCAAATAGTGAGGAGCCAGACTTACAAATGGATTTCTATCTTCTTTCCAATTTCAAACAATCTGGTGTTTATCGGGGTTGGTGGCGTGGAGTCATGGTTAGGTTAGACATCCAGTGCTGAGCTGCGGAGTGTGAAATGGATACCAGGGTGATAAGCTGGTTTTCAGTTGGCGGTTTGTTAAAGGACGTACTGTAGCTGCGTCGGGCTGCTGTGTTGGTTACAGTGTTGAGCAAGTTATAGTAAAATTGTAAATCTAAGAGATGCACCAATCCAGCTTTTTCAGTTCCAATATCAATCATGGTAATTTGGAATTAAGTGTCTGTCGATAGCCGATATCAAGCGATACCAATGTAAGGACTGAAATAGCTCTTTTTTTTTTTTAATAAGAACTTTGATCATATTGTGGTTTGAAGCTGTTATGTATAGTTCAAGTCACAACTAAACAACTTAATATGAATATACAGTAATGTCAAACATTATGGGACGTTCTGGATCAACATCAGCCAGTAAGTAAGTCTCATTATGCTCAATTAAAGGCACAACTAGAATATTGGCTGAAGTGATATCAAAGAGGCGATACTTCCAGCAAAATTTCCTGGATCGATTCAAGTATCGGATTGGTGCATCCCTATAAAGAATATTAGCTAATAAAAATGTGTAATATCTTTGCATTAGGGATAGCAGAGTGGCTTCCAAATAAGGAAATAAGTAAGACATAATGGTTTCAATCTGAGGTTGGACGAAATCAATATCCAACAAGTTTGCATGTTCTCGCTATGAAATAATTCTGAGAAATGACAGAGACGATGGCTCTATGTGCTCTGCATTTGACCCATCCTTCAATGCATCTGGAGCAACTCCTCAGAACCCATCTCTTGATCTTGCTAGGCCTGGTCAGGATTACCGTAGCTAGAGGATATTCCCTAACATGCATGTTTTTGGTTGGTGGGAGAAACATACAAACTCCACACAAAAAGCCCCGGGCCATGCAGAAGTCGAGCTTGCAGTGAATCACGAGGATACGACCCGTTAAAGACTTCAAACCGCTAACACCTCATTAAATATACGCGTGGGGAATTAGCGCTCAATCAGCAGTGATGCACGAACTTTTCAAACACAAGGGTTTGAAAACTTTAAAAATTGGATTGTTTTACTTCCCACTGTGTATTTAGTGAGCACTGAGCTGGTTTTAATCAGGACTATCCCAGAACTGGACCAGGTTTTCATAAGGACAGAAACAGGACTAACCCAGGACTAAACAAGACTTTCATGAGTGAGGATAAAACAACATTAGCTTAGTTTTATAAATATCTGTTCAGCCTAAGCAAGATGAAATATATCCAAAATTGAAGATCTATCTACTGTAGTTTTGACTGGTCAGGCAAGTTTTACCTTATGTCGTAAAACTTTTGGATTGACAGGTCACCAGAGCCATCAGCGTAAACCCAATCAGAACCATAAATCCCACACAGATCGTCTTGACCAGGCCTTAGATCAAAACCGTGATCTTCTTGCTACGAACCAAGAGTGCTAATCTTTTGTTAAAGTGTCACTGGCATCATTTTTTGTCATGCCCACCTCCAAAGGCTAATTACAATGCTAATGCTAATAGATGTTTCCGAGAATAGCCGGGGCGCGTTAGCATTGTGTCTGTAAATGTCTCCCGGCCACTCCTCCTTTTGTCCGCCTTAGATTGGGTTATTTCCGCGGCCGAGATTAGCCGTGTGCCCGAACTCTACGCTCCCCATTCTGATTCCATATCAAACGCAGAAATGTCAGGACCTACTCTCTGACATTTAAAGCCCCATTGTGGACCTTGTCTAATTGAGACTCCCTCATTATAATGATGGAGTGCAGACCGCGGCGCGACTAGTGTGAAAGAAGAAGCTGCTCTTGCTCACGTTATTTACACCGGCCAACGCGAACGTGAAACTTGGCGTCTCTCCATCTCCGTGGCATTTGGGTCCTGTCACGTAATGGTCTGACAGTAATGGTCGACATATTTGCAACAACATAAAGGTATGTCTCGGGGAAAAGAGCTTTCTGAGTAAAAGCACATCATGTATATAATGGTTTTCTGGTCTTGTGTAGAATCATTGGCGAGTACAATAAGGAGAGACAGCATTATGTCTGTCTTCATTGTAGCTTTTGTAGCATTCTGTCATTTAGTTCAGGGCGAAGAAGACCATGGTTGACACTGAGAAAGAGTGAAACACTATGAAGGGAGTTGAAAATGCAGTATATGTCAAGACATTTTAAAAATTAAATAAATGTTTTATAATCTCTATACAGTGTCTCCCTACTGTATACTGTATCTAAGTAAGTGACAAGGACATTCAGTAAACTTTTCTATGTACCACAAGAAAAAATCTACAGATTAACTATCCAATAGTCACCTAATCTTCATGTTATATACAAAGATATATTAACAGACAAAACTATGAAATAAGTAAACATAGAGTGAATTACACTTATGCGTGGTTGGTAGGCTAATGTCAAATGGGAATAGACCGACATCACTTTATGGGTATTCTAAGTTGTACTAATTAAAAGTAAGTCTTTGCTTTTTCCCTTTCCAATCATTATAGTAGTTGCTAATTAGGCCTCACAACATCACATCTCAACTCGATCGCTGGTATAGCTCTCGAGAGATGGACCTGTGAAGTGTCCAAGCCTCGTCATGGTCCAGTCAGATGTGCCCTCCATGGCTTACCCTGGCTCTGGTAATTGGATGTGGAAGAAAAGCGTCATTGGCATTCTGCTCACTGTGTTGATGAGGATGTCGTATTAAAAATGCATGGCTCTCATGCGTTGCTTTGGCCTCAGTCGCTGGCCACAGGAGCCGACGGACACTTCTGACAAACAAGGACAGGGCTGGAGGTGGAGTTCAGATGGACAGCAGGACAGCCCTGTATCGTACCCCCTCAGTGAGCAGGACTGTCTGTCACCAGGCCAGGCTGATGGAGAAGCCAAGGAAGTGGGTCATGAGGGAAAAGAGGATGTTGATGAGTTAAACGTTGTAAGTTGTGAAAAGTTGTAAGTTGTGCTAATCTTAACAGTTTTCAAAAACGAGATTTTAATAGTAAAACAAAAAATTATGCTTTCCCCTAAAGTGAGCATATTATTATTATTATTATTAAATATTACACATAGCTACATTTTTTTTCAAATGCATTTAAACTTAGTGAGCCTTCATTCTATTTAAAAAAGGATGTCAGATGATCTATTCATACGACCAGATCAAAGAGTGTATAGTGACAACACAGAACTTGATTTCACTTTATTGTAAAACAACTACACACCACTGTGCTTTGTTTGCAATACAGTAGGATGGTACTAAAATGCTTTAACTCTGGGATGTCGATCTCAAGATGATTTTATGTGGCCCCTTAGATGATTCCTGATTATCATTGTTAGTAGTCAACTGATATAAGCATGCAACAACTTGAACTTCAGGTCCAGAACACACTGCAGTCTAGTGCTGAACGGAGCCACACAGGCCAGAATGGATTGTAACCCCAACCCTATATTACAGTGATGTGACTAATGCTCTAAAATGCAGTAAATTGCATACAATTTGTCAAAAATGTTCATGGAACGACAGCATACAACACAATAATAATAATGCAAGTTCGGTCTTGTGTTACAATATAAATCTAGACATTCAATAAATGTGCTATATTACATTCATGTGGCCCAATCGTCATATTTGAATATACACAGAAGAATCGATTTGGCCCCCGCTCCATTTGAGTTTGACACTTCTACTTTAACCAATCGCTCCACTCAAAGACATGAGTCTAGTCCAGTAAGTAGAGTGTAAAACAGGTTTGTGAGTGATTACCATTTCTGTGCAATAAACTTACGAATTAAAGGTACAAAATCTAATTCTAAGTTAATGTTTGACACAGGGTCAGATGGAGGAGAAGATACAGTTTGCCATTTCAACTCGGGTTGGTTCTGACCAACACACTACTTCATCTTTATTCATTGACTGCTTGATTGTACTTCCTCATTTTTGGGGAACCATGTGCAGTTCTGCGGTACCTGACCTAGTAGCTGGAGTGACATAAAATTAAGCAATAGAAGCGAAGACAATAGGTGGCTAATTTTCCTAAGCTATTAAATAAATGATGCTTTAAATATAGCAAAGAAGTCATGCTAAGTGGCACTAAAAACAGAGAGAAAACTGATTTTACCCCAAACTTGTGGCTTGTGTGGTCTATGCATTTGCACCATCTGCCTGTAATATCTAATAAAAGGACATAGAAGAGTCATGTTGTACGTATTAATGAAGACACGTTGGTGTGAATGAGCCCTGTTTGTGTACCCATCTCTGGGCAGAACAAACAGGCGGTCTGTGGCAGGCAGCCAGGAGCTCGCCAGCTGCTGCTGATCACTGCTGAGACGGGGCAGGTCCCTCACATTCGTCATGAATCTGCCACTACAGCCGCTCTGTGCAACCGGGCCACACCAACAGCTCACTTGTTGATTTACGCAAACAGGTTGAGTACGAAAAACATGGAGATATTTCATCCAGTGACGGAGGAGCAGTTTCATAAATACTTTATCAGCAGTGGTTGTGGCAGCGGCGGAGCAGAGGGGCTGTTTCTGTCAATAGTGGGACATTAAAGGTGCACTGTGTGTCTTTCTGGTGGAGAGTCGCCACATGTTTGTCTCCCTGGAGAGAGGGCTGCTTTGGCTGGAAGAGGATTAGATGAGTATGTTTTTTAAGGCATTTTGGAATATATTAAACTAAACTGTTAAACTTGAGAATATATTAAACTTCCTAGGTTTAAAGGTGCGCTGTGTAACTTTCTGGTGGAGTGTCGCACATGTAGGGTTGCTGGAATTTTTAGCGTAAGAAGATTAGATTAGTATGTTTTTCAAGGTATTATTGGGCATATATTAAACTTATGCATATCATACCTAGGTTTAAAAGTGCACTGTGTAACTTTTTGGAGGTGAAAAGTCTATGCAAATTGGTGGGAAAAAAAGAAAGCTATAACATTCTTTGGACATACAAGACCGAATTTGAACTGTCTATGAGCCTATCACACGGTTTGTGTAAAGGAGCAACATCAGTTCAAATTCAAACATGTTCCTGTCATGTGAGGCTCATTCTGTTTTCTGATTGGATAATGAGAACCAAAACACTAAACATTAACAAATGAAATCAAACTCTTTAACTAAGTATAAGAATAACTCAGATCTACAATGACCTTCAAAAAACAATCATTTGAACATGTTTACTTTGTATCTGTGGACACATATGGGTCATTAAACAATGCTGCGTCACTTATACTGCAAGCAACCAGCTCAAAATCTGTACTGGTGTAAATCTGGTGATAGTCAATCAAAATTTGGAGTAGAAAGCTCATTAAGTTACAAAAAAAAAAGAAGAAAGAAGGTTGTTTTTCTTTAAGCCATTTTATACTGGTTTGTATCACTAATTAATGCATGGGGTACTGTGTGTCTTTAGTACAGCCCTAACTTGTCCCAAGCCTTAGAAATCATTTAACATCTTAAGCAACAAAGACTCTAGAACAAATTCTATTTGAGCTAGAAACAAACTACAGCGGCACTCTTTTGGTGCACCAAATTAGGCAGCCAATCTGACCTTTGTTGGCATTTTAGTATACAGTATTTCCGATCGAGCAGAATTGTGACATTGCACAGCCGTGGAATTTTGAGTTAAATAATGTTAAACCAAGAGAGATTTGAAAAATGCTAATTACAGAAATTACTATTCATTGCAACATAATAAGGAGATTGTGCGGGGTCGGGCCAAGTCAACATCTAAGTTCTCTCTGGGTGGAGTTTGCATGTTCTCCTTATGGTCATACCTGCTTGTCAAAGCCTGATCCCGTCAGAGCTCAGAAGCCAAGCATGATAGGTCCTGGTTAGTACTTGGATGGGAGACCGCTGGAAACCAGGTGCCACAGTGGGACGACAGAAGTGGATTGACATTGTGTCCTGGGCGACCCTTAACCCACATTGCCTCGGTGTCTGCTACAAGATTGTAAAGCACTTTAAGTGCCTGAAAAGTAGAAAAGTTACCTCTTTTTTTTTACAATTTTTGTGTTACCATGGGTTTTCTTCGGGTACTCCATTTTTTCCCACCTCCAACAACATGCATGTTTAGGTTAATTGGAGATTACTGTAAGTTTCCCAGTGAATGAATGATAAGATTGAGTGGTTGTCTCTAATCCTGCAATGAGTTGGTCCAGAGTGTTCCTCCGCCTATGGCCCAAGATCACTGGGGCTCCACTCACCTAGGCGACCCCTAGCCTGGAACAAGCGGTAGAAAATGAATGAATGGTTATATAATTGTTTAAATTCTGCACATTTCCGGTAAACATGACATATATCTATGGTAACAATTGTACTTTGGCCTTCCATTCTTAATTTTATTTTGGTTAAGCTGTTCTGTGTCCAAAATTGGAAATATGAATAGCTAACATAAAACTAACTTTAACAATCAAAACTCCAGCAAGCAGCTGTTGTTGTTTTTTTTTTTTTTTTTTCTTAGATGTTCTCCATTGGTCTGGGCACATGAACATTTTTCCACCTCTAACACCTTCCTGATTGCAATCTGTATACAGCATGCCCCATCGCATGTTACTCATACACGGCGGTTCATTACAAGTGAGGATACAGGACTCAACACTTGATCTGAGCAGTGCAGATTGGACAAAGTGTGGCTCTTGACCCGGCTAGCTCCAGCAGATAACGAAATCACACATCTTGTTCCATTTACGGATTATCTATCAGCCCATCTTCCAGTTAAAACCTGGACTCAAAGTGTTATGCTGTACAAACTTTTTCTATTTGGAGTTTTCATCTTGGAGTGAGAAGTGACAGAATTTTTCGACAGCCCTAACTCACGGAACAAGCAGACTCTATCGCAGCTCTCCGGGGAAATATAGTTTTGCGTGGAGCGTGTGGTATCCATCACGCTGATGAAATGCATAATTAATTCTCATCATCCCCTTAATCCTTCTCCAGACATAACCGCAGAGCTCGAAATTACACGCGCTCCGGTGTTAGCAGTCGGCTCATATCTATTGTCGTTTTCTCACCGCGACGCCAGTGATAAATCTGCAAGGTTACAAAGTATTTACACAAATAAGTTGAAAACAAATCGATGCCCGGGAGCCACGCTGTCATACCCTTCGAGAGGTGGTTCCCCTGGAAGAATGCACAATCCCTCCGGCCCGGGTTCATTTGAGAAGCAGATTGTGTCTGATTGATCAATGAGGAGCACTGCTGAGCCATCAATCTAACCGGAGTAGAATAGGAAAAGGAGGCATTAACATGGAGGAGCTGCGCGTCCCCACATTGTCCTCTACATAGAGTCAAGGGAAGCAACACCTCTGGGACAGGAACAAAGAGGTGAGTCTGCTGCAGGGGCTATTAAAACATCCGCCTGTCTGCATGAGTTTCTATGGACATGTTGGATCAAGTAGGGAAATAGTTTCATGCCAGGCATGTGATCCATATGCCACCTTCACAAAATTATGTTAAGTTGCTTCTTTACCAGTTAGTAAAACAAGGTTGTGAATGTCGAATGATTATTATGCAGAGAAATTGTGTTAAAACAGGTGAAGTCTGGAGACACATCACAGTCAGGTCCAGATGAACTCTCGAGAGTCATCACAGTCAGGTCCAGATGAACTCTGGAGGCACATCTCAGTCAGGTCCAGATGAACTCTGGAGACACATCACAGTCAGGTCCAGATGAACTCTGGAGACATCACAGTCAGGTCCAGATGAACTCGGGAGACACATCACAGTCAGGTTCAGATGAACTCTGGAGACACATCACAGTCAGGTTCAGATGAACTCTGGAGACACATCACAGTCAGGTTCAGATGAACTCTGGAGACACATCTCAGTCAGGTCCAGATAAACTCTGGAGACACATCTCAGTCAGAAATGAAATGAACATCTGTTTCAGTCAGTGATAAAGCCATTCCCTCAATACATTTCCTCTCAAAAATTTGCTGCTGCAAGTACAGAAAAAAAAATTGTCTGTTATCTAGACCTAGCATTTTTAGCGTCTATAGTTGGCTCCATGCAAAGTTGACATTGTTATCAAGAAAAAGCATACAGCTTCTTTTAAAAAAGCTAAACACTTAAATGTTTGTTGAACATCACAAGCCACACCTAATGTAGTTGGTTGAAATCCTGTAATTCAAAGTATGTCCTATGGAAGATCTGCTACAGCAGCTGTAGAAACTTTGCGGCATTTCATAATATGATTGATACTGTAGTGTAAAATCCAAATCTTTCTCGTATATCAAAAAGAAAAAAGCTATATTAGCTATCCTAACATTGAATCTACACAAAACACCAGCACAAATTTACTAAAATAACACGCCTGACTTTTCCACCCTTTCTGTCATATCTGTGTCATCTATAACAACATCTCAGTTTTGTCGTGATCTCAACTCTTTGTCCCTCACACTTTCTTTCTTTAACTCTAAAACCCACGACCAACACATCTGTCGCTAATCCGCCTATAGTGCGAAACTTGAAAAGCACCTTCACACGCCCTCTAGCTAATAATGTCCGTTTGGCGCTAATGAATACATTAAATACCTCGCACCTTTCCCGCCACCTCTGCGCGCCACTATTTAAGACAAACAGGTGATTAATGAGCGATTTAAGCAGGTTTTGCTGGCAGACAGATGTTCCATATTGCAGGAGTCATTGGGTGAAGTTGCCCATGAGCACGTCAAGGTCTACATTTCCTCAAATCCATTATGACAAACACGGTCGACAGGTTGTTCTTTAACAGTTTCACAATTTATTGTTTTGGGCAAGTAATCATCATTCATAATGAACAGCAGCATTAATCATGTAAAACTAGACTTATAAAATAAAACGTGATTATGATAGTTAAAATGTGAAGCTATACATGGGTTTTGTGATTGGTTGAGACTGACATCATGTTAGTGTCAAAAGTAAGTTGTCAGTTGTGCATATATACTGGTTCTGAGAATTCATGAAGTTGTAGCCATCAAAAGAAATCTTTTTACTTGTAAAGGTCTTAGATTTAGGATTCTCTGTGTGTACAGATGAGATTATGTTGTTGACATTTCTGGCTTTTCATTACTCTACTGTAGGGTGCCAAAAGTGAGGCCTGCGAGGTAAACATCCCAAGGAGTTTAATTTGGCTCAGAAGTGGTTGTCAGACATATTAGGTTTTGCCCTCTGCGAGCTAATTGGTATTAGTTTTTGTCCATCAAGGAAAATATTTTCTAGTCTTGGCCACCTCGGCGCTATCCCCTTATTTCTGAGCCTTTTCCTCCCAGCAATCCATTTTTGCAAGGTTAATGTTAGAATGTTGGTAAGATTAGAAAAAGGACTGGGCTTAAGGTAAGGTTAAGGCTAGGTTAGGGATGTTCATCATGTCTTCTTGAAAGTATTTATGAAAGCGTTTCTTCTATATCAGATAAGTATCGTAAGAGATGGTTTATACTTGACTAGTTTCGACAGTCACTTGCAAGATGGTTTATCATCTCCTCTGGACACCTCTGACGATAAACCATCTCTTACCAATAAACCATCTCTTACCGATGCTTGTCTGATATTGAAGAAAACGCTTTCATAAGGTTAAGGCTAGTTAACAGACTGTGGTCCGTATTTGCCCAAAGCCGTGCGCATTGACGTGGATTCCCACAACAATCCTCGTATTATGACTTGAAAGTTGAATCAGACCGGATGTGTGCTCTAACTTCTCCGAGGGCCCATTGGTTTTAAGCACTTTCTAAGTCTTGCGGGAATTGCCCAAACTCGCACTTAGTGTAGGGATCCAACACTGTAGGATATCTCACAATCTAACTGGGTGGAGCTTGCATGTTTCTACTGGTACTTCAGTTTCATCCCAGCTCCAAACACATACATCTTTAGATGAATTAGGCATCACTGTAATTTTTCCCTTGTGAATGAGAGAGTGAATAATTGTATGTCTAACTCTGCGATGAGTTGGCCACTGTCCAGGGTGTTCCCCCGCTTAAGGCCCAAAGTCACTGGGCTAAGCTTCGGTCAAAACCTTGCCCATTTTAGTAACTTGAAGCCTAAACTTACCCATATATATATATATATATATATATATATATAATATATATATATATATATATGGCAGAAAATGAAAATGCAAAAAGGCCTGAATTTGTGTCATCATACATTATTATGTGTTGTGATATATGTACGCTTTTTAGTGTTACTATGTTGTGTTTTGTGTTACTGTTGTTTAGTCGTTTTAGCTTATACTAAAAAAAATCTGTGTGTTTTGCTTGCTGCCCAACTTTGTGTATCTGATGCTGTTACTTTGATTTATAGACATTTGTTGTAAAATGTGTAAATATCAATTCCAAGTCATCTAAAAGCTGCTTAAGCACCCAAAATACGCATACAAATGTAACTCTAAACCCAAAACTGCTTTCCTACACTGCTCATTTCCCAACACATTTCAACACCATTAGCTTTTGCATTCTGTCTATAACACACGCTCACATTTTTTTATTTAAACATCCATATTTCAAATATAGACAAGCCCACGTCTGAGTGCAGAGGATCCTCATTACAAGCCAGGCATCTTATCTGAAGACGCGGGAGCTAAACGGCGTGCCAAAGGGCATCTTGACACGCGCTTCTTGACAAGTGTTGAGTACAGCGCGTCTCGTTAGCTTTTGCCACCCCGTTTTCTTTTCCCATTTCTTCCCCTAATATTGGATTCTGAGCAGGTGACATTCCGGCTACCTCCCGTACACCTCACTCAGCAGGGGGAAAAAAGACACCGTGTTTTATTACCCTCTATATATTTAATATCAACATTAGCATAAACCGAGCGGGCTGAAGTTGATGTATTCAGCAGCGAGAGGAAGTATATCATCCGGAGCTTGTGATAAATAATAGATGAGTTTACAAATTACTACAAATTCTGACAATTTTTTAAGCTGCAAAATAACTGCGGGCTGTGGAGATGTCAGTTTGTGGAAATATATACAGCGGGAGGCTTAATGTTGACATTTGGATTGGACGTCGAGGCAGTTGTACACAGCAGTTCGTTCCATCTCGAGGTAAAGCGAGGGCTAATCTCTGGCCCCGAGGTTTTTGCGCGCACCTGTTCAAATCCCGTGTCATTCTGAATGCTGGGGAAGATTAGCTAATATTTCGTAACAATTTTCGAGGGATTTGCCGGGCACGTGCAAAATAGGCGAGGGAAATGCAGTGTCAGAGATTCAGGGGAGAGGAGGGAGCGGATCTAAACAATGGATTTTAGAAAGTTATACAGGGAAAAAACAGAGTGGAAGTGGGTCAAATTGTGGGTCAGTTTTGTGGGGAGGAGGTAACCATCGCCAAGAAGACTATCCTCATAAACAGGAAAGGTCAAACATAACATTACTATTTGGAAAAAAAATATTCTAAATGACTATTTCTCAGTCGAAAACTGTCATAATGCAAAGAGATTAGTTTTAAAATTTGACAACTTTCTCTTCTAAATGCTTGGACAAACTGTCAATATTGATAGCTTTTCAAGTTTGGTTACAAATATGGCTTGAAAACCACTTCTCATACAAACAGCAAAGTGAAACTGGAAAGGACCAGCCAAACACAGCCAATTAGAGCGCTGCATTCGGCTGCTAATAATAACTTAAATTCTTAAAAAAAACATATCCTCTGTAGTAGAAAAGACAAAGTTGACAAAATTTCAACTAAAAAGATGTAATAGAACTTTTGGTCAACTACAGGTAACACATCAATTGAAGAAGTACAGCTCTAGTTTAAAGTGGAATAACAATCAGTAGAGTTTTTTGGTGTTTATTTTTTTGTACATTTTTTTATTTGCAATTTTTTTCCAACCTCCCATCTCACGACATCTCTCTCTTACCTGAAGCGGTAGAAAGGTGAATGAGACAGAAGATTGTTGAAGCGAGTCTAGTGGCTTTTCGCTGCGACCTCCTGGTACGCAGCGAAACATTTCTTGATGGTCTCTCTAAACACGTTTCTCTCGTTCTCCATCGTCTGCTCCAGCTTCCTCACTTGATCTTGTTCTTTCTCTTTTTCGCTTTTCTCCTTGTTGAACTTGATTTTTAGATTTTCCACCGAGCTCTGCAGCTCCTTCATCTGTGCAGCCTAATGTTGTCTCTTTTTAAGCTGACTTGTAAATTTCCAGATTTCTGTTGCTCCTTTTTGAGCTGTTCACAAAGGACCGCGGTTTCGTTGAAATTTGTCTTGTAACCTCTGGTTCTCGTCTCTAAGGTTTTTGTTTCTGAAGACGTACTGGTTTTCACTCGCTCGTAGCCTATTATCGTCCAGGATTTCTTCCCGTTCATGATAAAAGTGTTCCAGCTGGTTTTTGTAAAACATTTGGCCATTTTCTGCCCTCTTTAGCTGTTCCTGGAGCTGATTTTGGGTCTTTTTAAGCTCTTCTAGTTCTACGAAGCTTTTCTCGCACTGACATATTGCTTCTTGTTTTTCCGTTTGAGACTGGTTCTTTTTGAGATCCAGATAGTGCAAGTTTGACATTGATTTTTCTGGTCAAAGTATTGCACTCTTCCTCCTTCTTCTTAAGCTCTTTCAGGAGGTCTTCGTTCTCCTTTTTGTACGGACCCTGTTTAGAAGTGGCCTGTAGCTCCTGAGTCTGCTGTGAGCCCTTTAGATGTTTGTTCTCTTCTTGCAGTGTTTTGGTGAGAGATTTTAGTGACTGGATTTCTTGAGTGAGTTTTTGAATTTCGGTGCGAGATTGATCCAGCTGAGAACGAGGGACTACATTAGTCGACTGTTGTTGTCGCTGGTTCCAGTTTGGCTGCTCCTGAAAGCCCCTTCGATTATTTTTCCTAAAGAACCCTTGGCGGCCGTTGTTAGACTGGATTCTTTCATTCTGAAGCCCATTGCCCTGTCCTAATCCACCCTGTGTTTGAACATTTTGACACTGGAGTGCCTTTTTCAGGCTTCCTCCAGCTCTTTTATCTGTGAGTGGAGCTGGTTTACACTTTCCTCGTTTTCGGCCCTGAGCTCTTGGTTTTTTCTAACGAGAACTTCCAGATTTTGCTCATTGAGGCAAAGATTTTCTTTTATTTCCTCCGCGAAATATTCCTAGCTTTTCAACATCGCCTCTCGCAATCTCCTGCTCTTTCTCCAGATACTGAATTTTTAAGTTGAGCTGGTTTAGAGTCTCATTGTGCGAACGTGTTAGCTCCGTATTTCTACTTTCAAGATCTTCAATCTCACTCTGCATTTCTGTTAACTTTTGGTTTTCGTTGCAATTTCTAGATGTTGCTTCCTCTACTAAGGTTTGTTTTTCTTTCTCAGCGTGCAGTCCTGTCTTCAGCTCCTTAATTCATGTGATGAGCTGGTCTTGGTGTTGTTGTAGAAGATCATTTTCTTTGTCTTTCTCCTTGGAATGTTGGAATAGATGGAATGGTTGGGCTGCTGTATAAATTGCGTTTTTTTTGTTTGTTTGTTTTTTGTTACTTCATTAGATTTTTCATAATTGTAGAAAAAAATAATATTATATCTTAAGAAGCCATCTGGAAAGAAAGCAGCATTTTGAAATACAGGTCACCACTCAAGAATAGGTCTTGTGTTTTTTGGTCTCAATAATGTCTTTAAAAGTGTTAAACTTCGCTTTAGGTTCTTGTTTGTAGCTTTTTGCTTGACATAATCTGATCCGGTAAAATAAAGTATACATTTCTGACGTTGAACTGTCCCATTGCTACTTATTTGTGGATATTGCAAAGGTACTATAATGGACCTCAGAACGTAGTCCTAATTGGAGGTCTTAAAACTCTTGCATATTGTATTAGAGAACATTCATGAACAGAACATTGTTACGTTTATTTCTGCTTAGGAAAAAACATGTAAATTAAGACAAAACAATCGCATACATTTTAATTCAGCTGAAATGAGGGGTAATGCATAATCACCACAAATCAATGGTGCACCAAGTGTTTTGTCCGGGCCTGCACTCGCTCACAAATATGCCAGTTGTGACATTTGGACCACAAATTTGCACCTTCTCAGTGTTGTCATTAGCAGCCCATTGTGCCCGATTCAGGGTTTGAAGAGCTACTAATCAATTTCCATCAAGCCTCTGTTCCCCCGGGCGCCTGTTGCTTTTACGTTTTAGACGCAGCCTATACTTTAGAAGACCTGGAATAAAGCCCATCAGATGGAGGTGAATCAAACCGAATCATGAGCAGAATGTCAGGATTTTTAGAAAATCACAGCCACAGAGAAGTTCAATTCAATAGTTGTTTAATCTGTACAAGTCGAACTGAAAATGTCACCATATTGCATATTATTGGTAATGCTAATGCTATAGGTCGACAAGAAAAAAGCTATTTTACCCCAACTGAACAACATTATACTGTATGTGGTAAAATGACTACTATTACAATCTTATGTATATAGGGTCTCAATCTCTGCTTGTGCCTTCCCCATTCCTCCTTCTGCTTTTATCTTGTATTAACTCTCATAGATCAAAGTGCTACATGTGTTATAATATGTCAATACATAATATCGTTGTAATTTATGTGGGTTTTGGCCCATATTTGGATCTACCTTTACATTTGCTGGACAAAATACAGTTATTCAGAATACAGTCTCCGAAGAATTTGTTGATATACAACAAAAATGTCAAAAGCGTATGACGTAAATATGTTACTAAAAGCCAAAAGGTAAAATAAGCATGAATTTTGGCTTAAGCCCAAAAGAAAATGTGGCGACATTTTCTTTTGGTTTAACGGTTTGAAGTTTAGGCTTCAAGTTACTAAAATGGGTATGCTTAGGGTTGGGGCTTGGGATAGGTTAAGATTTACCTGTAAAAACGTGCTGATCACACAGTTTTGATGTTTTGTTGTACATCTAGGTTTTATTTAGGATACTGGGCTGGTTTAACCAGGCTCACTCCGGATGGATCTGTGTTGAACTCCAGTTTGAGTTGTTCCACAGTATCCGTTCAACTTTTTCTTACTGAAAGCGTTTGGGAAAAGGTGGGACGTTTATTGAAATGCATCAATCTGATTGGGTGCTCTGCAAAAAAAGGAAAATCTAACTTAGATAAAATTGCTTAAATTAAATATATTAATCTTAAAAGACAAATCTTATAGATTTCTTTCACTTAATAGGACCACGTCTTACTTATTTGACTTGTTTTAAGATATTCTATCCTGATGTACCTTCACATAAAAACTTATTTTAAGCAAATCTGTATCTGTATTAAGCCATAATTGGTCGAATCAAGAAAAGATTTACTTAAAAATCTTGTCAAGAATACTTGAAGCTAGCACTTTCTGCTCAAAACAACTAGTCAAATTTCTTACCGCACTGACAGTTATTTCACTTGAAAAAGACATTTTACCTCAAAATAACAAACCGTAATGACTTATCCAATGTTCACGTGGGTAAAATAAGACTGTTACACACACGTCTCTGCTCTTCTTTCAAAAAGAATATACTCTGTATTTCTGCTAAAACAGAATCAAACGCAGCGGAAAACCCGTCCACGAAAGCAGCCATTTTTGTTTTGCTTGATTCAGGCACTAATTCTTGCCGTGTTGCTATCAACCCCCCTCAACGGCCCAATCACATTGCTCTGCTGCAATGTGAGTCCGCTGGGTCAGACTCCAACCAATCGGGCTGCTGGAAAGCCAGATGGATTTTTCTTGATTTTGTGAATTCACAAATATCGCAAGACAATCCATCTGACATGGAAGGTTAGGGCTGATTATAAACCTCATGAAATCAGCCAAACTTTGGGAGAACAACAATAAAGCTTAGCTAAATCTTAAATATAATAACGTTAAATGTGTTTTACTGAAAAATGTAGTGTAGGGTGTATCGTAAAGTCTGACTTTTTCTAATTACTAGAATATTATCATGTCAATTCTAATTTCAATAATTGTTGTAGCCCTAATGTTACACACATTAATCTAGGTTAACGACACATCAGTCATTAAAAGTCTGTGTTTGCTGCTTCTGTGTGAGAAGGAAACACAACTAGACTGCTGGCATGTTTTTACTGAGCACACAACATTTCACCAAACTCAAAAATATCCAATTTACCACAATGCATCATATGTAATTAAGAACACAGCAGAAGTTTCCAGCGACCTTTTTGTTATTTCTCGGTATTTGTGCTTTTGCTTCTCGAGTTGACCGGACTAACAGACCAGTTAACCTGATCCAATGGCAGACTGCCTGGGGACTTGTTGGAGCGCTGTGCCTGTAAAAAGGACACCTTGACATGAGCTAACAAGTCTGGAGAGAAGGCAGCTCTTGTTAGCGATTTTTTTCCCTCCTTCACATACACATTAAGAGCAGCAGAAATGAGAAGCAATGCAGTGGCTAACAGGCACAATTGCCTTACATATTGGAAACAAACCAGGCATGAGAAAACAAGCTGAACTTTTGTTTAAGGATGTCACATAATCACATTTTAGTGTTACAATTACTGCAACATAGTGATTTTTCACAATTATTATACATTTTATTTGATGAGCATTACATTAAATAGATCAAACTGCAACAGTACAAAACACAAATAAGCATAAAATAAAATCATTCAAATCTGGCACCAGCAGAAGGCAGGTCCATGTTTAGTCCTGACTCTGGCACCAGCAGGAGGCAGGTCCATGTTTAGTCCTGACTCTGGCACCAGCAGGAGGCAGGTCCATGTTTAGTCCTGACTCTGGCACCAGCAGGAGACAGATCCATGTTTAGTCCTGACTCTGGCACCAGCAGGAGGCAGGTCCATGTTTAGTCCTGACTCTGGCACCAGCAGGAGGCAGGTCCATGTTTAGTCCTGACTCTGGCACCAGCAGGAGGCAGGTCCATGTTTAGTCCTGACTCTGGCACCAGCAGGAGGTCGGTCCATGATTAGTCCTGTTTCTGGCTCCAGCAGGAGGTCGGTTCATGTTTAGTCCTGACTCTGGCACCAGCAGGAGGTCGGTCCATGTTTAGTCCGGACTCTGGCACCAGCAGGTACTAGGTCCATGTCTAGTCCTGACTCTGGCACCAGCAGGAGGCAGGTCCATGTTTAGTCCTGACTCTGGCACCAGCAGGAGGCAGGTCCAGGTTTAGTCCTGACTCTGGCTCCAGCAGGAGGCCGGTCCATGTTTAGTCCTGACTCTGGCTCCAGCAGGAGGCCGGTCCATGTTTAGTCCTGACTCTGGCTCCAGCAGGAGGCCGGTCCATGTTTAGTCCTGACTCTGGCACCAGCAGGAGGTAGCTGTTAACTGTGCCGTGCTCAAGCCAGATTGCAAAAAAATCAATGTGCCGCACTCACACCTGCACAAGTGAACTGAGCCACAGGCAGTGACGCCATCCTCTTAACGCTGTTTGTCTACCTGTTGCGCTGAAGAATGTGGATAAAGCGCTCATGGCGGCGAAAATAAGTCCAGCGGCTTGTTATATCTTTAATATAATGAGGCAGACTTGCATTTTGCCTGTGATTCCTCCATCAGGCTTTGGATTAAAAATCCTGAGGAGCAGGAAGAGCAACAGGAGACTAACCCTAACCCTTCTCTTCGGTCATCATGCTCAAGGTAAGCGTGTATTGGCAGAGTTTGCTGTATAGTTTATTTTCATATCTCTTGTTGTGAGAAACATCAGCGCTGCACATGAGTAACCGTGCCGTTCTCTGGCTCACCTCCTCCAACAGCACCAGAGTCAGATCCGTTCCACGCCTGAGCACGATTCGTTTGCACTCACACTGGACAAAAGAACTACACTTTAGAGGCCATCCGGGTCTGGGCATGGGTTCGGTTGCGCCAGTGTGAGTGCACAAGCGGAACTGTGTTAAAGTCTATTCTTTGAGCCACAGAAGCCAGTGCTGAGACCTGACTACAGTGGTAATGTGATCATACTTCCTGGTTTCCGTCAGGAAAGCTGTGTTTTGGATGTACTGCAACTTTTTTGTCTGTTTTGCTAGGCCGGTAAGCAGGTCATTGCAGGAGTCTAACCTACATGAATAATTCTCTCTAGTCTGGTTTCAACACTATTACTAAATTTGAATGTTGAGAATGTTTTTCAAATAGTAAAATGCAGTTGAAGTAATTGCATTAATGTGATCTGAATCCAATTACTACTACCACAAGCAAACAGTAAGATTTTTCAAACTAGGCCAATGTCAAAACTGGAACTGCATTGCTCATTTCTAAATTACATCAAATGAAAAATACTTAATTTTGCGTCACAATTATTAATATTTTGTTTTTTACAATTACATCATTGCTTGAATAATCCCAAATATTGATTAACCTAATAATCTTGACATCCCGACAAGCCATGTCACTGAAAACTGTAAAAATAAGAACTCATTCTGCAAAATTTGGCAAGCCTTTCTGATTTATGAGACAGGAAGTTAAGCCTGCTGGATTAGACGGGCTTAAAGATAGCGAAAACTCATTTGGGTTTATTAGCATGAACAAAATGTGGAGTGCCTTTAGCAAGTTTCTGATAATTGCTAAATATGTAGCTCCGGGCATACTCTTTGCGTTTACAAGAAGGCTTCAAATCGTGTAATTACAAAATGTTCAACTTGTTACTGTCAAAATAAGACCCAAACACTGGAAAAGACATACTGTTTTATTCATAGCAGATACAATAAAGATAATAGTCACTCTTGGCAAATACAAGCCAAAAGGATGTAAGAAGCAACAATTATTGGGTTTTGCCTTTTATAGAATACACTGACAGAGAGAGAGAAGTGTGTTTCTTATTAAACCTGGAGCTAGAGCAAACTCTAGTGTTGTTCCAATTCCATTTCTTTTACCAATCTGATACCGATACTTTGTTCCACGATAGGTGCCGAGACCAATATCAGTCCAATTCAAAATATTGTATGAGAATGGCTAAAGAAGAGTACATAGTTGTGTTCAATGTATTCCTATTTCGTTTCTCTGTACCTCTGTGTGTCATAAAAACAACAGTGAGGCCTGTATAAAGACGCTCAATGAAATGCAATGAAGCACAACAGTGACTGCCAACTACCTGGGTCAACAATCTCGATCTCCCATGTTAAATCTCCATAAGGGGTATCAAAAAAACTGAGTACTTGTTCAAACTTTTAATACAAAGTTTATAAGCTCTGTGATGGCTAGTCTTGGTCTTTTCAAAACCCTTCTTGCACTTTAAAAATGGTGCAATTTCCTTCCGGAATCAGGGCGATCTTCCACTGTTGAGCTCCATTTAGGCAAAAAGTTTGAACTAGCATGTTAGCGCAGCTAGCTATGGCTGCTGTTTTTACTAATAATAATGTGTTAAACTTCATTGAAAGTTTATTACATTTTTTCTACACACCAGTCACATTCAACAAACCATTACTAAACCAATATTTAAATTTAAATACTGAATCAGTATTTAACCTGGAATTATATTTTTGATTTACTAATAAAGACTTGAATTCAATAAGAAATGCTTAAATGTGTTTTAGACCAGAGATGTCCTGGTTGATTCAGCTCATGACTTTTGTATCTGGACTTTAAATGCGACATGGTATGTATATAACTTCAGATTACAATATAAGTAGATGAACATTTTCCATTTTGCTTTTTGTAAACCACAGTATTGGTTTAGTAGCTGTTAAAAGAAAACTCCTGTTCAAAACAATAAAACAGAAGAAGCTCCGCCTCCAGCCACATCTTAAATCTTCCCTTTTGAGAAACTTGGTTCTTGAGATCAGAAAATACTCTCTCATCAAGATGTCAAGTATGTATACAGCAGAGAGACATATGTCAACTGTATATTGTATCATCCCTATTCAAAGTCCATTCCTTCATATCATCAAAACAGCTGAGCTACTACTTTTTTTTTCACCTCAAACATGACAATGCAGCCAGGCCTAACGCTGACCGTCAGTCCAGCCTATTGATACGATAAACCCAATTGAAACTTTCAATCTCACTCCCGCTGATAGGAACAGAAGCAAGAGAGCGGGCGAGACCGTGGAAGGGGTTGAGGAGCTGTGTCGGTAGTGGCGGAATCTCCATTAGAGCGCGCGAGGAAAACAACATTTGCTAGCACCATCTCCGGCGGTTCGGCTCGATACGTTGTCCCACAGTAACACAGACCCATGGCTTTTAGAGGAAGGAAGGTGAAGACACGGGAAAGTTTGTGGCGATTTATTGTGTCTTGGTGGTAAAATAAAGAAGCGCAAAGAGATGTCAGAGGGATGCAGTTGAGATTAAGGTGAGTGGAATTAATCAGCCATTATTTGGGGGCATTTTGTCTTACTGTTCAGTGGTCTCATTTCTAAAGCTTTACATGGAATTCTTACTGAAAGCATACATGCAAACAAAACACAAACTTGACAGTTTCGCATGTGTCTCAGCGCAGATCTCTTGAATTCTCAGATGCACAAAGTTGCACATTTTTGGATCTAATTGCCCTTTCTATGTCAAGTTATCTCTTTTTTTATCACAAGCTAAAGTAGAAAATGACGTACGTAACATTTTTGTACGAACGTCTGCTTTATAAATGAGACCCCCAGGGCAGTAGGATGAAACACATTGTGTCTTATGAGGTACAGTTTGACATGTTATACCGAATAATAAACAGATATTAATTTATAAAAGTTTTGTTAAGCTGAGAGCACTTCTTTCTACAACCCATCATTGCATGGAGAACCATAAAGCATTCCTTATTTTTGTTTGTTTTTATGAACTTAGCTGCAAACAAGGAGTAAAGAGAAAACGGGAGAGGACCACACAAGCACAGCCAATCAGAGTCCTGCCTTTTTGATTGAAAAGACAAATGCTGATTCGATGCTCCTGAGCCTCCATCTATGCAATATTCAAATGTATCCAGACAGCAAAGTGAAACTGGAGGAAACCACCCGAGCACAGCCAATCAGAGCACTGCTTTGGGCAATCTATGAGAAAGAAAATACTTCATTGAAACTTGAACCTTACCTGAAGGTGCCCTCTGCAACTTTTAAGATGTTACTTCATTACCAGGGATGTAGTTAGACAAATACTGTATCTTCTTAATTGAGAAATCACAATCTGATGTGTAGCTTGGCTTGTTTCTACAGAAGAAGCTAACTTTAAAGGTACTATACCCAATTTTTGCTTGCTTATTAATGTAAACAAAGAGAAATAATCTTAAGCTTCCTATATCAGTTAATATTACTCGCTTACCTAATGTATTCTGAGCCTTCGAATAGATACAGTCGGCAACAAGTTATATCTGGGGGCGTGATCTGCCGTGGGGGAATTTTATGATTAAAGATCTACAAGAATTTATTGGGAACTGCAACTTCCTCGCTTTTTGGAACATTTCCTGGTGATTTAAGTGTATTTTGAGCAACATGTTTCACAGTGAGTCACAACTAAGTCTAAATGGATGTTGAAGTGGTTTTATCTCAGGAAAGGAAACAGATTATTTTGTCGATGTTAAAGACGCGAGGCTTCGCTAGCATTTAGCCTGCTGCTTCTTGCATTGTTTGACATTTTTAAATATTTAGGTCGTTGGGTCGCTTTATTGTTCTCCAGGTCTTTGTATCTATAGTTGGCACGATATATTTCCTCAAGTTCTCAATTGCTGTTGTAGTTGTTGAACAGTGAGTGTTGCTCTGATCCACTCTCAATGTTAACTGTCCCCCACGGAGGTCTATTTGTGGGCGCGGCCTCTGTTTTCAAGCTTTTTTCACAGCTGTTAGCCACAATGCTAACAAAAACAACAGACAAACATAACGGAGATGGGGAAAAAAAACAAACAAAAAAAACATGGACATTATTGGACGTAGTCAGGACATTACAGCATAAATAGTAATAGCATATAGTAAAATATAGGCGAAACAAATACATTTCAATGAGACAAAAAAGGTTTAACACCTGTGCTTCTTCTAGTTTAGATATTTTCTTTCCCTGATGTAAATAGGAATCATTTCTTGCTCATAGCTGCAAGTGTACCCATCACAGATCAGCACATTTCTTCAAAGAGCCGTCTCCTGAAATATAAATGAAGCAACAAATAATAAAACCAATCTACCTTGACAATGTTAAGGAAGAACCCAAACTCGTTCTGCCTTAACTGTGTCTGAATGCAGTAAAGAAATGACTCAGTTTGCACTTTTCATCTTTCTCTCTAAATCTAAATGAAGCTGTAATTGTCCTGAAGAATTAACCCGACGATGTATCTAGAGCGTTCAATGAATAAGGACATTCTCGGACGGTTATCAGCGCTGATCATCACGACGTCCGCCGGAGAGCGCGTGCCGCTAATTAACATATAAAAGATGCGTTCCGTATACACTGCCTGCATTTGTTAAGCCGTCTTCTCATCTAGTGTCTGGTATTGCGGAAGTTGGACACGACGCTTGCTTCTGTCTGCTGTCATCACCAAATAACCGGAGACAGTGCAACTACGGCAATTATTCAATGTATGCTGATGATACTGATGTGAACGCGCCGCTATTCTTTGTAATGTATGATGCAATAGTTACACCAGGGCTCGATCAATAAAACATTACAATAAACGCGCTCAAACCCGAGCGTCTGTGTGACATATGAATATGCAAATGGTTGGCTTGAATTTTTTACAATGTTTAAAACTTTACTAAGGACGGCCTCCGAATTTCTTCCTACTGTATGTGATAGAAGTAGGTAATGGAGAGTTAGGATGGTGAGGTTGGATTAGATCGTACACAGAAGAGTAGATCACGGAAGTATGATTTGAACTGAACATACGCCTTCATGCCTCAAAGTATAATCCAAAATGGAGATGCATACTTTCAGAAAATTGGATCCTTTCACGATCAGTAATTGGTTGAACAATTACGTTAATGCAATAGGTTATGTTACAATGAAGCACAGCACGTTACAAGAGGGTTACAAAGGGTATTGTTACACCGGGCTCACATTGTACATTGCATGTCCAGAGGCTTTCCGTTTCTTGAAAAGTAATGAGAGGCGCTCACATGGCAATCCATCCGGTCCGGCAAGACGCGCAGATGTGCTCTTGTTGTCTGGATCTTTTTTGTTGGAAGGAAGGAGGAAGCTCCGGAGCCCTATTTGGTGAAGTCATGAAAACAAGACACGACAAACCGGAAATGCAGCAAGCGCTGGTGAAGTGCACCCAGTGGTTTTCAGTATAAATCCATTGTGCTATTACTAATATTAAAAATACATAAAAATCTTAGACTTATGCACAACTATATAACACTACGATGTAAATAAATGTCCCATGTTTATCCATTGTGTGGCAAAAAATCAAACAGAAAATAAACTGACGTGGAGTAAGCCCAAAACTAGATGCTGTTGTTCTTTGTTTACCAGTAATTCCTGTACATGTGTCAGTGATCGCGTGAACTCCTGAGTTTATTTTATTTGATTTATTAATTTTAGCAACATTTAAAACATGAATACATAAAAAGAAAGACAATATAGCAGTTTTCAAAAGGAGTAGGAAGAAGGTCAAGGAACTTATACGGACCTACACCTCATACAGCAAACTGTGCTGTGTATTTGTCATACTACAGATTTTTTATTTTTCACCGTGAACCCAGCAATGGTTAGCGATGCCGGCAGAGTCTGTATCCACACGTGTGTACTCTGGTCTCAGTATGAGTGGCCGCCGAATTCAGACGGATCAGAACCAGGATTAGAGGCAGTGTGAGCCTGGTGTTAGCTTGTAGCTGTTGCAAGTATCACTCCTGTGGCCACTTAACTGACGCACAAAAATCTACAGCAGACGTGCGCAAACTACGGTCCAGGGCCCCCTGCTAACATTTTTCGAAAACAAGTTTTACTCTTTTACTAGAAAGAGCATCCGCAGCTTTAAAACGGTCACTTATTCGAGTAAGCAAATATCTCAGTTAATCGATAATCCATAAACATAAACAAGTTCTGAATGAAATACGGTATGGATATTTTCAGAGAAGCCTTCCACATTCAAGACACCAAAAATGAACCGTAATTAGTTGGACACCAGATCTGAGGAAAAAATAATTTGCTTACAACTTACATTGCTTTGTATCATCATAGTTCGTTCATTACACTGTCATTGCACATTCTAAGCTAGGTCATGTTAGGAGAGACCACTTCACAGCTTGTTCTTCGGGGCTGTTTGGGTTTCTAAAGTTGTTCTTGCTTACCACACGGTCAGTTGCAGACACAAAGACTGATTGGATCGATGCGGTGATGGACGCGACGGTGACACAGGTATGTAGTCTGAACTCTCTGTGCTTTCATGAAGTTTAGTGTAGAATCTAAAAACCTGGTCTGACCGCACAGAACAGCGTGTGAGCGCAGCTAACAACCCTGCCATGTTTACTTTTCACACACAAGCAGCCCGACGGTGGATGTTCAAAAACAACTGCTCACTTTTTTTGACACATTCTCTTAGAACTAAGCCGTGTAGCGCGAGAAGTGTCTTGTATCAACAAATGTGTATTACTTTATCTCGCCGTGGAAGGAATGACTAAAATAAACCTTTGGAAGATGCAACGTGCAAAATTGAATGCTTGTTATAGGCGATACTAGTAGCTTTGATTTAGATTTCATCACTAATTCATATTATGGCAGATATAGATATTAATGTAAGCTTACAGTACATCTGACTGTTGTATTGTATGTCTATGAAACACTTAAGTTAGACGAATGAACATTCAATGCTGTTAGCTAAAAAAGAACATTTCAGAGTGTCCTTTTATTGTGGCCAAACTAAGGCACGCCTATACAATATTCATGCAGTCTAATCATCATCATTTTACGCCACATCTGTGAGGTGGGTTAGATTATCTCAGCAAAGGAGAAGTGCTCACTAACGCACGTTTAGACAGACTTGTGTTTCCTTGGAAAATCTAGACAATATATAAAAAATAATGTCTGTCCACGGTGTCTTTCTTTTGAATTTCAGTGGACAGATTAATAAAGCCAACATGACTGATATTGAAAAATAAATAGAAAAATATGGTAAAAATATCACATGGAAGTGAAAAACACTGCAGAATAAAGTTAGATTTTGTTCTAAACGACAAACGACCAATCAGCTCCTTTGTTTCACATGCGTCACACTAACTAATTTGAATTGTTGAAGAGTGGGCTCTGGATCTGTTAGAAAAAAAAATGTGTATTTTGATCATTTGAAATGATTCAAATGAGGTATGCAAAATGTATTTGTAAGAGATAATTTAAGGGTTGATGTGCGTTTGGAGAAGGCAGACAAACATTCCAAAGGACTCGTCTTCAGTTGACCTCTGAACTGTCACAGACGGTTGATCTTGCTCTAGGGTTGCAAGTTGACAAGGTATCTAACTCGAGACTGTGGTCACCAAGTTCCTACATTGTCTCCCAAGAACAAGATAAAGACTTTGGGGTTTAGATCATGAATAGAGATTTCATTTGAATTCAAAGTAAAGCTTATCCTAATTTTATCCTTTTGATTTTTGGTTGTTTTATTAAACAGAGATTACAGTCCGGGAATACATTTTCTCCAGTAACAGAATCCCAGGCCAAGTCTTGTGAGCAATATTTGAGAAAGAAAATTATTTGTGCTTAGAACAAATGTATGTTTTTTGTTTAGTTCATGAATAACAGAAGCAAAATCAAGAACTCAGATACTCTACACTAAAACTGGCATCAGCACTACATATGCATTTAAATAGATACTGATACTAAACAGTTGATTGCATAATTAACTGTATATTTTCACCACGGTGTTGAAATTGGCAGAGAGAATCAAGTGCATCCCTCAGTATCAAAATGAAGTTTACATTTTCAGTTTTGTGGCAACGCACTCATCAACCGACCTTGAGCTTCTGATCTGAAGCTTCAAGTAAAAATAAAGGTCTTCAGGAAACTGAAACTTTGTCCGATCAGCCATCTCCAATCTCAACAAACTAGCCCTAGTTCACTGGCATCATACTCTTGTTTCTGACAATATTATTTGTTCATCGTCATTTTGTTTCGGTTGCCACGGCGTCCTTATCTCTGAGACAATAAAGTCATATCAACCTTCTCAATAACTCAGTAGGAATGTAAATATTAATAATTGGTCTGTCGATATTAAATTAATCTTTTCTATTGTCATTTGCTTTAGTACTCCAAAATGAGAAAAGCTTAAATCAGCTGAACTTAACTGAATATATTTTGTTTTTATTTTCAAATATTTTCAAGGCCTTGTTTTTGTTGCAATTGACGCTACTTTAATCAAATCATGTGGACTTGTTGCTTTTTGTTTGTTTTTTAATTTATGCTCATAGCTAAGTACCTTTTTCTTTCTTTTTTTTACGTTACTGTCTTTTTGGAAAAAAACAAAATAACAAGAACTTACAGTTGTCTTTATAATGAATACTATTTAAAATATTACATACAAAAATTGGTCATCAAAAAATCCTTGAACATAAGCCTCTATCCTGCTGACCAAATGAAACAGAACATGTTTTTGTAAAAGTGTCCAAAAAGCCTCTCGTTCTTCTTCTCCAATGAATAGTTCTTTCACAAGTGGAACATTAGTGATGCACAGACGTCAGAGCTGACAGAAGAAGAATGTCATATGCTAATTACAAAAAAATGTGACGTATAGATTCAACCATTACTGCACTAAACAAGCATAATAGATCAGAATCAGCAACGTTTTTATTGCCATAGTCAACTAAATTCACAAAGTAGGAGATTGTTTTAACGCTAATGTGCCTAATCTAACACTGATGATACTAATAAAAAATGTAAAAAAACTATGACAAAAGTATTTAGAAATATATGTAGAACGTTGACTTTGACGTTATATTAAGTACGTACTGTGTTGTCTAGGGCCACAACAATTAATCGATGAATCACAACTAATCGATCATTGAACAACTAATTGCAATGAATAGGCGTTTTACACAGGCTTCAACACATATGAGTTGAAAAAATAAAATTAAATAAAAAACTTTGAAACTGCATTCTAAACTAATCAACTGATTATTAAAATAAATATCAACTACTTCAGTGATGGAATGATCGTTAACTAAGAGGCTTAAACACTACTTTTGCTTGTAAATCTGCATTTAAAGAATGTGTTTTAAGAATAGCATTTTGTTCTGTAAATGCAAGCAATTACAGTATATAATAAGGCATGCAAAAATTAAACAAAACATAAAATGTGTAAGAGAAAAATGGCTCATATACAAAATAGAATGGATTTAGGGTTAAGGTTAGCCTCCAAATTATTCAACAAGACGTACAAATACAACGCAGTCTTCAAAGAAAACCTACATATACAACATGTCAAAACGTACGATGATCATGTCTTTTTTTTTTTTTTATGTCATATGTTACAAAAAGGCAAATTTTAATTGAAGCCACACGACGGCATTTTCTTTTGGTTAACAGGTAAGTTTATTTATTTTTATTTATTTTATTGAAAGCCCCTTGAGATGGGCCATTTCGTTTTCAAGGGGGTCCAGAGAACATAAAACATATAACAATACATTACATACAGTACAATTATAAGTTTAGGACTGGGGCTTGGGGTAAGATTTGCCCATTAAAAAAAATATCTTCACAATTATTTTACGTTTTGGCTTTTCGTGAAAACGTGCTTATGGTATCGTTGTATGTCTATGTTTTCTTCAGAAACTGGGCTGACTAAGAGGTGCATTTCATAATTGTCAGAAGCCAGAGTGAAGTTTAGCCACAACGGTAAAGCTAACAACAACAACAACAAGATAGCATGCTAACAGCACGCTTAAAAGAGGACAAGCCAATGTGAACTAAAAGACTTCACAACAGACTGACACTGGTTTCTTAAGTGCAGAACTGATAAACATTGCCTTTAATTTAACTGCAACAAGCTCCACATTTGAAACAGCTTTTGGTTGTTGAAAAGTGGCAAGGAGTTTTGAAACCAACCTAATCACCATCAGATTTTTTTGAGTAATTGCAAGTAAATACAGACAAGTATTTACTTGCGGACGAGGATATGAAATAGAGAATATGAAATAGATTGAAATATAATTAGTAGACGCGCAGTCCGACTCTGATGCTATCGAACACTTAGCATCTGAGCTAGTCCGGTATGATTTAAGCTAGTCTGGAGCGTTCTCCTGTTTATTTTCCAATAGCCGTTAGCATTAGCCTGCAAAAAAAAAGTTATGAAAGATCCAGAGAGTGTCAGCTGTACAAACCTACCGAACGCATCTAGCAAAGGTCAGAGCCTTGTTACAAATTATTGTTGAGTTTACAAACCTTTTAATATTTTATTGTCGATAAAAATTGTGTATAAAACTGCTAACGGCTAGCAAACTTATGCATCTTTTAAGGCTCTAGTCAACAAAGGTCCGCTTTTACATGTTACTAGTGAGAAAAGCAGACAAATTACATAAAAAACACCAAACAAAGTTATAACACTTATCTGTGGAGGTTAAAAAATCTGCTTTTACACATTATGTCTACTTCAACATTACTTTACACAAATCCCTGTGGTGCTCTAACTATTTTTATGTAGGACATTTCAAAAAATGAACTCTCTTCTCAGTCGTACCACCTCTGTCTCTTAAGAAGAAGTGTCTGTCAAGCTTACCCACTTTCACCCACTGCAGCGCTATTTTCCCATTACCTCCAGTGTGAACTTTGACCTTTTCCCAATCAAGTCCAATAAGTTGTCCCCACACCCAAAGCTGTGAGCGCCTGCGGCTACATATCTCATCACATCAACTCCACTGTCTGAGGGCTGAGGGACACAGCTCCAAACTCAATCAGCCTCTTCATATTAGGCTCCCCTGTGGCCATTTTACCCTTTTTTAGCTGTAGAAAGAGGTGAGAGAGGTAGTAAAAAATGGCACTAAAACATTGACTCAAAATATTGGTTCTCAAGACAAGGGGTGTATGGTTAACATGGTTCATGCTAGATTTATATGTGTATAACTATACATTTTGTTCTACACATTATTAATCTGAAATGACTGCCGCTGAAAGCTGTCAAGAAACGAAGAACACTATGACAAATTTCAAATCTGATTGGTGTAGCATCTGAACCCGGAAGTAGCTGAGAAGTCACATTTTTTGGTAAGTACAGTCGAGAGAAAACATCTTTCTGTCCAAAATTGTACAAGTCTCCCTATGCAGGTTTTTAAAAGTCAAAATAGTCTGTAATTTTGCTAAAACAGGCTGAAAACACCTGTCGAAGCCACTATGTTTATTATGGTTCGAATGTTTGTTTCCACTCACATCACCACTGTGCATTGTGATTGGTCTGGCTAACCTTGGCTGTCTCTAAACATACGTGAAGTCAGATAGATTCTTCAAATTTTGTGAAAATCACAAATACTGCAAAAATCCATCTAAAGCCAGGTTAGTGCTTGGTAGCAGAGTGGTTAGAGCTCTGGCTTCCCGATAAGGGTGACGCTTGCATGTTCTCCCCGTGTTACCATGGATTCTCTCGGCTTCCAGCTTCCTCCCACCTCCAAAAACATACATTTTATACAAATACTTCTCCACAAAAGCGAAATCACAAACCGGAGAGAAATCCTTTTGACCCTCCACCAGCTCTACCAAGTAGAGCCAGAATCAAAATAAAGATGGCAGCTCCCAGAGGTGTACGTGTTTCTGCTCCTATTGATTCTGTTCTAGCAGAGTATTTCTCTTTTGAAAGAAAAGTGACACTTGTTCTGTTGCACGCGGATATCGGACATGCCATTTAGTTTTTTTATTGGGAAGTAGCTGACAAATCACTCAAACTCACTTCATTTACCGTCCCTCTTTTTCCCCAACACTTTCCTTCAGTGATGGACGTACCAAAGGGATACTGTGGAAGAAGTGAAATCGAAGTTCAACACATATTTATGGCGGTGTGGGTTTGGAATTCTAGATGGAAGTTTGTGGGTCGGGAACCCTGGGTGAAAGTCTGCGGGTAAGGAACTTTGGATGGAAATCTGCAGATAAAAAACACTGGTTAGCGCTCTGTGTCTAAGGAACTCTAGATGAACGGTTGTTGATGGAGAACTTTGAAAGGAGGTCTTGCTTTTCGGGAACTTTGGTAGGAGGTCTTGCTTTTCGGGAACTTTGGGTGGAGGTCTTGATTCTTGGTAACTCTGGGTGGAGGTCTGCTTTTTAGAAACTTCTCAAAACAAGCTGAAGTTTGTCCGTTACTGGTGTCAGTTAGTTTTGATCTGGTTATTTGTGCACAGTTGCACTTTGTTTAGGCTAAACCTTTAGACGACCAAAAATGGGAGCCTTGCCAGATAGAAAAGTCGGATCTGGACAAACATAATTGGGTATATCTTTAACCAACAAAATGATTTTACTTTACGTTGATTGCGACTGTGAACATCTGTCTTGTCCGATTTCAGAATCCGACAGGAAACACTACAATTTCCCTTTGTATCATGAAGAATTTGAAGTTAATCACAAACTAATACTTCTCAAAAATATGACAAAGAAAAACCTTCAAACCAAGCCAAACAACTGTTACCTCAATTTAAATTCAGCACTTTTTCTTTGGGCGAATATTTTCGTTTTCTCACACACTTACCTTTATTATTTCTTATCCAAACCATAGTCCAAACCTATTCTTGACACCTTTGACTCCACAACCTTCGCTTATTAGTTTCTAGTTCTAGCTCTTTTAGTCAAAGGGTAAATGCTGCTTTCTCTTCCCATAATCTCCCTTTCCGTCCCTTGTCCCGGCTCTCACTCTCTAAAAACCATGCCATCTCATAACAAGGTCAACACCGCTCCAGGCAGCGGCGTTCTGATTGGCGCTTCGGTGAATGAGCGGCCTTCAAACCGACGCCATTTCAAGCCATCCTCTTAATTAAATTATAAAAACTATGATTATGTTTGAACAAATTTGATATTGCATTAACAGGGTGCCTTTAGCGGAGGGCAGTGACAGGTTGGCAATTACGAGGAGGAAAATGATGATGTAGAATGAGCTGTGACATGGAAACGGAATGTGCTTTTAGAAAGAGACTGATCAGGCCAACCAAACGTCTTTAGAAATCTTTGAGAGTGCCAAATGCAAGCGAGGTTCAGGCAAGAAAAGGAAAACATATTATCCTATCAATAGCCAATAGCACTTTTTTTGTGTGAAATACATCTTGAGTAAAAAAAAAAAAATTCTGTTCTATTTGGTATTCTACATTTAGTAACTATGTGTGTCCTTGTGTAATTTACTGGATTTAGCTAATGTCATATGTGTTAGCACAGATAATATTTTTTGGTGCATGTGTAGGAACCATTAGCAAAAAGTGTCAGTGTGTGTTTTTTTTTTTTTTCTACTTCTCCTTTTATTGCCTTGCTTAGTCAGGATTGTTTGGGTCAGTTGCTGCACTCTAAATCCAAATGGTTTGGAAGCAAGTATTTCACATGGTTTGCTTTGAATTGCATACTAGAGCTGGTTAATTAAGCGAAATTTCGAGATCGAGATTCAATCACGCCAAGTCGTCAACTGGTTTTGATAAATGGAGAGGTTCACAGAAAATCCTCTTACGGCAAAACTTGTGCTTGGAGGAGCAGAAGTCAAGAATAAATTATTTAAGTTAATAAAAAATGAAAACTGTAAGTAAGTAAGTAAGTAAGTAATCTTATTTGTATAGCCATTTCACAGACCAGTCACAAAGCGTTTCACATTGAGATGAACTCCTCCCCACTCAGTGACAGTAAGCTGCCTGGAGCAGCTCAGCAGAGGCATTTCGACTAAACACCTGGCACCTCAACCCCCGACTATCACAAGTGTTCCCTAACATGCATGTTATTGGTTGGTGGACACGGGAAGGAACATGCAAACTCCACACAGAAAGGTTCCGGGCCGAGCGGGAATCGATCCCACGACTTCTTGCTGTGAGGCCAGAGCGCTATCCGCTTTGCCAGCGTGCCGCTGTAGTGGATTCTGTTTTAATATAAAGTGCTTTGTGTCTGATGAGGTCATGTCCTGTAAGGCCTATAAGGGAACTGGAAAGGCTACACCTCATGGTCCCATCTTAGCTCCTGGTTCAATAGGAAAAAGGATTTGTTTTCTAGATTTATTTGTAAATATCCATGCTGTAAATTATTCTTCTTTTAGCTGGAAATGTGTACTGATGGCAACTAAAGGATATGTACAATATTTTCCACTTGTACACCATTTTTTGCTTAAAAACAATGTTAAGCAAAGTATACAACAAACAAATTGCATTATGAATTACACGTCATTTGCATAAAAACATGTGCACTTAACCACAGGTGTTGGCCCTTCTCATCCCTCTGTGGCCTCTGCAGAGGCATGACAGATCCTGGGCTTGTTCTCTGACCCTGTGGGGTCAATTAGGTTTGGTGAGCGAGGACACGCGTAGCCTCGGGTCCTGAGAGCGGCCTGCCTCTGATCGATGGTGCGCTGCTTATCAGCCCCACTCTGTTACAGACACCTAATTGCAATTGATCCCCTTGTTGTACTATTAATTGTGAATCCTCTCTCCATCACAGGCTCCCACTAGCACACGCTGTGCTCCAAAACTCAAACTTCATTCATCAGTGGATCCACATTGGATTCCTATAGTAAAGTGCAGAGCAGGTAGTGCGCACTAACTGACTCTCAGCACGGTACAGCTCTCTGGGCACTTTAAAGGTCAATACTGGGACTCCTCCAATCAAGGTGTTAACAAAGTCATTACTGCAATTAGATGCATTATAGCTAAAGATTTAAAATAAAAAGGGAAATCACCCTTCTGTGCTTAAACTGAGTTAAAGATAGTGTGAACATAAGGTGTCACAGCCAATTTAAAGTACTGGAGGAGATGAGAGACTGAGGAGCTGCACAGCGGCTAAGTGTCTGGCTAACATTCTAACCTCACAGCAAGAAGATCAAAAGTTAGAAACACATATGTGTCTGCAGCCAGATGCTGGTCTCCTCCCTGCATTTGCCTGAACTGGAAATTGGACTAAAAGAGGTCTTGATGAAAGTGATGGACTTTCACAGAGAAGAAAAAAAAAAAACTTGTGAGCTTTAATGCATTTGTAAAAAGGGCACAGACAGTCTACATAAGCAGAAAGCTCATCTATGTGTATGTATAAGTGTTTGCTGATAAATAGATAACCCAAAGTACATGTAGGTATCTGTAGAAGCCACAGGTTAAACACCCAAATGAACCAAAACAAACATGGCGATGCAGTGATCTGTGCAGTCTCTACACCACTGGGAGAAAAACAAGTTGGAATCTCGAGAGTGTAAATGCACTCACAAAAAATCTCAAAAATCCATCTTGCTGGCAGCTTTACTCTGTTTTCCACCATTCCCTTAAACATGCAGAATATAAATATCCTCTTGGTATAGTCCTGCCCAAGCCGAGCAGACGATGTGGAGCAATCGCCCACTGCTGCTCCTGACAGGTTTCCCCGGTGACGCTGAATGATGGGCTAGATGCAGAGGGAAAAACGCATGTTCAAGTGTAGCTTAACTCTGTGGATGGTTTATTTTGATACAGATTGAACTGGATAAATATTTACATCACTGATAGATAAAAAGTACTCGCTGCAATTTCAAGAATGTGTTGCTTTCTGTATCAAATGTTCTAACCAAGATAGTAGGATTTCAATATTCTGCACAATCAACATGCAATAACTTGCACAAGACCAAAGTTTAAGTTCAGGCTGAAAGGTTTGGAAATGGGATTGATGGTTTGCAAGACAGACTGAAGTGAGTTTTACCAGTTTACTAGCTAGAAAGTAGTGTTATAATGAGTATTTGAAAATAAAACAGTGGATTAAACCATCTCTCCCCGGGCTGAGACTGCATCCAGTCCAACTAAGGTGCAGCCCCCGGAGCCTTTCCTTAACTTGAAAAGTCCGAGAGTGACTCACACGAGCTCGATCTCCAAAATGAAAGCGTACATTTACCACGACATTACACAACATGCAAATTAGGTATGATTAGCACGAGTTCACATCTGTCCTGCGTAATTATAGTACGCGTCACAGTCCCTATTATTTTCAATGGTGGTTGTTAAGACGTGTTCTTATTTATAAATATTAATGAAATCCTGATTCTAATCTTAACCTGCCCCAAGCCCCAGACCTAATCTTACCCACTTTAGGAACTTTATGCCTGAACGTACCCATTTCACCTGAAGAAAACGTCCCCACGTGGCTTCAACCAAAACTCGCTGTGAAATCTCGTGTATTTTTTACACTTTTTCATATGGTGCTAAATGCACGCCGTAACATAAGTACTAAAAATAGCTGTGAACTCGTGCTCAAAATACGCTGATTTTGTGTCGTGGTAAAAGTACATCTAGTGAGACTTTCTCACATGGCGTAGAGTCCAGTCTGGTGTCTCCGGCGCTCCGAAAACGTTTGGTTGCTTTCAAATTTTGGCCGGACGCCAGAACGCTGGTGAAGTGAATCCAGTGATTTTCAAAATAAAATCATTTCGTTACCACTAATATTACAAAATACATCAAAAATCGACATATACGCAATTATATAACACATAAGATGTAAATAAACGTCCCGTACTTATCCATTGTGCGGTGAAAAATAAAACTAATGAACTTACGAGAAATCAGCCAAAACTCGGTGCATTTGTTCTTTGTTTACATATACATGTGTTCAGTGATCGAGTAATCTCCCAAGTTGAGCGTGAACCTCCCTGAGTTCGGGATTTGGCGAGGTTGGCAGCAGAGCCTGTGACTGCATCAGCACTGCAGACCTCCGGAGCTAATGTGAGTCACCCACCGTAGCAAGACCGCTCCGGTTATGGCACCGGAGTTGGACTGGATGCAGTGTGAGCTCGGGGTCATTATGAAGCGCTTTGTGACTCTGTGTTTGTGAAAGGCGCTATGCAAATAAAGATTACTAACTTACTTACACGCACTTTGTCATGGCGTGGTACTCACAATACTCACATGTATAGAATCTAGAATTTAACTGTAGCAGGTCTCTCTCCTAAAAAAGTTCCATTGTATATCTTTAAAAGTAGCTCTTCCTTGGCCCAAACTCTTCACTTGTGCATTACCGCTCTTCCCCAGGGCCTTATTCAAACAAACATGATGGAAGCCAGGGCATAACAGTAGACGGCGCGCGACTGTAAAGCTAACCGCTATGAAGCATGGCTCTCCCTTTGGCAACATTGTGTTCATAACTAAGCAGCTGGCCCAGAGGAAAAGGCCCTCCAGGAGAGTGTGTGAGGAGGCGGTTATTAAATAAGGATGAGCAGATAAAGACGTCAGGGTTAGAATGGTTTTCATTTGGACTCGGATGGTATTTGTTCAGGAGGGAGCGAGAAGCGAGGAGTTGACACAGGGGTTTTTGCTGTGTACCTGCCAAAAGACTGATCCGTGGGCTGATAAGTGGTAATACAAGCTCATGCTGAGGAGTTCTTGTTAAAATATAGAGATTATTACTTACAATGGTAGGAATTGAACTGATTTGAGTGTGGTTTTTGCACTGTGTAAATCAGTATTTGTAAAGGATTTTATATGTTGTTGTTATTTTAAGCTAATGCTCTGTGTGTGTGCTTTTCTAACTAGCAACAAGACCAGCTAAAAAGGTCTGTAAGTCAATAATGTAAGAGTCAGCCAGTATTTTGGCTTGGGTGAGCCATTTTCAAGACCTTTATGAAGTAGCTGGCACCATCACAAGACTGTTCCAATTGTGCCAAATTGTGTTTTTTCAGTTGGGCAACCATCAAAGGTAAACCGAGCAAGAAATAAGAGATTGAAAGCTTATGTTATTTTTTCAAAAGACATGTTCCTACGGTAGAACTGTAAAAGGCTGATTATGTAAGTATTTATTGACAAGATAATGATGGCTCGCTCTTAATTACTATTTTATATGGTTCCTACATTAAGTACGTAAGAACCATAGTACAAGGGCTTTGTACATTACAGTAGGACCCGTCGCAGTCGTAGTTCATTTCTATGGTGGTTGTAAAGATGTGTTCTTCTTATTTATGAATATTAACAAATTCTTATTCTAATCTTAACCTATCCCATGCCCCAGCCCTAATCTTACCCGATTTAGTAACTTGATGCCTAAACGTGCCCGTTAAACCTAAATAATTTTTTTTTTTTTTTAACGCTGTGAAATCTAATATCATTTTTACGCTTTTTCATATCATTTTAGATCTACAACGCAACATAACTACGCAACAAAGGTAAAGGCGTTCTCATAATACGCAGCTTTCTCGTGGTATATGTACTTATTATTGTGACTGTGTTGATCCTTCGACCCATGGTTAATATTGACAGGTATTCATTTTTGGTTGCAATTATAGCTTATATATTTCTTTTTACAAATAAAAAGTGAAACCAGAGAGGACCAGCCAATCGGAGCGCTGCAATCGCCTTGTGATTAGAACTATTAGATTCTATTATTCAATTCAGATAGTACACAGGGGTCTTTTTTTTTTCTGAAAGTGCTGCATTTATCTTTTCGTTTTTTGTGTGTGTGTGTGGAAAAGTTTACTAATTTACAAGTTAAAAAGTTAGTTACCCCAACTTTAATAACTACAATCCCAAATGCTCACACTTACCTCCATTCTTCCATTTTCTTTAGCTTTATTTGGAGTAGGGTCACGGGGGCAGCAGTCTGAGCAGGGACACCCAGACTTCCCTTTCTACAAACATTTCCTGCTCTAAGGTGATCTCATGGGTCATGCCTAGAACACAACTGGCTCTTCTCAACGTAGAGTAGCAGCAGCTCTACTCCGAGTTCCTCTTGTGTGACTGAGCTCCTCACTCAATCTCTAAAGAAGCACCCGGTCTCCTGCAAAGGAAAATCATTTTGACAACTTGTATCCATGATTTTGTTGTTGTTGTTGTTGTTATTTTTGAACATAGATTGACCACAGAACCAAGAGTTTTGCCTTTCGACTCTATCTAATCAATCAAAAGCAAAATTACATAATATACTATTTTGTGAGTCAAAATAGGAAAGACATTTTGATTGAAACATTCCCTCTTTGCCCAAATACTGACACAAACAGTATTTATTTCCTTCTGCTCAAACATGAAATACTGTTGCCTGCCTACGTGCTACCTCAAACTTGACTTTAATCTGACCCTAACCCTCTCAAGTATCCAATATTCCACTGGTGGTTTGTGTGGCCCGAGAATGGTCCACAGTAAACCATGGCGCGGCAGACCTCCAGAAGGGTAAACACATTCAGACTCATTCTTATTAAATATTGATACACTGCACTTTGCTTGGATTCCTCACGGCGACAAATCAACAGCGGCTTGTTTTTCCATCAAACACCAGCTCGCATTAGCAAACAGAATAACAAAAGGGCTAATGTGGTGCTAAGACTGCTTTTGTCAACAGACGGAGGCAGGATTAGATTTGTTCAGAGATGGAGCAGCTGGGTTACCTGACTTTAATGTTGGAGCGGTCAGATTTCGCTGAAAGACTATTGTTAAATTAGCAGTTCAGTGACAAAATCAAACAACTGTGCACTCTCGGCTGTAATATCTGAGAAAATAATTGGCCCTTTGAAAAGCACAGAAACTAAACTAGGTCTACAATTGGTCTAGGAAACTCTAAGATATGCTAAAGGTCTTTGTAAATCGAATCCATTTAGCTCTTTCCATCAATGTGCACGATACTTTTGATTACCTTTTCAACAGATCTAAAATCTATTGAGTTGACTTTTCTGTCTTGTCAAAACATTAGCCAGATGCTAACAATGAATGCTATAAATAAGTGTAACGATCAACCAAAGTGTTGTTGAACTTTGCTCAAGCTTTGTTCAGTGTCATAAGGCTGGTTTAGCTCTGAATGTTTTTCAGCAAAACAACTGATCTGACAAAATAACTTTGGCTTCATCACTTCTCACTGACACTACACCCTTTTGTAGTCAGTGGGTTATGCGTGTTATGAGCTTCATGAGTATGCGTCTTTCAAAATTCAACTTCTCATCTGTTATACAGTAACATACAACAGGTTATATTTGTAGGTGTGACCTGCTGTGGGGGAAAGTCATGGGTAAAGTCCTATTGGAAACTAACTTTTGACCTCTTTTAAGATGTTTTCTGGCAAATAAAGTCTAATAACTAAGTCGAGTCAGAACAAATGGAGGTTGTTCATGTGGAGTTTTTTTCAGAAAAATAAACAGAAAGTTCTGTAGCTGTGAATAGGTCTTTTTCAGCCTACGTCACAGCTCTATTCGGTGGCAAAAAAAGACAAAAACTGTGTCTTACCCAGCCGTGCAGTGCAGTTGCATGTTTAAATTGGTCTGTTTTATTTAGAATAGCCCTGTACTGTTGTCAATCATTCAATTTTGTACACAAGACCCTTTTTTCCTGCTTAGCAAAGTCTTTGACTAGAGCTAAAAAGCAACCAATTTTGTTGGACTGTATACTGTAATTGTGTCTCCTACGCAGACACGGGGAGAACATACAAACTCCACATAGAAAGGCCCCGGGCGGCCCGGGAGTCAAACCCAGGACCTTCTTGCTATGAGGCCAGAGCGCTATCCACTGCGCCACCGTGTCGCCCAAAAAAGAAAGAGCAGATCCAGATACTATAACGAATCACACAAGTTCAGACAAAATGCTTCCATCTGCAAGAAGTAATTCACCAAGTCGTTCGTCCAATAAGTCACAATACATATTCTGACAGTTCTGAACAGAACCTGACATTGTTTGTGTTGAAAAATCCCTCCAAAAACGTGCTAGTTTACACTGGTTTAAATGGACACATCGTTATCTTCTGCCTCTGACTAAGCTCCGCCCCCAGAATTCAACACGAAGTTTACAAACATGCAAGAGGTCTATATGCACCCGGCAGCGCTAGCATCATGTTACATTTAGCTCGCAGCTATCGATTGCTGGACATATTTACAAATCTGAACCATTGAATCACTTTACTTCCATATACTGTATATCTCCTTAAGTCCACATGTGCTGTTGTAGTTGTTGAGCAGTGAGTGACAAAAGTGCTGTTCTGATGCACTGTCCATAGAGAAGGCGTGGCCATTGATGAAGACTGTATCTCTGTTGTTGCTTATCCCACATCAACACAGACTCAAAGCTTAACATAATTTTTCAACTAGTTGCAGTTCAAATGAAATTAAAAATTATAAGAGAATTATAAGTCGGTAACGTCACTACGACATGTCAACCCAAAACTCTTGAGTATTTTATGCTACTATGCTCATAAAACTAAATTTATGAAGTGAGCATGTATATTTTTAGCCTTGTAAATGCAGTATTTGATGTTTCCACCTCACGTGGACACCTGAAAATGTGCATTAAAAATAAACTTTTAAAGACTGAAGTCTTACTGGCTTGGTTCAATATGTGTGGACTGAGCCTGCTTCCATCCAGCCTGGTGACTAAGGCTGGACATTTAGCTCTGACAGACTGCACTGAACTAATAAGATTATTTCTGTCTTCTGCCGCTTTGCCTTTGAGGAATATTTATACAAGCTCAAGTCCAATTCACCTAATGCAAATACAGACAGCTCACTCCTCCCTCCAGCCCTGTCCTTTTACCAACTTCACTTCATTTCTTTCCACTCCTGCAGCACTTTGTCCTATCAATTTTACGAGTTTAAGTCTGTAAGTTGAGCGTACATCACGATTTCGTTTAGGGTAGTATCCAAATAGCTGCCATAATGCATAAAGCTACATTGTATTTATTTATTTTTTAAGTTTTAAAAAACGCACACAAAGATACTTCTTCAACTCTTTCCCTGCCAATGACGTCAGTTGTCCGTGAGCGATCTAAAAGTGGTCAGAATAAGTAAAACTACTGTATTTCTTCATGTTTGGAAGGTGAAAGCCAGAATAGGGCTTGGATTGAAAGAGTTAAGCTAAGTCTTTCTAACCCAAAGCATTCTAAGCCGAATAGTTTTTAACCAAGATGAACTCAGAAGCACTTTTCACAGCGTTCATCAGTTTAATCATGTTGGTAATGGACTCCGGTGTAAGCTAAGAACACTTTCTAATTAAAAGTTATTAAAACAAAAAACTGTAGAAATTGCAAGGGTTATATTGGTCCAACCATCCAAACATAAGAATTTGTGATTATATGCTGTTTAATTATTCACACTCCATCTGTGTGGGGAGCAGTGCTTTCTTAAATCAAATTTCCTCACAAATGTGTCGAAGGCGATAACTTTTTCAGACAGCTGGGCAACCTTCTAACTCAAAATGTTTTTATGTGTAACATCTATGGTCTGATCTGTGAATGATAGTACTTTTAATTTATAGGAAGCATGATAAAGTCACAAGAAGTGTCTTTTTAGTTTATTGGGAAGTTTTGAATATGACTTTTTTAAGCTAAAATATTGGTTGAGAACATGGATTTAGCAAAAGCAGGTCAAGAGCAGTAGCTGTTTTCTCTTTAACATTACATGAATGGCAAAAAAGTATTTCAATTTCGCAAAAAACAATGCATTACATAAGAAAGGAATTGACAGTGACCAGAGCACAACAGAAGTAAGACACAAGCCTCAATGAACTAATGCGAACGTTAGTGGTAGTAATCTACAGAACCGCCCTAACTGTCTCTGCATTAGAACAGATGACTGTCTACTTCAAACAGTGTTATTATCCCGTGTTTCTCAAACTGTGGTACGCATACAACTGGTAGTAAAGTAAAAGCAAGTACTGATGCATAACTGTCAGTTACTTGTGGAGATTTTAATGTATGATGCCAGAAAGTGTTTTTTTTATAACATGGGTCACTTCCTGTAGACAGCCAATCACAATACAGAAAAAAGCCACTAATATTTTTTAGCTCAGAGCAGCCTCCCATTTCTAACAAAACAATTTTTGCAATAATTTTACAGCAAAGTTACTTTGGTTGTAGTGGAAAGGTTTCAAAGTTGTCATCTGGACAGCATATTCTAAGATTGAGACGTATTGATTCTCATCCGAAAAGTCATTTTCAATCTGATAGAAGTGACCTGAGACTGGCTGCAGTCTCAGGTCACTTCCAGGTCAGAGATAAGCCCTGCCCCTGAGACGGGGCTACACCCTGTTCATAAACTAGTTCAGTGGATCTTATACGTCTTCTCTATTGTTGCCTGCGTCCTCTCAATTGTTAGTCTTTTCTATTTTTTCTGCTTCATCTCCATTGTTGTCTGTTTCCCCTATTTTGTTGTATGCTACCTCTCAATTGCTGCACACTTCCTCTCTATTGTTATCTGTTTCCTCTCTATTGCTGCATGCTTCCTCTCTATTGCTGCATGCTTCCTCTCTATTACTGCCTGCTTCCTCTCTATTGTTGTCTGCTTTCTCTCTATTGTTATCTGCTTCCAATCATTGTTGTCTACTTTCTCTTGTTGCCTGCTTCATTCTATTGTTAGTCTGCTTCCTTTCTATTGTAGTCTACTCCCTCTCTATTGTTAGTTACCTCCCTCGCTATTGTTAGTTTGCTTAATCTATATTGTTGTTTGCTTCATCTCTGTTGTTTTCTTCTTCCTCTCTAATGTTGTTTCCTTCCTCTTTATTGTTAGCTTGCTTCCTCTCTATTGTTAGTCTGCTTTTCTGTACTGTTTGTCTTGAACCCTGTTGTTCTGACAGAGCCTGCCTAGACATCATCTAGTCTCCAGCCACAGTGTTTGTATTCTCAGATGACAGCTTTGAAACGTTTCTACTTGGGATCATTCCATTAATATATGATTTTGCATACACCTGCTGATCTCACCAGCAAATATGTATATTTCACAACAATTCACCCATAGAAGTCGTGTAATTTTTTAATTGCTTGCCACATGAAAACTGAACATTTTACTCAAATCAAGCTCCTTTATATATTTTTTTTTCTCTCTTTCTAACACAACATTTCTCCATGTATGTTTTTGAGGCGCAAACAGCTTTGTACATACCATACTTGTTAGCTATTATGAGTTAATCTTGCACAATATCTCTCACACAACACTACAGTAAAAAAAAGCCTGTACATTTAGTCCGGAAGTGTGAATGTTCAAAAGTAATTAGCTTCTCAAAACAAACAACGGCGCAGACTGTTTACAGGTTCACAATCTGCTGCACAGACAGGAGCATGTGTCAGTGCGGCAGACAGCGAAGAAGAGGTGTAAATAAGCACCACCAGGGTTATTATTCACAGTGATTAGGGTTCATTTGTTGTAAGCAGAGGTGTTGTTGCCAAAAATTAACTCACGATCAGTGGTTTCGTAGAGATCATCGCTACTGTTGTTTTTTTTTTTTTTTTTTTTCAACAGACGGTATTTGTCACCACTACTGTACACATGCTATTATTAGGTAGGAGGCTTAAAATCCCATTGTAGATTCAGGAACATTTTCAACCATAATTTTCTGTAACGAGGCTTTAATGTGAACAAAAATGTACTTCTGTAGTAATAATTGAATTTAAGTTAGGCTATGTTTTTGATCATCTTGACCAACAATTACCGAAGGTAACACTTTAAAGTACCGCCCGCTCGTTAATAGGTAACTACGGGGGTACTTACTGGTACTTACTGGTACTTCTGGTGTTAGTATCAGTGGTAGTTACTGGTAACTACAGTGGTGCTTGTAGTGGTACTTAGAGTCACAAGTACTGGTAACTAAAGTGACAGTTACCAGTATATTTAGTATTAACTACAGTGGTAGTTACTAGTACTTAATTGACAGTTACTAAAATAGCGCCCACTAGTTAATAGGTAACTACGGGGGTACTTACTGGTACTTACTGGTACTTCTGGTGTTAGTACCAGTGGTACTTACTAGTAACTACAGTGGTACTTGTAGTGGTACTTACAGTCACAAGTACTGGTCACTAAAGTGACAGTTACCGGCTAGTTAAGTATTAATTATAGTGATAGTTACTGGTACTTTTGTGGAATGATAATTGGGATTATGGTGGCATCATTTGTACTAATTAGTGGTACTTATACGGGTACCTCTAGTGATACTTAATTGTGTACTTGGTGGTTCTATTTGTGATGCTACACAAACAAGGTAAAGACTGTTATGAAAGAAGTTTATTACTGCAAATATTGTGTATAAAACAGATTATGACAAAGAATCAAACACTGGGCAATCTAATACAAAGAGACACCTCTTTATTATGCTCACAGCCACAACAAATATGAAACACATTAACAATTTACAAAATGTTTATCAATAAACCCCAAAAAATATTTGCATACTACAGCTGGTTGAGCTTTAAACAGTAGTTACTAGTAAAAAATGTATTGAGCACTAGCTAAATTACAGTAAAAGTTGGTAGTAGTTCCAAAAAAAAAAAAAAAAAACACTGACAGCTGGTCTTCTTGTACAGTTTAACCCTTGTATGGTGTTCGTATTTTTGTTACTCAGCCAGTGTTCATGGGTCTGATGGACCCGCTAGAGTTTTGGGTTTTCAAAACAACACAATCAACCATTTTACATGAAAATACTCAACAGATGTTTACTTTGACACAATTACAAGCCAAATGAACAGCAATCATGGTTATTATTTGCCTTTTACCTTTTATAGAACACATTCATGAAATAATGTGCAACTCGTTATTTTATTAAAATGTAACATAAACATGAAAATCAGTTAAAATCAAGTGAAGTGAGTGAAAAAAAACACATTTACAAATGAAGCAAGATGTTTCACAACTACTGATTTTATTCATTTGAACTTCATTAGACATATAACTCATTTAGGTTAGTTTACATAACACAAGTTGTACATATACAGTAACAATATCAGTCTCATCACATCAGCCTCACTGAGCTTTTCCTGTCCTGTATTTTAGTTTCTGCTGGCCATAACCTAGAATAATGAAAACATCAGAACCGTTACTAACATACATACATGACTGCTACATAAGCAGACATGACACACTGCTACAGAAGCAGACATGACACACTGCTACAGCTTCACACACTTACTTCAGGTTCATCAGATGGTGGTTTTGTAGGTCGAGTGGATTGGGCATCAGCATTCTCCTCTTGAATTTTCCTCACAATGGCTGCAGAAGCTGGTGTTCGTGGAACATGTTGTCTTTTGAAATTGACACAAGGAACTTGAGGAAGCTTCTCTTTAGGGCTGGGCAATTAATAGAACAATTGAGAGATCGAGATTGAAATTGAATCGAATCAGCAATTATTTGGTTGTGGGTTTGTTTGGATCCATAACCAACAATCCTTTGTCAGTAAAAATGTGTAGTTTGGTGGAAAAGTCAAACTTTGAAGCAGATTATTGATATATAGTTTGAAAAAAATCGAATAAATAGGACACACACACACACCCACACCCACATATATGTATATATGTATATACGTATATACATGTGAACCAACCAGACATCGTGGTGGTGGATAAAGAGCAGAGGAGAGCCGTGGTGGTGGATGTGGCAATACCAAGCGATGATAATATCAGGAGAAAGGAGCATGAGAAACTAGAGAAATACCAAGGGCTCAAAGAAAAGCTGGAGAAGGCTTGGAAGGTGAAGGCAACAGTGGAGCCCGTGGTGATTGGTGCACTGGGGGCTGTGACCCCCAGTCACAGCCCCCAGTGTGACTGGGGGTCACACTCACAAACTGGATGAGTGGCTACAACATATCCCTCGAAATACATCCGACATCTCAGTCCAGAAAAGTGCAGTCCTAGGAACAGCAAGGATACTGCGCAGAACCCTCAAGCTCCCTGGCCTCTGGTAGAGGACCCGAGCTTGGAAAGCGGATGAAACCACCCGCGTAGGGTGGGAAGGGAATTTTATATATATTTTTTATATATATATGTATACAGAAAACACTCTCAGTAGCTCCAGAAAGGAGAAAGACAGAGTGAAAGTATGCAGGACCAATACTTTCCATACTTTCTTATCCCTGGGTCCAGTGGACCCGAACACCCTGTATGTAATGTAAATGCGTAGGGGATGTACAGTATGCTGTCATTGAAAATGTGTTTTGATTTATGTTCTTCACAGAAAATGAGCCAAAGCCATAGAATTTCAGATCAAAAAATGTATTTATTGTTTCATTTTTCTATTGATATAAACCGAAAACGGGTCCCACAGACCCGAACACCATACGAGGGTTAATACAGTGGTACTTCACTGGTAGTTACTGCATTAATTAACTGTTAATTAACACTGACAGCGGGTCGTATTTTAAAGTGGACAAGGTGGTACTTCACTGTCAGTTACTATATTAATTAACTGTTAATTAACACCGACAGCGGGTTGTACTTTAAAGTGGACAAGGTGGTACTTCACTGTCAGTTACTATATTAATTAACTGTTAATTAACACCGACAGCAGGTCGTACTTTAAAGTGGACAAGGTGTACTTCACTGTCAGTTACTATAGTAATTGATAGCTAACTAACACTGACAGCGGGTCGTATTTTAAAGTGGACAAGGTGGTACTTCACTGTCAGTTACTACAGTAATTGATAGCTAACTAACACTGACAGCGGGTCATACTTTAAAGTGGACAAGGTGGTACTTCACTGTCAGTTACTACAGTAATTGATAGTGTAAAGGGTATGGTCTTACACATGTCCTGAGCGGGAGTCGAACCCGGGTTTCCCACGAGCCGGTCAACCTGACAAACGCATTGAGCTAAAGGGAACGCTCCCCTTGGCCCAGTTTGTTTGTGGGTTCCTATACCTGAGGGAGTGAGTTTACTATAGTAACTGACAGTGAAGTACCACCTTGTCCACTTTAAAATACGACCCGCTGTCAGTGTTAGTTAGCTATCAATTACTATAGTAACTGACAGTGAACTACCACTGTAGTTAATACTAAAAATACTGGTAACTGTCACTTTAGTTACCAGTACTTGTGACTCTAAGTACCACTACAAGTACCACTGTTGTTACCAGTAACTACCACTGGTACAAACACCAGAAGTACCAGTAAGTACCCCCGTAGTTACCTATTAACTAGCGGGCGGTACTTTAAAGTGTTACCTTACCGAATTTAAAATATTATCTACAGTTGGAAAAAAAGAGTAAATGCAGCACCCTTACTGTGTGCACCATTTGGAGGGGTATTAACATCTACTATGTTTGAAGGAAGAGGAAAAAGGGTTGAAATGCCTTTCCAATAGAAAAACTATTTTAAGTTGTGGACATCACTCAATAATTATGTGTCCTATTGACATAAACAAAAAATCTGCAAATAGTTCATAAGTTGTAGAACAATATTTAATTTTTTTTTTTTTCGGGCTGTATTTTGGCACCATCAACACCAGATGGCGCCCTAGGCAGTTTGCTAGTTTGCTTATGCCCAGGGCCGGCCCTTAGTGTATGAATTTGTGTCTTACCTGGATTTGATTAGAAAAGATCAGTCAACGTTTATATCCTGAAGATGCTTCGGGCCGATCAAAGCGTCAACACCACTGGCACTCGACTGACCATCGGAATCCACAGATCACTTCAACGCCAACCTACACAAAAGATATTGGTATTTCAGCATTTTCTTTAGCATTAGAAACTCTCATTCGGTTGCACTAACATTTATGTGCAGATAAAATCAATAGAGGTTTTAGGAGTAATTGTATGAAAAGCTTGCAATTAGCATTGCGATTCTAGTGCTAGCATTAGACCGCATACCTCTTTCATGTGTTGAAATGTGGGTAAAATATTAAACCACACAAGAGACACGTTGATTGTTTTAGGGCTAATACTGTATCTGACATTGAAATTAGTATTTTGAAGCTTGTATCACATAATTATCTCTATGCTAATGGTACGCTACTAGTAAACATGTTGATGACTAACTGCCAAAGTGGTGACTTTTGTGACTCAAAATATTTGTCAGGGTGTTAAGTAGAACCTAAGTATTCAGTTGCTCTTACAAGCTTAGTAATTGAGTTGAACTATATGCAAACATGTGCTTGGGAAAAAGAACGCATTACAAAAAGAACTAATTTGAGTTGAAACCAAGGAACTGAAGAAGATTGCTGGTACTGCATAACTCGCAAAACAAGTCAACAATTGTTGGACTAATATGGCTCGAACTGAGGAACAGTTTACCAATGAACGAGGTTTCCCCAAATGGCAAGAGCAAGAACAACAGGAGCACAAAGAGCAGACTTTATGGGCTTATATCTGGGACAGTGGCAGGTTGTAACTTCCTTGTACTTGAATTCAAAGTAAATTCATCTTATTCTGAATTTGTGGAGTCACAGTGTTTCTTAAATAAGGATTACAGAACTTTCCACTAACAGTCTGACAATGGTTTAAAAATTGAGTGTGCCGGAGAATTGCATTTTCTTTACTTCTAATGTAATCATTTCTGAGCTCTTAGTAAAGGCGACAATCCAAACAATTATTGAAAAAAAGCCTGATATAACTTGTTTTTATCTGTTTTTGATGAGTGATAACATGGTTAACAAAACTGTAAATTTTAGACTGATAGTGATGTGGTCTATTGGCTTGGTCATAATTAAAGAATTGATTGCATTTCCAGACATCAACAAATGCTAAGCCTGTGTGTAAATTAACGTTCAAAGCACTGGGATTTATAGAGACTGTATATCAGCTTATTGCAATTTCCTTTCCATCCCGCTCTGTCTTATTACTAAACAAATATGAAATTGTCCCAGAGGAAGTAAGTTAATTTCACTGTAGATAAACCACAATTTTGTTGCAATGTACTGTAAATAATGACTAAAACCCTATGCTTGAAATAACTACGTATATTTTACAATGCAGCAAACTTTGTTAAATACGTTCTCATCAAAATGCATCGCCTCTCTTCGCAGATTATCAAACTATGACACGCTTGCTGCTGCTCTCGTAGTGCGAACGCCTCTAAACAAAGGTTTTTAAGGGTTTGACAAGCACTTTATTATAAGCCTCCCCGCAACAGCTCAATTTACAGGTTGTCAGTGAAAAATAGGGTTTAATTACACAGGTACACGGTGATGAACTTCATTAATAGGAGCTTGGAGAGTTTGGGCGACGCCTCGTTTTATGAACTAACAGTTTAGCCCACAAAAACGATAATGTGTCTTCATAATTTCACAGTCAGTCAGTCAGTCAGTGGGTATTTGGGAGGGAAACTGTTGCATTATTTTATTTAATGTGACACTGTGTACCATTTTTATTCTGTAGTTTGTCTGTTATGATCTTTAGTGTTCAGTTTAATTATGATTATTTCAAACTTGAAGCATTGCACAATATTTAGTCTTAGAGTAAAGAATCCGAAGTAGGGCTGATCTCATAGCTCATCATCAAAAAGTAGGTTTGACTAGAGTAAATGCTTAAATATAATCAAACAATGACAGATAAACTTAGGTTGCTAGAGAGAAAAATGGCCCATACTTTGAAGATAAGAAGCTACTGACGCATCACGAAAAGGTTAACTATGACTCAACGGTAATATATTTGGGCTGGGAAAACAATCGTGTTAATTGAGTGCTTTTTTTCTTTTAATCCCGTCAAAATGAACTGACTCATTTGTTAATTTTACTCGCCTCTCCTGCGCAAGTGCAGACATTTCAGCATCTACGTGCGCCTCCTGCCTTTTGTTTCCACATGTCCCACTACATATGTAGTCGTGAACGCCATTTTGAGTCGAAAATCCATTTGGCATGCACTTTCCTGTCTCGTACTCTCCTGACCAGCCAGCCCCTCCTACATTCTGTTTGAATGCAGAAGGGTCTGAAACTGAAGAGAGAGCTAACAATTTCGTCGTCCAAAGTTAGGACGATCCAATCACGACGTAGCTGATAGATTATTGTTTTCGGCTCTAGCTTCGGTTTTGAACAATTAGGAACGTATACAAACTGGAGAGTAGAATTTCCGGGTTTTCTGTAATTGGTGGACTCCGCGCTCGGAAAGCCCGTCCTCGAAATCGAACCTTGGCGCTCTGATCTCAGACCCTTATGTCTTTGCAAAGTGTCTGTCAAAGCGTAGAGGGACTGGCTGGTTAGGCAAGTCTTGTACTACAGTATGCTTTTTTGTGCCGCGCCGTTCTCTGCCACTCTCCTGTGCTGCGCATATTGATGCTACAATCTCTCATTCATAGAAATCAACTTGTTCTGTGAGTCAAATACAACATGAGGACAGACGAGGCTCTGACACAGGGATCTGTGTGAAGGAGCTGCTCTCACTTAAGGAGCCGGACTTCATCAAAAGACCTACATGTTATTTTCAAAACTAACTATGTTTGGTCTCATTTCAAATATAATCTATGTCAATAAAAAGAATTTAGTTTAAAATATCGGACCTATTTTAGACGTATTGAATGAATAGGGCTTATTTAATATGTCTAAATGTATAGTTTAAAGCATCATAATTAAGAAAAACAATGTGATTAGTTGGGATTACTTTCTCAGACACTGACTTTTTGTCATGGCTCGTTTCCAAGAATAACATTTCTACACAATGTGGGTGGAGCCCAATGAGAACTGTGTGGAAACAAGTGCATGAGCCTATCACAGACAGTAATGGTGCAACATCAGTTTTAACTCAAACATGTTCCTGACTCATGGTTCAAAATCAGTTCAAGGCTCTAAAAAACGGGCAACCATGAGAGTCAAGTGACGTTCATTCTGCTTTCTGATTGGATAAGCCTCTTGATACTCAAAACCTCATGTCCATTTTTTTTTTTTAGATGTAGGAATAGCTCTGATTTACAATGACTATCAGTAAAATATAAGATTACATTTGTTTATAACATTTCAAATCAAAATCTTGCATACAGCGCCTATAAATAACCTTATTAAAAACAATTCCTTGAAAATATCCACCAATGTCCAACTCCTTGAACAAAACCATTCTTGAGTTGAACTTTTAGCTTGACAGCATGTGTGATGTTTGGCGTTGGGGTGAAATGCCAATAGTCCTCTTCCTCAGACACCTCCCCCGCAGTGCTCCTTCCCCTGTGCCACTTCATTTAGCATGGGCTCAGCCTGTTAGCATAGCACGGCGGGACCATCACACGCCTCATAATTCCCTTTTCATGCACAGCGGCTAAAGCGCTCCTATCGATTATCGGGTGTTTTGAAAGCTCCCCCATGTGCAAGTCGATGCTCTCACCTCAGCAGGAGTGTGGGCCAGTCAATGGACCGCCCAATTCAGAGACAAATTACAGGATCCAAACAAATACACTACAGCAAACATCGTATAGAAACACACAGCTTAAAGGGCCTATAATAGTATTGCCAATTAATGTTGTGCGCTGGTATGAGACCAAAAATTAAGAATGTTTGCATTCTGTTTGACCATCCTGTATATTTGGATGTTTGATTTTGAAAGAAAGGGCACATATTATAAGATGTTTCTTCATTGTGTTCCTTTTCTGTTATATATTTAAATGAACTAAAAAAAAAAAAGAAAAGAATGTTGTTGAAAAATTAACATAATTGAAATGAATAAAAAAAAAATGATTTTGCATTCTTAAAATGTAAACAAACAGAAATAATTATTTTAAGCTTTTTACTTCAGTCTACATGATCTTCTCACTTAGCTAATGCATTCTGAGCTTCAGAATTGTTTATCATGATGAGTTTTAATGTTTTTTCAGAGCTGTTAGCGGCGAGGTGAGTCACTATGCTAACAACAGTTAGCCACAATGCTAAAAACAAAAACAGAAAAAGTTGCCGACAAACAGGATTTTTTTAGACATTGACATTTATACTTTGCGAACCAATTTCCACCTGAATAGATACTTAATGTATCTATATCTAAGATATCAGTGCTAGGGGGAAATTGTTTTTAAGTTATCTTGTTGTAAAGAAATCGAGTATAGTCCCTTTAAGCTGAGTTTTGTCATTCACGCATGTTTAACTCACAAATCTTGCATTCTACGAGGTGTTTTGCTCTTCAAATAAAAACACCTTGAGGTATTATTTCACTTAAATTGAGGAGGTTTCAATCAACCCCAACTTCAGGGGTCCAAAAGGTCAAAGTAGTATACTGTATTGTAATATATCGATGAGTCAAACAGTACAACTGTGGGTAAATCATGTTATATTTAAAACTTCTACTTGCTGACATCACAATGTGGAAATTAGCACTTAGGTATAGCAGGTCTATCTTATAAAAAGTCTACTCAAACAAATCTGAATGAATTAAAACAGATTCAAACATGGCTGAAAGCTCATTGAGTCTTTCAAGTTCAAATTTTCGGATTTGAGATCAGGATTAAGTCACATTGAATCGACTTCAAAAGTGATTTCATCGTGATTCCAAATAGTGAAAGTTGCATCCTTCTAACCCACTGAAGTGATTCTATTGGAAGAAACACATTTTGAGATTAAATACATTCTGCTATGAGAAGAAGGTTGAAACTTTTAAAGGGGTCCTATTGTGCTTTTTTATATTTAGTAAGAAACTAGACCATATGCAGATCAGTAATTTACCTTTTGTTCATTGTAAAACACAAAGTTGATCTAAAACAGCTTGAAAATAAAAACAGCTCTATTGACTTCCTGTTCAAAATGCAGAACTGATAAGCCCCGCCTCTTCTTTAAAATGTTACTGTAAAAAGCAACAGATGTTTAAGAACTATTTTTTGTTGTTGGAAAGTGTCTCTGGGACAGTTTTGAACCATAAATGCTTCCCTTTGAGCATTCATCTTTTGAATTATAACAAGTAAATACAAACAAGTGGGAGGGGATAGGTGGTAGGTGAGAACGGGGATTTCTGAGCACTTGAGATTACTCCAACTAATGATAAAGGGAGGCCAATATAACAAGATTAAAAACTTAGAAAAGTGATTTGACATAATAGGTCCCCTTTAAAAAGTTGTAATTCATTAATTTCCTACTGCTTGTTCCGGTTGGGAGTTGCAGGTGACTGGAGCCTATTCCACTGACTTTGGGCCTTAGGCGGGAGAACATCCTGGACGGTGCCCAACTCGTCGCATGGTTGGACAGACAACTATTCAGTCTCTCATTCACTCACAGGGGAAGTTTATATAGTGATGCACAATGAACCTAAACATGCATGTTTTTGGAAATGGGAGGAAACTGTAGTACCGGAGCACTAAAACCCACAGTGACACGAGGAGAACATGCAAACTCCACCCAGAGAGATCATGAGATGTTGATATGGTCCGCATATCCGCCAAAGCCAGAGCACTAACCACTCTGCTACCATGTAATTGTACAAGAAAAAAGTTATAATTTTATAAGCATAAACAAATATTATAAAACTAATTATGAGAAAAAGTCATATTTTGCTGAGAATAAAGTTGAAGCAATAAAGTTTTTAAATTGTATTTTATTTTTTTTATTTTTTTCAGCTTGAAGTTTTATAAGTTCAAGATTCCAATTTTACGAGAAAAAAAAAAGAAGTATAAAATGTTTTCAATGTGAGTAACAGAAAAAACAATACACTGCCTCTGTGAGAATGCAGAATACTTCACTTGGACATAATAAAGCACAATGAAACTTACCTGTTTTGAAATACAGCAAAATATAAATCTGGATTTTTCAGGTAAGTCATTGATGGCCTTTTAAAATAATTGTGATTTCAGCCCCAAAATAACTTTGTTTAGTACTGTTAAATGTGTGGTCTTGGCTGGTTGGCAAAAAGCTGTAATTTAGTAACAGAATTGAAATGACAATCTATTTAAGTTTGTAGCAAGTGTAAAATGACAGAAAATGTGTGACTGTCTGACTTACATATGATGCAGGAAACGTCCAGTTATGAATGATCTCATTATGTAACTATTTATAATAAAACAAGCTTCATTTCAGCAAAACATATATGTTTTTGATGTGATGATAAAACAACATTAAGACTTGTTAAAAGTAAAAAAAAAAAATCATAACTGCATGATAAGTTCTCTTTAATGTAAACCTGTTCTTTAACCTTAACAGTGCTCATGTTTAATCACACATCCAGAGAAGTGCCCCCGGCAGTGTCCAGTCGGTCCCAGCCTCTACATCACACAGCGGGGGGCTGTCTGTTCAAGCACGCTCCTGTGATTTATGCTTCCAGCCTCGTGCACCTAATAGTCATTCTCTACAAGTAATTGAAAAGTGAATCAAATTAGGTCAACAGCACCATTCTGGACAGCAGCGCTTCCATTGTAAAGCATCATTTAGCCACAGAAGAAGAGGTTATTATGAGACTTTACGCCGGTGCTGACACCATGCAAGAGCTAAGTGTCCTGATATTTCTTTGGAGGTATTGTGAATGCAAACAATAACAGTGATAACCTCTTGTACAAGTTGTTGAGGCGTAGAATAGGAGATAAGGGCTTATCTGGAGTGTTTAAGCTGTTGTTGGGAGTGTATGTGTGTGCTCAGAAAGAGAAGCAGCAGAGATACGTATGGCATTGTTCTGTCTATACAGAGGATTAGGAATTATATTAAAACTCTCTTAGTCTACCAAAGAGTGCTTATTCTAAGTACTGGTCTGTTTACTCTGATACAAACACCAGTATTGACACAGTTTTATGTAAAATGAGTGCTCAGTCCTAACCACCAATCCAACACTACACTGTGTTCTTCTAAATGAGACATGCTGTGTGCAAGACTCTGCTGTTTTCGGCTTGTAGCTAATATTAACTCTAACATACAGCGGCATAAATAATAAAAAATAAACTCTCTGATGTCTTCATTTAGCCTTTGGAGTAGATCTTTTTTGGTAAATTTACTGCAAACACAAGTTTGTGTTTTTGTAGAGGGAAAAGTGCGTTTTACTTTAGTAAGAATTATGCCTCTAGTTTAGATTTCTTTGTTGCCCTGGACACAACTCAAACCTTCATCTCGCTGCCTTGTGCACTGACTAATGTTTGGAGGAAAGCCAGCTTTGAAGGAAGCTCCATCTCCATGTGCCACAAACTTTGCTGAAAGTTCAGATTTGTTCAACGTCAGAATACTCAAACAAGTCCACCAGATGAGAAAAGCTTGGATTCTCAGCTTGTTCCACTCTCGTAACATTTCACCCAATCACTTTTGAATATTTGTCTTGATGTTCAGTCTTTTTGCAACAGCTTAAATCAACTCCTTCCATTTTGAGGAACTTAATTCAGAGCATTAAAAGTATCAATATGGCAAAATCCAGGTTTTGCAACAAGGAAAGACTGGGTCAAAATCAAACAGCAAACAAGCCAAGTTCAGGTGTTTCAGCAAAAAAATCGGATCTAAACCACACAAAACAAACCATATCTACAACATTACTGCTGCAGCGTTTTGTCTTATCTGCAAAATGTACTAACCTGTTTGCATAAAGTTAACAGCAGGATTCTCCCTCTTCACTTCAACACAAAAAAAATAAATAAAGGCTTGAAGGTTCGTCATAATATTCCAAAGACATCTGAAGTACAAATTCACGTTCTTTGTCTCATCTGTAGGTTTTACGTCCACGTTGATAAGAATATCAAGTTTGTTTCTACATCTAGCAACGTTTCCGCACATGCTCAGCGCCAAGTTTTCCTCCTGTTTTGTGACTTTTTTGTGTCACAGCGCCACACTCTGTCCAGTTATTGGTACTGCAACAGTTTCAGGGTTTTTTAGTTTTCTATAGGGACGCTCAAGTCATAATCAGTAAAATGATGATTTTTCAGGACTTTTTATGGATACTGATTTCATTAGGATAAAATTTTGTGCTTTTAGTTTGCTTTTTTCGCCAGCGTGACACAGTGAGGTGGGATGCATTATTTCGGCGAAAGAGAAGTGCTCACTAACAAAGATTTAGATTTATTTGAGAGAAATGGATCTTTTGTGTTAATAGGACATGTTTTATATCTTTCAGTTCAGCTCATGTGAAATGGGAGCAAAAAACAAAAGAGCTATGAAAGTGAATCACTGATGATGGCTAATTTTCATAATAGGAATAATATCTGTGCAACCTCATAAACATGAATAGTGAGTTCAGACAATGCTGAACAAAACACGGACCTTTTTTCCCCATCAAAGCCCGCTGGCCATTTTTCCCATTGAAACTAAATGCCACACGTAACGCGCACCGGGCGAATGACAAAGCCGGCAATTATTCACTCCCACCATCTTTAACGACGCAGTGCAATTAACAGATAAGGGAATTAATTAATTGGGATTCGGTGCGACACCTTTGTGGCTTTGAAGTCACTTGTTTACTCGAACATAGGCGTGTTTTTCCGTGGCCTAAGGGGGGTCTGACTGGTCCGTAACGACTGTGGAGAAGAGATAGTTGCCAAGACTCAATCTCTCCCACTCGACATGCGTTCTTGTTCTATTAACAGCAGGAACAGTAATCATCTGGTTTGCTGCTACAATCTATATGTGTGTTGAGGCTGGATTGACTACATGGGGGAAGTACACACTATTCTTCTTGGGGAAATTGTGGTTGCCAGGTGAGGATTGCCATCAAGATTACATTTTTAGCACAAAATACTTACGATTGAACGCTGTGGTCATAAAGTAGTTCTGATAGATCATTCTAAAACTGTTTCAGAACAATTTCATTGTTAATATGATTACTACCTAATTAGTTTATTTTATCAATACAAGTTAGTATCTGATTTATACGATAGCAGAGTGGTTAGAGCTCGAGCATTCCAACAAGGAGATCATGGGTTCGGTTTGCAGGTCATGTCATTCCAAAATCTCACAATCTCTTCAGGTACTCCAATTTCTTCCCTCCCCCAAAAAAACAAGCATGTTTAGATTAAATGGGCATCATTGTACATTGCCCTAGCCGAGGGAATGAATTAGAGAGTGAATGGTTATCTGTTTCTAACCCTGTGACGAGTTGGCCACTGTCCAGGGTCTTTCCTTGCCTAACGCCCAAAGCCACTGGGATAGGCTTCAGTCACCCACGACCCCTAACAGGAACAAGCGATAGAAAATGAATGAGTTTTAAGTATCAGTACTGGCCATCTGTTTTAATTAGCTTTTTTAACGATGCTATAAGATGCACATAGAACCAACTGACAAGCAGACATTTTAGGCCAATACCCCTTAAACTGTCAGCCTGGAAATATTTCAAATTCAAACTGAAACGGTTTCTGAGCCTTTGGAACACAAAAAATGTCTGGACTCTTTGTGAGGCTTCATAGTTTTAACCTTTGTTGCCTGATTGATTCTAATTGCAAGTGAGAACAAGCTCTGCTAACCTAGCTCACGTCAGCTGGATATGTGTTGAATTCTGATTTGAGTTCTTTCACATACTGTATCTGTCTGGAACCTCCTCCACTGAAAGCATTCAGGAAAACTTGGGGTCGTTTAATGAAATGCATCGAGCTGATTGGGTGACTCATCAACAAGTGCCTGCCTTATTTTGTGCTTAACCAATCACAGCACAAATCATAATGTGCACATCAGATAGCATTAGTGTCACTTTTCTTTCAACAAGTAAATACTCTGTATTTGTGCTAAAACTGAATCAATAGGATCAGAAACACTTACCAGATGGATTTCTCTCAAGTTTGTGAATTCACAAATGTCGCAAGGAAAGCCATCTGGCTGGCCAGGTTAAAGCTCTGCACAAAAAACACACACAAAATAATTTCCTGATTGTTCTTTGACTTCCAAGTCAGATCAAAATCAGTATGTTGTCTCTCTGGGTGGAGTATGGGTGTTCTCTCTCCAGGTTCTTCCTCTCACCTCCATAAACATGCATGTTTAGGTCATTTGGTAACACTCTAAATTCCCTTAGTAAATTAATGAGAACTTGAAAGTAAAGGTTTAGGACAAGCTTTTGGATGAGAAATGTAAAATTGCATTAAGCACAGTGATAGGGTTGCTTCTACCAGATTCTAGCTTTACAGCTAATTTCCATCTGTAGTCCCAGGGAAGGAGAGGAGCTAATGGACATGTTTTTAGTGGCTGGGGAAACTGGAAACTTTTAAAATGTACTTAGATAATAACTGTAATAATTGCATAGAAATCTTAGACATTTAAAAGTTGCTTTTTGTACTTGTATTTATTGGTTACAAAGCTGTTGCAATACAAAGTACATATCTCCTCACTCTACTCGTCTCTGCCACAAAAGTACATATTCAACTTAATATTCTGCTTTATGCCATTTAAAGTAACATTAGCGATAAGGTTAACATCAGAAAAACCCACTGAACTCCTGTTAATCCAGTCTTCGGTCCTTTTGTGACATCAAAAGCAATCGCGCTCAACGCGGCCCATCTCCCATTGACGGACCCACCTGCTCCTCACTCATTGTAGCACAGAGCATGAATGAATATCGCCAGTATACTCGGAACATTACCTCTGTGCAGCAAAACGCCTTTATGATTCTGTCTGGTGCCGACTTGAAAGGAAGATATGCAATATAATATGCACGGCTTTCATACGCACAATTATTGCTTTCTCACAAGGAGGATGGATATGTTCCTCTAACAGCTGGGTCGCGCTCTTTTTCGCCGTACGTTGAATATATTCATGACGTGTCCGCGGCATGCTAATCTCCGGGATCGTCTTTGAGCTGCGGCTGACGGTGATGGCTGAGGACACTTTGCTCTAAAAAGGGGGAGTTACAAAAGAAGACAGCTGTGGACTCCTGCCGGGATCGGAGAGCAGGTAGTGCCCAGCGGATAAACGGAGTAATTGCATTTGTTACTTCCACCGAATGTATTCCAATGGTCGTCTCTGTGGAGGACGGTGGTGAAGCTGTTGGATGAGAAAAGTAAGTTGTCTTATTAGGATGATGAACTAATATGAACTGATGTCTAGTTGGAGATCAAGCTAGTTCCCGTACAACAAAGATTTCTAGGTTGTTCATACCTTGATAGGCCTATTTTAAGTTATATTTTTATATTATTTACTAGGAAGAGAGCTGTAAAGAACACTATATTGGTGAAACAAAACAACTTCTTCAAAAAAAGTCTATACTAACACAGTCGACAAACCACTTGGGGTCCTCAGCCACTTTACAAAAGACTATACGAACACGGACGGCAAGCCACGTTGAGTCCTCAGTCTGGAGAAACGATCATTTGTCGGAGGTGCAAAAGACGCCATATGTGGGAAAAAAAAAAAACAGGTCGATAAAAGTTTCTTTGGGTTTTTAGTAGCATTTTTCTTAGCACAGTTTTAAAGACATTATTGTGATCAGATGAGCTAGTTTTGCAGGTCAGTTAGTCTAGGCCCCTGTTCCTCACTGCGCGGCTCGCGAGCCACATGCGGCTCTTAGAGCCTTCCTTGGCGGCTCTCAGCAAGATTCGGCAAGATCACATTTCACACAACAGCGCGCTCTTAGTTTGGTTCTTTTTCAGCGCTGCATCCACTGCCTCACCCTGCTGCCCATTGACCAAATGAACCACATTGTATAGCTACATTCTTTTAGACATGCACGGAGCTGCGAGCTCACCCTTATATTAAGCAAAATAAATGTTTTGGCGATCTAAGAAATGAATGAAGTGACGCGCTCAGATTGTGCCAAATGGTTTTCCACTGCAGCCGCAGGACGCACGAGCTCTCCTTCTCACATCAAGTCACGTATCTTTGAGCAGCTGTAGTAAAATGTCTCGTCCACACACAGACTTGTAGCGGACATATTCTGAGAGAGAAGAGTCTAAACTCTATTTCGTACTGATAGGATCAATATTGGCGGAGATAATTAGTTCTAAACACTTTAAAAGTTGATCGGGAAAAATCTAGTCCTACGCGCGTTCGCGAACACGCGTCCAGCGGAGAGTTTTTCCACAATTAAACTTTGTTAAATAGTGTCCGCAAAGAGGTATTTAGGTTTATTTCATGTATGACTTTGGCCAAAGGGAGAAAAACACACTTGTCTTGTCTCTCTGTCAGCGCAGCAGCCGCAGCAGTGTGAGAGGGAAAGGGGCGGAGCTAGCACGTCACAGTGTGAACAGAAAAGCATCAGTTTAATATTTATTTAAAATAATAAGAATGAAGTGTAGACATATTGAATAGTAAGTACAGTGTGGTTGGGTTGGTTGGATAATGTGATGCATGTTAGATTTAAACTACATCAGGCTCATAATGCAAAACACTGATTGTTTAAAAAATGACAACAAATGTTTGTAATTTGCTATATTAAATGTAAATTGACCTGACCGTGGTAATATAAAATATATATTAAAGAAGCTACAAGTCAAATTGAAATCCCTGTTTTTATAATACACAAAATAATAGCCTATTTAATTAGAATTTAAATAAATTTTTATCTGCACATTTGTGCTTTATTTTCACACATACATTTGAGTTCCAAATTCTAGTTTGCACTGGCCTGTTTTTTGTTTGATTTTATGTTTCATGTTTTGCGGCTCTCCCCTTCTCTTTGGTCCGTCAATGTGGCTCTTCATTAAAAAATAGTGAGGACCACTGGTCTAGGCAGTGGTCAGAAAATAGGGCTCAGACAAACTAAGGAAGGGTAGAATCAATCACATCTAGGACCAACCTGACCAGTTTATGAACTGATCTACCAGGCTTAAGAGTTTATTGGGGTGGGCAATTGTTTTTTTCCTGCAGAAAAAATTGAAACCCAGATAAATGATGAATTTCTTACGCCACTCTCATTGGCGTAAGAAATTAAGATTAAGATATTAAGATATTAAGACAGCAAACAATATCTCATGTTCCAAGCAACAAGTCAATAACAGAAATATAAAGAGTAACACTTACTCTCTGCCACATTGAAACAGTTCCAGTCGAAGTTTGCCCAGGTCAGGTTGAGACTCTCCCTAGGGGCAGGACAAAACTCAGATCAGTATAAATACAGCCAGTCTCAGGTCACCAGATTGAAAATGATTTTCCGATGAGAGTCAAAACGTCTTGATCTTTGAAAATGCTGTTGAGATGTCAACTTTGAAGACTTTTCCTACTATGGGTTACCCCTGGACAAATAAGAGATTACACAACTGCTGTTATTACAGTATGTTGTGTCCTCGTCAAAAGCACAACTGATGTTTTTGTTTGCTTTATGCATATTAAACACAAATCTTGCATAATAAATGTACTTGATTCTTCCATCAATCAGAAACATGCTGCTACACCTTGTAATGTAATTTTGAGGACATTGTAGTAGTATAGAGTAAGTTTAATTAAGGCTGGTTGTTTAAGCTAAAAGTGGAGTGGAACAACGCATTTTGAGCTCTGCAGAAAGAAAACTCAAAGATGTGAATGAAAGAAAACACATTTTGGTATGTTTTTGATCAGGAAACATTATTTTAACATGACTAGAAGCTCTCAAGAGTCAAATGATCATAACCTTTAAGCACAAAGGAATTTTATTTAGCTTCATGCATGTTAGGATAATTCTCTCCTCACCTGAAGAAAACATTCAGTTTCACTGAATGTTTGGCTTCTCTCCTTCTCAGTGCTTAAAGTTAGGGTACTTGACTTTTTTGTTTTCCCACCACAGACACATTTGCAAAGCAGAACTTGATGAAATCATACCAATGCACACTGTCACTTCTAAAAATAAGTTCAACAAAGTTATAACTGTAAGCAGGAGTCAGATTGTGAGCTTTGGCAGTTTGCCTCAGCTTCACTTCATTGTCTGAAATAGGAATTTAATGTAAACCAATGCTGTGCCAAAAAGTTTCTGAGAGCTATATAAAAATGTTGATTGATCCTGAAGAATAAACCACGAATAATCAATTAGATTTTCAAGAGGGACAGATTTTTCACTGACTTTGGTCCAAGGGTCGGACGACAAAACCACTCCACGATTATATGCTTTAGCTTTGTAATATTAACAAACAACTCACAGTGAGCAATTTCACATCAGAAATCCTGTTCTCAAGTTACTTGAGTGAAAAAAAGACCTAAGAATTTAGCCCTGCCACATTAGGCAACTAAAAACAAAACTAAAGCCAGACCCGAAACAAGACTTAGTCCAAATGGTGAATGCTCGTGTCAGCCAAGACTGACAAAGTATGTATATCTCAGAACAATAGGAGCCTATTGAACTGTCTGTCTGTTTAAAAAATTGTCCTAAATTAGAATTGCATTAAGCCTAAACTACACTTAACCAGCACAAGCCTAGACTAGGCCTAAACGAGCACAACTAAGCCATGAGTAAACAAGTCTTACAAATAAATAATCTTACAATGCCTGGTTCATCTTAATAAACTCACAGTGCAGCAGCTGCCACAATATCTTAGTGCACTAAAACCAAGCGCAGCTTTGTCACACATCACGTGTTTGTTTCATCTCACAGCCGCAGGTATAGGCTCATTTATGATGAAGCACAATGTCCAACAGTCCAAACGTTAAGTCCTCTGGTGCAGCTGCACGTGATGTTTCGAGCAAACTTCAAAACACATGGAGCGATCAGAGCATGTGATCCTAAAGCGATCCAATAGCAGCGTATAAACAGCGCTGGATTGGCCGGCCACAAAATCACAATCACTGCCTTAGACTTAATTGGAAATGTCACTTTTTTTTGTGAACCACAAGGTTTTGTGATCACGCCACCAATTTTAAGTGTGAGATACAAGCACTTTGAGCATCGCGTTATTACAGTATATCAACTTTGAAAAAAGAGTTGTTGTGTTTTGTTGTTGTTACATCTGCTTGTCACTTTTGTCTATGGTAAAAGTATGGCATAAAGAAAACCCTCTATTTGAAAAATTACATAGTGCACCTTTTCTTAAGATTTCTGAACATTTTTGTTCCTTAGGAGTATTTGAGACCATTTTACCCAACCATCACACACTCAAGAAGGATTCTTGGCATGTTTTGAAACTTTTAATTCTTGGCCATACCAGCATGCCAAAGCCTGATCCCGTCAGATCTCAGAAGCTAAAGATGTTGGGCCTGGGAAGTACTTGGGTGGGAGACTGGTGAAAGAACGGTGCTACAGTGGGGCGAACAGAGGAGAAACTCGTTGTTGTGTCTTTAGGCAAGACACTTCACTCACATTGTCTATGGATCTGGTATGTGTATGAATGTTTGGTGGTGGTCGGAGTGGCCGATGGCGCAAAATGGCAGTCTCGCTTTGTCTGTCTGCCCCAGGGCGACTGTGGTTACAATAGTAGCTTACCACTACCGAGTGTGGAATGAATGAATAATGCATAATGTGAAGTGTCTTTAGGTATCATGAAAAGCACTATATAAATCCAATGCATTATTATGTATTTTAAAACTGTACAGCAGTTTAATTAAGAACAATTTTTGGTACCACTTTATATTAACTACACCTTAATTTGCCTTAGCAAACCATGAATAAAGCATAGATTAAGCCTTAATTATTCATGAATACATGCATTAATGAATGACAAAGTGTATTAATACTTAGTAACTACTAAACTAAGGAGCTAAGATTAGGAGTTACTAAGCTAAGCATTAAGAAACTTTTTCAACTGTTGAATAATAATTTGTTCAAGATGAATTAAGTCTTTATTAAAGTGTTATTAATGAGATATTAAGCCTGATTATTTTGTAGTTATTCTAAACTGTTACCCAATTATTTAGGAATAATTTTACACATTCAAATAGATTTAAGATTTTGATCATAAATCTCAACCAAATGTAAAAAAAAAACAAAACAAAAAAAAGTACACAGCAGCTTTATTTAGGGATGTTTTGGCAGAGAAGCTCAATAAGTTCATTTGGCACAACTCGGGCCCTTAAATGTCATCCATTCTCTCTCACAATCATTCCCTAATTCTTCCTCTTGGAGCGAGTCCAATATCGACTTTGAGCAGCGCTGATTCTAATGACCGTGGACACATTCCTCTAAAAGGGGAAGTCACAAAGAAGACAGCTGTGGACTCCCGCTGAGACCAGAGCGCAGGTAAAGAGCCCAGCGGATAAATGGAGTAATCGCATTTGTTACTTCCACCGAATGTATTCCGAAGGGCTCCCGCTCTCTCTGTCTCGGGATGACGCTAAAATGTTTGGCAGCGAAGGGACACAAGAGGGAGAACGCCTGCCCAAAGGAAGTCGGGGAGTTATCCTGAGGCCCGCTCTGACACTTTGCACCGAGATGCATTTAGAACAGGCCTTTCAAGCGGCGTATGAATGCAAATGAGACCGCGAAGGTTCATTGGAGTCCAGTGTTTGGTCGTAAGTATGGGATAGGATCTTGAGCTGAAGACATTTCTATCATATAAGTAGACGAAGACCAGATACTATATTGTCTTATTCGTGGAAATGACGACATTATGAGCTTGGAGCAACTATTCAACTTTGTACAAACATAGCAGCTTTCATACTGTGTGGCGGCGGCAGGAAAGCTAATTTTGTGATAATTGCGTCGTTCATTTCCAATTTCCTGTGAGAGGGAGTGTTGGAGGAGGACTGAGGTGATAGCTGGTTAATTAGCATTAGTGTGGTGAGAAGACTTTTCGCGCAAATACAGTATGTAATTTTGTACAACCATTGAACTGTAAAGATGAGAATATCGCTCTAGATAGATGTGTTTTCACGATATGTTCCCTTGTGGTTTAAATACAAGAAATAAAAGATAGTTGTATTCAGTTGTGCAAAAGGAGTTCTTTTTTCGCCTTGCAAAAAACTGAAAAGGATTAATTCCCTCAGTGCACACAGACACTGAGGCATGGTGGGTGCTGCTCAAAGACACAACAACAATCCACTGCTGCCAGCCCACTGTAGCTCCAGGGATTGGAGTACTGACCTTGTTCTGCTTAGCTTCTGAGAGGGTTGCTAGGTACGTGGCCACATAGGCAGATATGGTTTCATGAGGCGATCATAAACGAAGAAAAGTGGTTTGAAAACATTTTTAAACTAGAAATGTTTATTTGTATGGCCATAAACAAAGAACAAATATGGCCTCTACTCTATTTCCTTAGCAAGTACATTTTGTAACATTACTAGAGTAACAACTATAAATGAACAATAATATAATTCATATTTGTATTATTGTTCATTTATTTATATATACTACCATAAACGAGAATGTATCATCGAAATTTCATTTTGTATTGTATAAATTATGAATTTTTCTTTGTCCTAAATTTGGCTGTGTGCTTCTTCTCATCTAATAAGATGTCTGATTTTCTTTGTTATTCTGTCGTATTATTTCTTTTGTACGACCATAAACGATTGTAACACACACTCATGCATAATCTGACATGAGTGTGTGCTCCTAAGAATATAAATTCATCAAGTGTTCAGCACGGATGTACAACAGAGTAGGAGTCTATACGTTCTTTTTTGTACTCCTTTTGAGTACCATTGCTTGTAGTTTTATTTTACATGTACATGTTATACTTGTATTATACAGTACAGACCAAGAGTTGTATTTATTTTTATGACTATGAACATTGTAGATTCACACTGAAGACATCCAAAGTATGAATGAACACATGTGGAAGTATAGTACATGTTTACATAAGTGTGAAACAACTGAACATATGTCATATTCTAGGTTCTTCAAAGAAGCCACCTTTTGCTTTGATTACTGCTTTGCACACTCTTGGCATTCTCTTGACGAGCTTCAAGAGGTCGTCACCTGAAATGCTCTTCCAACAGTCTAGAAGAGTTACCCAGAGATACTTAGCACTTGTTGGCCCTTTTGTCTTCACTCTGCGGTCCTTCTCACCCCAAACCATCTGGACCCCAAACCATCTGGATTGGGTTCAGGTCTGGTGACTGTGGAGGCCAGGTCATCAGGTGCAGCACCCATCACACTCCTTTCCGGTCATTCATGGTTTGGATGTGTTCAGTGTGAATCTACAATGTTCACAGTCATGTATATAACTCTTTGAACTTTTGGTCTGTATGTATGTTGCTCAAATTACTAAACCAAATATTCTACATTAGGTATTACATCTTGTCGAGTTAAAATGATTTAAATCTGGATAAAACAGTTTAATTCAAGTAATTTTAAGGAAAGCCAAACATACATATTTTTGCAATGCAGTAAAAATGCAACAATAGACTGAAATAGCACTTTTTTTCTTTTCAAAACATAAGACTTTTGATCATAAGTGTTATTTATGCTGCAAGACAAACTGAACAACTTAAGAAGAAGAGAGAGAAGGAGAAGAGCAGGAGGGAGAAAGAGAGAAGAGAAGAAAGAGAAACAATAAGAGAGAGAGTGTAAGGAGCGAGAGAGAGAAGAAGAGAAGAGAGAAGAAAGAAAGAGAAAGAAGAGAAGAGAGAGAAGAGAGAGAGAAAGAGAGGAGAAGAGAAAGAGAGAGAAAGAAGAAATAGAGAGCAGAGAGAGAGAAGAGAGAGAGAAGAGAGAGAGAGAAAGAGAGAGAGAAGCAAGAAAGAGAGAAGAAGAAATAGAATGAGAGAGAAAGAGAGAGGAGAGAGAGAGAGAAGAAAGAAAGAGAAGAAGAGAGAGGAGAAAGAGAGAAGAGAAGACAGAGTAATAGAGAGAAGAGAGAATGAGAGAGAAGAAGAGAGAAAGAGAAGAGAGAGGAGAGTGAGAAGAAAGAGAAAGAAAAAGAGAAGAAAGAGAGAAAGAATAAAATGTCAAACATTATGAGACATTCTGGATCAACATCAGACATAATCAGACTCATTATGTCCAATTAAACACAACTAGGATATCGGCTGAACCGATATCATGGAGCCGATACTCGATCCAGCAAATTTCCTGGATCGGCCCCGATATTCGATCCCAGTATCGGATCGGTGCATCTCTACTGTAAAGAGAAAGAAAAATTAAAAATGAGAGGGAGAGAAGGAGAGAAAGGGGAAAGAGAAGACAGAAAAGGCAAAGAAAGAGAAAAAAGTTAGTAAGGGAACGTGTGGGGGAGAGAGAGAGACATTGGAGTGATGGAGAGGAGAGAGAGAAGAGAGAGAGGGTAAACAGGGAGGAAGGGTAAGGAGAAAGAAGAAAAAGAAAGTAAGGAGGGGATGGGGAGAGAGAGGAGAGACCAAGAAAAGAGAAATAGGTGAAAGAGAAGAAAATAAACAGAAAGAGTAAATAGAAAGAAACTAAAAAGGAGAGAGAGAAAACATTAGACAGAAAAAAGAGAGAGAAAGACGAGGGAGAGATGGAGATAAAGGAGAGAGAGAAAAGAGATGAAGAAAGAGAGTAAACAGGGAGAGAGGATAAAGAGAAAGAATGATAAAAAGGAAGTAGAGAGGGAGAGGGGAGAGAGAAAGAAGAGGAGGAGAGATGTGAGATAGAGAAAGAGAAGAAAACTGAGAGAAAAACGTGACATGAAGAGAGTGGAGTTCGAGGAGGAGGAGAAAGAAGAGGAGAAAGGGAGAGAGTATAGGGGAAGGAGAGGAGAGAAGAGGAGGGTACGAAGAGTAAACAGGGAGAGGGGAGAGGAGAGAAGACCAAGAAAAAGAGATGAGATGTGAAGAAGAAAAACCGAGGAATAGAAAAGACTTAAAACAGAAGAAAAAAGAGAAGAACATGAACAGAGACAGGAAGAGACAACAGAGACAAAGTGATGGGAGAAAAAGGAGGAGAAAGGAGAGGCTGGAAGGTAAAGAAAAAAATCAGGAAAAGAAGAAAAGAGAGAGAGAAGAGAGAGAGAGAAAAGAGAAGAGAAGAGAGGAGAGAGAGAAGAGAAGGAGGGTAAAGAGAAAGAGCTGCGTGTCCTGAAAGAGCCCAGAGCCGTGTGACTTTTATGACGTGTCTCATATACGTCCTGCTGCGACTTCTGCAGACGCTGTAAAAAAAACAAAAACACAAATGAAAGAGAAGAATGAGTCACAGGTGCATGCTGGGAAACGTTAGTCAGCAAAACACACCATGAACCAGCTGCTTTAGAGGTGAAAACGACACTACAAGAGATGATTTGTGTTTAAAATGACGATACAGTGTGAGTTTGACTTGAAAACGTTTGTGAATCTGAATAATTTAAGTGTAAAATGATTGAATGATTGAATATTGAGGCGTTTGTGGTTCTGGGCGTTTGAATCTCGTGACTTGTGGTGTGTTTAAGTGTCTGCGGCGGTGTGTTTAAAGCCTGTTGGAAACGTCACATCTGGACTGCAGACGTCGATCTCTCTGCTTCTGTTTGACTCCGGAGCAGAATCTCAAACTCAAAACTAGGGATGCACCGATCCGATACTGGGATCGGATATCGGTGCCGATCCAGGGCATTTTGCTGGATCGGGTATCGGCTCCATGATATCGGTTCAGCCGATATCATGCTTGTGCCTTTAATTGGACATAATGAGACGAATTTGTTGGCTGATGTTGATCCAGAACGTCTCATATTATTGGACGTTTTATTCAGATTAAGTTGTTAAATAGTGACTTGTACCTTAAATAACAGTTACATAAAACAAAATGACCTAATTATTATGTTATAATAAGAAAAAAAAGCTATTCAGTTATTACACTTGTATCGGTTGATATCGAGTATCGGCAGATAGTCAAAGCAAAAACATCGGGATCGGTATCGGAACTGATAAAGCTGGATCGGTGCATCCCTACTCAAAACGTAGATGAAATGATCAGAGTCGGAGTGAGACGAGAGTGGCTTTTTCAAATATAGACTTTAGTTTGTTAGAATCTTGTTTTTATTATTTCAGCTGGATTCAAACAAATTAAGACAGAAAGAGTAAAATCTAATACAATGACAAAACCACCAAAATATAGATGGTAAAAGTCTTGGAGCATCAGACCGATAGTTGACTTTCTTGTACATGTTTTAGAGCTGGGGTCATCGAGGTCCAAGGTCCCGAACTTCACGGCGGAGTTTCTTTTAAGACATTTTTAAATTTGACATAACTAAAAATAAATACAAAATTAAAGCCACAAGCAGCATTCCAACGGCCTCGCTGCACTCCGAAACGCATGGGGGCGCTAACGCGCCCTAATGTCTTGGCCAAGCTTTTAAAAGCTCTGCCCCAAAGAGCTATATAAGGATGGTCATTGTGAGTTATTGTCTTAGTGGTTTAAAAGAGCCTCATCACAGTACAGAGCAGATTAGAAGGTTGTAACAGCAACAGCATGCTATAGCTTGAACTCTCCCTATTACTCTACAACAACCTAAAGATGGCGCTGAGTAGTTCTGAGGGGCAGCGCTTACGCGCTGCGTCGTCACGGCAACAGCATGCGAGCAAGCGTCGGACGCTTGGACTTTTTGTTCGGGGTGACATGAGGAGTCACTGTGCCAAACTTCACACACTTTTGAAGAAAACAAAACTGTTAAAAAAGCTCATTGGGATAACATGGGGATTTGAGGTGTTTCGCTTGATTTTGGCCAGAATTGTGAGCCCGGTGTCAGTCTGCGCTCTCCAGCCTTTCTGTGAGTGTTTGGCAGGAGGGCTACGCGGTCTGGTCTGGACAGGGTGGCGCTTGGGTCCGGATCCAAACCAGAGTCTGTCTTTTGGTGATCTGGGCCAAAGAGCCACAGATCACGTGTGCACGGGCCTTAAGGCTCTTGAGCCGGAGGTGGCGGACCCTGGTTTAGGAGAGAGACAGGTGTGTGTCTGAAGAGGAGTAACCTGCCTTTACCAGATGAATTATGTGTGATTTTCACAAACTCAGTCATAGCAGCCTCAATAATTCAGAATAAGAGACAAATTCAAAATTTAAAGCCACAGAAGAAGTTGTTGTCTTTTTAATAGAATCATAAATATTAACCTCACCAATGTGTCTTCATGTTGCATGAGTCACAGCTCTTTCTCTTTTTGCTAAATGTCTAAATGGCTATATCTTTACTTTTGCTAAACGCTAATACTTTCTCTCTTTTGCTAAACTCTGGTCTGTATCTGGTCCCTGGAGGCTCGTCTTCCTCTCTGGTCTCTTTCAGTTCGTCTTCCTCTCTTGTCTTCCTCTCTGTTCTTCACATTCGTCTCACGTTCTGGCCCGAGCCGACATTAGCGCCGAGCAGATTTACACCGGGCTTTCTACATAATTGAAGTGTGTTTTTTTCTCTCCGCGTCTCGGACATTTCTGCTGCGTCAGGATGTTTGGATTGAAAGATGATTTTAGCAGAAGGAGGAGGAGGAAGAGGAAGAGGAGGAAGAGGGGAGGGGCTTGTCACCGGAGCTACAAACGTCAACATCTGATGTTTAGTCTCGTTCTGTTCAAACTCACAGATTCACACAAGACGACTTTATGGATCAGATCAGGTCTTTTTATTTCAGTTTATCTAATGTGAGTCTGTTATTCTCTCTCTCCTCTCCTCTCAACCCCCCCACACTCTGCCTCATCTCTCTTTTCTCCAGCCTTATGCTTTCTCTTTTGTCTTTCTCGTCTCCCTCTCTCTCTTCCCTTCTTCTGTCTTCTTTTCTCTCTCTGTATCTTCTATCTTGTCTCTTGCTCTCCTTTCTCTTGGTCCTTCTCTCTCTCTCCTCTCTTTCTCTCTCTCGTTTCTCACTTTCTCTCACTCTGTCTTTCTCCTCTTTTCTCTCTTTCTCTCTCTGCCTCCTCTCTCTCACTTCCCGCCTCCTCTCTCTCCCTTTCTCTCTCTCTCTCCCTCTTTCTCTCTCTCACTCTCTCCTCTCTCTCTCCTCTCTCCTTCTCTCTCCCTCTTTCCTTCTCTCTCTTTTCTCTCTCCCTCTCTTCTCTCTCCCCTCTCTCTTTTCCCTCTTCTTCATTCTCCTCTCTCTTCCTTCTCCCTCCCCTTCTTCTCTCTCTCTGTCTCCTCTCTCTCTTCTCTCTCCTCTCTCTCTCTCCTCCCTCTCTCCCCTCTCTCTGTCTCTCTCTTCTCTCTCCTCTCCCTCTCTTTCTCTCTCTCTCTCTGTCTCTCCCTTTCTTCTCTCCCCCCCTCCCTCCTCTCTCTCTCTCTCTCTCCCTTCTCTCTCCCCTCTCTCTGTCTCTCTCTCTCTCTCTCCCTCTCTCTCCTCTCCCCCCTCTCTCTCTCTCCCTCTCTCTTCCTGCCTCCTCCTCTCCTCTCTCTCTCTTCACATTCAGCTCTTGTTCTTGTGCAGGGCTGATTCTTACATAATGTGAGTGGATCAGGTAGAGTCAGAGTCAGAGGTGTGTTTAACATGCACAGGACGTCCGCTGGCTTACACCCCGGCCTTTAGAGAGACGCGTGCACGGGGAGGGTCTCAGAGGACAGTCTCAGGGGGGTCGTCCACAGAGTCCAGGGGGTCGTCCACACTCGAGTCACGGTCAAGGTCACATGTTCAGACCCATTACGGAGCTTGTGTTTGTGCAGAGTCACGCTGCAGTCCAACCAGAGCCACAGTAAAAGTGTAAAAACCGATGCACACCAACTCCAAGCCCTGACCAAACACAACATCCTGATGGTTTGTTCTGTTCTTCACATGATCCACTCTGTCTCATCTGTCTTTTTCTTTTCTCTTGCTTTCTCTCTGTCTTTCTACTTTCCCTCTTTATCTTCTCTCTTTCTATTCTGTTCTCACTTCTCACCACCTCCTCTCTCTATCTCCCTCATTTTTTTCCCCTCTTCCTCTATCCTCCGCTCTCTTGTTCTCTCTCTTCCTCTCTTCCCTGTCTTCCTCTCTTCCTTCTCTCCTCCTTTTCTCTCTCTCTCATGCTCTCTTCTTTTCCTTCCTTTTCTTCCTTTTCTCTCCTCCTTTTTCTCTCTTCCCCCTCTTCCTCTTTCTTTCCCTCTCCTTTCCCTCTCTCTCTTCCTCTCCCCCTCTCTATCTTCCTCTTTTTCCCCTCTTCCTTCTCTCTTCCTTTTCTCTCTCTCTCTACCTTCTTTCTCTTTTCTCTTACTTTTTCTCTTTTTCTTCCTTTTTTCTTCCTTTCTCTCTTCCTTTTTCTCTCTTCCCCCATCTTCCCCCCCCCCTCTTCTTCTCTCTTCCCTCTCACTCTCTCTCTCCCTCCAATCTCTTCCTCCTCTCTCTTTCCCTGTCTCTTCTTGCTCTCTTTCTTCTCTCTCATCAACACAAACACAACTTCATTTAACTTAGATTTTGTATCATTTGTAGACTAATAAATGTAATATAATTAACACAATTATAATTTTTGAGCATCATAGTCTTTATTTTCTTGTCGTTTTGTAACATAAGTGTATAAACCTCTTGACTGACAGCGTAACTCCTTCCTTTCTGTTGTTTTGACCTTGAATCGCTCTGACCCAGAATCCTCTAAAAACCTCCAGAGCCGTCATTTCGCTGTCAGGGACTCGTCACGCGTCGGGCCCGTTGCCGCGGGCGACGCCGGCTCCATCGCCGCGGCAACGGGCGAAAGGTCAGAGCCAGTCGTGACCTTTACGTCGGTAATCTGAATAAAAAACTGTTTTACACAAACGCTTTTAGAAAAGAAGAAAACGAATGATGTAATGGTTCAGACCAAGATTACACTGTAAAAACTCTCTCTCTTCTCCTCTCTCCTTCTTCCCTCTTTCCCACTCACTCTCTTCCTTCTTTCTCCTCTCTCTTTATTTTCTCCCCTCTCCTTTCACACTCTCCCTCTCTCCTCTTTCTTTCTCTCTCCTCCTTTTCCCTCTTCCTCCTCACTCCCTTTCCTCTCTTATTCTCTCTTCTCACTGTGCCTCTCTCCTTCCTCTTTCTCTTTTTCTCTTCCTCACACTCTCTTCTCTCTCCCTCTTCATATTCTTTTTTTCTCTTCCTCCTCTCTCTTTCTCCCTCTCTCCTTCTTCCCTCTTCCCACTCACTCTCTTCCTTTGTCTCTTCTTTCTTTCTCTCCTTTCACACTCTCCCTCTTTCCCTAACTTTCTTTCTCTCTCTTTATTCTTCTTCTCACTCTCCTTCTTCCTCTTTCTTTTTTCTCTCTTCTCTCTCCCTCTCTCCTTGCCTTCTCCCCTCTTCTATCTCTCTTCATTCTTTTCTTTCTACCCTCTCCTTTCTTTCTCCATCTCTCTCATTTTCTCTCTATCTCATCTTCTCTCCCCCTCACTCTTCCTTCTCTTTCCTCTTTATTCTCTTCTTTTTCTCTCTCCTCTTTCTCTCTTCACTCTTTTTCTCTTCTCTCTCTCCTTTTTCTCTTTCTCTTCTTTTGTTCCTTCCCTCTCTCTCCTCACTCTTTATTCTCTTCCTCTTTATCTCTCTGTCCCTCTCTCTCCTTCCCTCTTTCTTTTTTCTCTCCCTTACACTCTTCTCTCTCTCTTCTTTCTTTTCTCTCTTTTCACTTTCCCTCTCTCTCTCCCTCTTTCTCACCCTCTCTCCCTCTTCTCTTGCTCTTCTTTTGTTCCTTCCCTCTCTCACTCTTCCTTCTCTTTCCTCTCTTTATTCTCTTCCCTCTCCCTCTTTTTTTTCTCTCTCCTCTTTCTCTCTCTCTCCTTTTTTCTCTTTCTCTTTGTTCCTTCCCCTCTCTCTCCCTCACTCTTTATTCTCTTTCCTCTTTATTCTCTCTTCTCTCTGTCCCTCTCTCTCCTTCCCTCTTTCTTTTTTTCTCTCCCTTACACTCTTCTCTCTTCTTTCTTTTTCTCTCTTTTTCACTTCCCTCTCTCTCTCTCTCCCTCTTTCTCACCCTCTCTCCCTCTTCTCTTGCTCTTCTTTGTTCCCTCCTTCTCTCCTCCTTCTTCCAATAACTAAATAGAAAACTCATTCATTTGCCTGACAGTCCAAAGGTGGCGGGCTTGCAGTGTAACTCGTGTTCTGATTGGCTGCAGCTCACTCTTACACAAACACATGGTTACCGTGGTAATAAACACTTCCAAACGCAGCTTAAACAGTTTTATTACGTCTTTAAAACTTCAAAGTAAAAGTATAAAACTAAAGAGAGAGTTTATTTTGAAAAGCCGACCTCAAACGTCCAATAAAACTTTCCCTCGTCTTAATTTAACTGTTGTAATTATCAGATTAAACACATGTGACTGGAGCCGCTGAGCATTCTGGGAACTCTCTCGTTTAAACTGTTTTAATAAACACACGTGAAGCTCGTTAGTGTTCCTGAAGTAACGAGGGAAAGAGTTTGAGACAAGGAATTTGAGAGAGAGGGGGGGGGATAAGAGAGGGAGAAGGAGCAGGGAGAGAGAAGAGGGAAAGAAGAAGGGGAAGAGAGAGAAAAGGAGAGAGCGAAAAGAAGAGAGAGGAGAGAGAAAGAAGAGAGAGGAGAAGAAAGAGGAGAGAGATAAGGGAGAGAGAGGATAGAGAGAGAGAGGAGAAGGGAGGGGAGAGAAGAGAAGGAGAAGGGAGGAATAGAGAGAGAAAGAGTGGAAAGAAGGAGAGAGAGAGAGGGAGAAGAAGGAGAGAGAGAGAGAGGGACAGGAGAGAGAGGAGAGGGAGAAAAGAGTGGGGGAAAGAAGGATAAGAGAGAGAGGAGAGAGAGAGAGAGAAGGCGAGGGAGAGAAGAGAGATGAGAGGAGGGAGGGAAAGAGGAAGAGACAAGGAGGGAGAGAGAAGAGAGAGAAGGAAAGGAGAGAAAGAGGGGGAGAGAGAGGGAAGGAGCAAAAGAAGAGTAAGAAGAGAGAGAGAGAGGACAAGAATGGGGAAAAGAAAGAGGAGAGAGAAAGTGTGAGAGAGAAAAGGAGAGAAAGAGGCAAGAAGGAGAGGGACAGAGGGAAGAGAGAATAAAGAGAAGGAAGAGAGCGAGGGAGGGAGAGAGAAAGAAGAGAAAGAAGGAGAGAAAGAAAAGAAAGAAGAGGGAGAGGAGACAGGAAGAGAGAGGAGAGGAGAGAGAGAGGGGGGAAGGGAAGAAGAGAGACAGAGAGAGAGAAAGAGAGAGGGGGGGGAGGGAGAGAGAAAGAAGAGACCAAGAGAGGGAGAAAGAGAGAAGAAGAAGAGGGAAGAAGGTGAGAGAGAGAAGAAAGAGAGAAGGAGAGAGAGGATAGACGAGGGAGAGAGAGAAACGCTAGAGAGAAAAAAAAAGAGAGCAAAGAGAGAGAAGAGAGGAAGGGAAAGGGGAAAGGGGAAGAGTGGAGAAAGAGAAAGAAAGAAGGAGAAGAGGAGGGAGGGAGAGAGGAAGAGAGAGAGGAGAGAGGGGGAGAAAAGGGAAAGAAAGAGGGGGGAAAGGGAGGGAGAGAAAGAGAAAGGAGAGAGAGGAGAGAAAGAAGAGAGAGACGAAAGAGAGAGGGAGAAAGAGAGAAGAGGGGAGAGAGAGAAGAAAAGAGAGGAGAGAGAGGGAAAGACAGAGGGAGAGAGAGGGAGAAGAGAAAACATAGAGAGAAAAGGGAGAGATGCAAGAGAAGAGAGGAAGGAGAAAGGAGAGAAGGGAGGGGGAGAGAGGAGAGAAGAGGGAGAGAAAGAAGAGAGAGTGGGGGAAGACAGAGGAAGGAAAGGAGAGTGAGAGGGGAGGAGAAGGAGAGGGGTAGAGAAAGAAGGAGGAAAGGAGAGAGAAGCAAAGAGAGAGGGGGAAAGGGGAACAGTGAGAGAGACAGAAGGAGGAGAAGGAGAGAAGAGAGAAAGGAGAGAGAGAGAGAGAAAGAAGGGAGAGAGAGAGAGGGAGAGAGAGACCGGAGAGGAAGAGAGAGACAGAGAGAGAGAGGAAAGAAAAGAGAGAAGGAGAGAGAGGATAGACAGAGGAGAAGAGAACGCTAGAGAGAAAAAGAAAAGAGAAGCAAAGAGAGAGAAGAGGGGAAGAGAAAGAGAGGGAAAGGGGAAAGTGGAGAAAGAGAAGAAAGAAGGAGAAAGAGAGAAGGGAGGGAGAGAGAGAAAGAAAGAGTGGGGGAAGACAGAGAGAGAAGGAAAGGAGAGTGAGAGGGGAGGAGAAGGAGAGGGGGGAGAGAGAGAGAGAGAAGGAGAGAGAGGGGAGAGAGGAGAGAAGAAGGAGAGAAAGCGAGAGAGAAGCAAAGACGAGAAAGCAGGAAGGAGAAAGAGAGGAGGGAGGGAGAGCGAGAGGAGAGAGAGAAAGAGACGATGCAGACTCTGTGATATTTGATTCTTTCACTAAGTCAAACCTCAGACGTGTGTTTGGCTGTTTGTTTGGTTGTAAATCGTCAGTAAAAGTGAGAATCCGTCTGCACAAACACTTCACAAAAACCCGACGTGTGTGGAGCCGTTTCCAGAGGTGAAACGTGGATTTTATCAACACTTAACCCACTTTCACAATCTCCGCTTCATCGCTGAATAAATTAGCTTTCCACGACAGTTAGCTAATTCTTCTTATTTAGCTCCAAACTCACATTTTGTTCTTTTTCTCTTTATAATCTCGTCCAAACTGTTCCAGCGACGACAGAATCTGTTTTTGTGTAAAACTTGTTATTATTCTTTATTTTAATTGTAATATTTGCTCTTTTTCTCCTCAGAACTGTCCACTCCGCCGACACGGTCACGCCCACTCTGCCCCCGGTTACCGAGACGACCGCCGTCCCCGTGACGACGGCAGGTGAGTCCCCCGCGTCGCCGTAGCAACTGAACCAGGAAGTGCTCGCTCCTCTTCTGTTTAATTGAATGTGTTTAGTTATTTTTACTAAACAAGGATGTAGTTTTAAATGTTTCAGGTTAAAATGAGAGAGGATTTAAATTATGTTTTTAGTGATGCTTTTTAAATGTTAAGCTACATTTAAGCCAAACAAGATCAAATAATATAGCTAGATGAAAATACAATTACAAAAATGAAATAAAAAATATTAATTTGTCAAATAATAAAATTATAATAAATAAAATGGATAAAAAATAAAATACAAAAAAAAAACCTAACAATTAAAAAAATAATAATTAAAATTCAGTTGAAAAAAATAATAATAAAAAAATATATATATACAACTAATAAATAAATCACAAAAAAAGATAATACAATTTAAAAATTGTGTGAGTTTACAAAATGCTAATTTGTCAAATAATAAAATACTAATAAATGAAATACAAAAAAAAAATACAAATTAAAAATAATAAAATTAATATTAATAATGAAAAAACAAAAAATAAATACATGAATAAAAATTAAATAAAAAAGAATAATATAAAACAAAAATGTATAAATATATAAAAAATACAATAAATAAATATATAAATAAAAATAAAACATTAGGAAAAAAATACAGAAAATAGAATAAAAAAATATATAAAATGAAAAAAAATACAAAATAATGTGTATGTTTAATGTCTGTTTTGAGTTTTGCACAATGTGGTTTATTAATTAAAAATACACACAAACAGATAAAAAAAATAAATAAAAATTACAATAACATTTTTAATATTTATTTAGTGCACAAAATGAATCCTTTTTAAAATGACTCGTGTTCACGTTGTAGAAGGTGATGACGTCATAAATCCAGGTGGTGAGAAAGAGCCTGGTTTTACAAATATTAACATTGTACTTTAAGAAGTATTTAAAAAAGGGTCACATATTTTCAGTCTTTTATCAGTGACAGACCATAGGGGTGTAACGATTCACCTAAATATTCGAAGTATCGATACACAGCCCTTACGATCCGCTGCATCGATCGGCGTTCTACTAGTTTTCCTCAATCCAGGCCACACATCGATGTAACTTTGAATCGCTTAGAATCTAAGCCCAAAGAATCGATTTATTTAGATATATGGCGAGACATAAACCATACAGACAAACAGCATTCTTAGTAGTGTATTTTTCACATAAATTTTCATTAAATGCGCTTTAATACGCTGGTTTTCCGCGCTGCGTCATCATCAAGAGCCTGCAGCACTTGTTTCACATGGAATCTGCTCCCGGACGGAGCCGCTGCCGCACAGCCCAGAGGAGACGGACAGCGCTGGATCCAAACCACCCGCGAGAGCGCACAGAGCGGAGACCACGAGGGACAAAGCCGTAAAGGCGAAACGNGTTGAGATAATGTGACTGCATGTTAGATTTAAACTACATCAGGCTCATAATGCAAAACACTGATTGTTTAAAAAATGACAACAAATGTTTGTAATTTGCTATATTAAATGTAAATTGACCTGACCGTAGGTAATATAAAATATATATTAAAGAAGCTACAAGTCAAATTGAAATCCCTGTTTTTATAATACACAAAATAATAGCCTATTTAATTAGAATTTAAATAAATTTTTATCTGCACATTTGTGCTTTATTTTCACACATACATTTGAGTTCCAAATTCTAGTTTGCACTGGCCTGTTTTTTGTTTGATTTTATGTTTCATGTTTGCGGCTCTCCCCTTCTCTTTTGGTCCGTCAATGTGGCTCTTCATTAAAAAATAGTGAGGACCACTGGTCTAGGCAGTGGTCAGAAATAGGGCTCAGACAAACTAAGGAAGGGTAGAATCAATCACATCTAGGACCAACCTGACCAGTTTATGAACTGATCTACCAGGCTTAGATTTATTGGGGTGGGCAATTGTTTTTTTCCTGCAGAAAAAATCAAACCCAGATAAATGAGAACCGCCACTCTCATTGGCGTAAGAAATTAAGATTAAGCAGTTATTAAAATATTAAGACAGACAATTAAAAATATAGGCCTCTATGTTCCAAGCAACAAGTCAATAACAGAAATATAAAGAGTAACACTTACTCTCTGCCACATTGAAACAGTTCCAGTCGAAGTTTGCCCAGGTCAGGTTGAGACTCTCCCTAGGGGCAGGACAAAACTCAGATCAGTATAAATACAGCCAGTCTCAGGTCACCAGATTGAAAATGATTTTCCGATGAGAGTCAAAACGTCTTGATCAAACGCTGTTGAGATGTCAACTTTGAAGACTTTTCCTACTATGGTTACCCCTGGACAAATAAGAGATTACACAACTACTGTTATTACAGTATGTTGTGTCCTCGTCAAAAGCACAACTGATGTTTTTGTTTGCTTTATGCATATTAAACACAAATCTTGCATAATAAATGTACTTGATTCTTCCATCAATCAGAAACATGCTGCTACACCTTGTAATGTAATTTGAGGACATTGTAGTAGTATAGAGTAAGTTTAATTAAGGCTGGTTGTTTAAGCTAAACCTGGAAGTGGAACGACGCATTTTGAGCTCTGCAGAAAGATAACTCAAAGATGTGAATGAAAGAAAACACATTTTGGTTATGTTTTTGATCAGGAAACATTATTTTAACATGACTAGAAGCTCTCAAGAGTCAAATGATCATAACCTTTAAGCACAAAGGGATTTTATTTAGCTTCATGCATGTTAGGATAATTCTCTCCTCACCTGAAGAAAACATTCAGTTTCACTGACTGTCAGATATTTGGCTTCTCTCCTTCTTCTCAGTGCTTAAAGTTGGGTACTTGACTTTTTTGTTTTCCCACCACAGACACATTTGCAAAAGCAGAACTTGATGAAATCATACCAATGCACACTGTCACTTCTAAAAAATAAGTTCAACAAAGTTCTAACTGTAAGCAGGAGTCAGATTGTGAGCTTTGGCAGTTTGCCTCAGCTTCACTTCATTGTCTGAAATAGGAATTTAATGTAAACCAATGCTGTGCCAAAAAGTTTCTGAGAGCTATATACAAATGTTGATTGATCCTGAAGAATAAACCACGAATAATCAATTAGATTTTCAAGAGGGACAGATTTTTCACTGACTTTGGTCCGAGGGTCGGACGACAAAACCACTCCACAATTATATGCTTTAGCTTTGTAATATTAACAAACAACTCACAGTGAACAATTTCACATCAGAAATCATGTTCTCAAGTTACTTGAGTGAAAAAAAGACCTAAGAATTTAGCCCTGCCACATTAGGCAACTAAAAACAAAACTAAAGCCAGACCCGAAACAGAACTTAGTCCAAATGGTGAACAAAGCTGGTGTCAGCCAAGACTGACAAAATATGTATATCTCAGAACAAGGAACAAACACAATAGGAGCCTATTGAACTGTCTGTCTGTTTAAAAAAAATGTCCTAAATTAGAATTGCATTAAGCCTAAACTACACTTAACCAGCACAAGCCTAGACTAGGCCTAAACGAGCACAACTAAGCCATGAGTAAACAAGTCTTACAAATAAATAATCTTACAATGCCTAGTTCATCTTGATAAACTCACAGTGCAGCAGCTGCCACAATATCTTAGTGCACTAAAACCAAGCGCAGCTTTGTCACACATCACGTGTTTGTTTCATCTCACAGCCGCAGGTATAGGCTCATTTATGATAAAGCACAATGTCCAACAGTCCAAACGTTAAGTCCTCTGGTGCAGCTGCACGTGATGTTTCAAGCAAACTTCAAAACACATGGAGCCGATCAGAGCATGTGATCCTAAAGCGAATCCATCAATAGCAGGCGTATAAACACAGCACGCTGGATTGCCGGTGCCGGCCACAAAATCACAATCACTGCCTTAGACTTAATTGGAAATGTCACTTTTTTTTGTGAACCACAAGGTTTTGTGATCACGCCACCAATTTTAAGTGTGAGATACAAGCACTTTGAGCATCGCGTTATTACAGTATATCAACTTGAAAAAAGAGTTGTTGTTGTTTTGTTGTTGTTACATCTGCTTGTCACTTTTGTCTATGGTAAAAGTATGCATAAAGAAAACCCTCATTTGAAAATTACATAGTGCACCTTTTCTTAAGATTTCTGAACTTTTTTTCCTTAGGAGTATTGAGACCATTTTACCCAACCATCACACACTCAAGAAGGATTCTTGGCATGTTTTGAAACTTTTAATTCTTGGCCATACCAGCATGCCAAAGCCTGATCCCATCAATCTCAGAAGCTAAAGCATGTTGGGCCTGGGAAGTACTTGGTGGGAGACTGGTGAAAGAACCGGTGCTACAGTGGGCGAACAGAGGAGAAACTCGTTGTTGTGTCTTTAGGCAAGACACTTCACCACATTGTCTATGGATCTGGTATGTGTATGAATGTTTGGTGGTGGTCGGAGTGGCCGATGGCGCAAAATGGCAGTCTCGCTTTGTCTGTCTGCCCCAGGGCGACTGTGGTTACAATAGTAGCTACCACTACGAGTGTGAATGAATGAATAATGCATAATGTGAAGTGTCTTTAGGTATCATGAAAAAGCACTATATAAATCCAATGCATTATTATGTATTTTAAAACTGTACAGCAGTTTAATTAAGAACAATTTTGGGTACCACTTTATATAACTACACCTTAATTGCCTTAGCAAACCATGAATAAAGCATAGATTAAGCCTAATTATTCATGAAACATGCATTAATGAATGACAAGTGTATAATACTTAGTAACTACTAAACTAAGATAAATTAGGAGTACTAAGCAAGCATAAGAAACTTTTCAACTGGTTGAATAATAATTTGTTCAAGATGAATTAAGTCTTTATTAAATTATTAATGAGATATTAAGCCTGATTATTTGTAGTTATTCTAAACTGTTACCAATTATTTAGGAATAATTTTACACATTCAAATGATTTAAGATTTGATCATAAATCTCAACCAAATGTAAAAAAAAAAACAAAACAAAAAAAAGTACACAGCAGCTTTATTTAGGGATGTTTTGCAGAGAAGCTCAATAAGTTCATTTGGCACAACTCGGGCCCTTAAATGTCATCCATTCTCTCTCACAATCATTCCCTAATTCTTCCTCTTGGAGCGAGTCCAATATCGACTTTGAGCAGCGCTGATTCTAATGACCGTGGACACATTCCTCTAAAAGGGAAGTCACAAAGAAGACAGCTGTGGACTCCCGCTGAGACCAGAGCGCAGGTAAAGAGCCCAGCGAATAAATGGAGTAATCGCATTTGTTACTTCCACCGAATGTATTCCGAAGGGCTCCCGCTCTCTCTGTCTCGGGATGACGCTAAAATGTTTGGGCAGCGAAGGGACACAAGAGGGAGAACGCCTGCCCAAAGGAAGTCGGGGAGTTATCCTGAGGCCCGCTCTGACACTTTGCACCGAGATGCATTTAGAACAGGCCTTTCAAGCGGCGTATGGAATGCAAATGAGACCGCGAAGGTTCATTGGAGTCCAGTGTTTGGTCGTAAGTATGGGATAGGATCTTGACTGAAACATTTCTATCATATAAGTAGACGAAGACCAGATACTATATTGTCTATTCGTGGAAATGACGACATTATGAGCTTGGAGCAACTATTCAACTTTGTACAAACATAGCAGCTTTCATACTGTGTGGCGGCGGCAGGAAAGCTAATTTTGTGATAATTGCGTCGTTCATTTCCAATTTCCTGTGAGAGGGAGTGTTGGAGGAGGACTGAGGTGATAGCTGGTTAATTAGCATTAGTGTGTGAGAAGACTTTTCGCGCAAATACAGTATGTAATTTTGTACAACCATTGAACTGTAAAGATGAGAATATCGCTCTAGATAGATGTGTTTTCACGATATGTTCCCTTGTGGTTTAAATACAAGAAATAAAAGATAGTTGTATTCAGTTGTGCAAAAGGAGTTCTTTTTCGCCTTGCAAAAAACTGAAAAAGGATTAATTCCCTCAGTGCACACAACACTGAGGCATGGTGGGTGCTGCTCAAAGACACAACAACAATCCACTGCTGCCAGCCCACTGTAGCTCCAGGGATTGGAGTACTGACCTTGTTCTGCTTAGCTTCTGAGAGGGTTGCTAGGTACGTGGCCACATAGGCAGATATGTTTCATGAGGCGATCATAAACGAAGAAAAGTGGTTTGAAAACATTTTTAAACTAGAAATGTTTATTTGTATGGCCATAAACAAAGAACAAATATGGCCTCTACTCTATTTTCCTTAGCAAGTTACATTTTGTAACATTACTAGAGTAACAACTATAAATGAACAATAATATAATTCATATTTGTATTATTGTTCATTTATTTATATATACTACCATAAACGAGAATGTATCATCGAAATTTCATTTGTATTGTATAAATTATGAATTTTTCTTTGTCCTAAATTTGGCTGTGTGCTTCTTCTCATCTAATAAGATGTCTGATTTCTTTGTTATTCTGTCGTATTATTTCTTTTGTACGACCATAAACGATTGTAACACACACTCATGCATAATCTGACATGAGTGTGTGCTCCTAAGAATATAAATTCATCAAGTGTTCAGCACGGATGTACAACAGAGTAGGAGTCTATACGTTCTTTTTTGTACTCCTTTTGAGTACCATTGCTTGTAGTTTTATTTTACATGTACATGTTATACTTGTATTATACAGTACAGACCAAGAGTTGTATTTATTTTTATGACTATGAACATTGTAGATTCACACTGAAGACATCCAAAGTATGAATGAACACATGTGGAAGTATAGTACATGTTTACATAAGTGTGAAACAACTGAACATATGTCATATTCTAGGTTCTTCAAAGAAGCCACCTTTTGCTTTGATTACTGCTTTGCACACTCTTGCATTCTCTTGACGAGCTTCAAGAGGTCGTCACCTGAAATGCTCTTCCAACAGTCTGAAGGAGTTACCCAGAGATACTTAGCACTTGTTGGCCCTTTTGCTTCACTCTGCGGTCCTTCTCACCCCAAACCATCTGGACCCCAAACCATCTGGATTGGGTTCAGGTCTGGTGACTGTGGAGGCCAGGTCATCAGGTGCAGCACCCATCACACTCCTTTCCGGTCATTCATGGTTTGGATGTGTTCATTGTGAATCTACAATGTTCATAGTCATGTATATAACTCTTTGAACTTTTGGTCTGTATGTATGTTGCTCAAATAACTAAACACAAATATATTCACATTAGGTATTACATCTTGTCGAGTTAAAATGATTTAAATCGGATAAAACAGTTAATTCAAGTAATTTTAAGCAAAGCCAAACATACATATTTTTGCAATGCAGTAAAAATGCAAACAATAGACTAAAACAGCTTTTATAAGGCAAAATTTCCCAACCATTTTTACTAACAATGCAAAAACACTGATCAAGTCAAACAAGCTGGATCAGAGCTCTGAATTCAAATCCTTCGTGTAGATAAGCGCTCTTTGCTGCTACAGACAGAACAGATATGCGATCATAGACCATTATTCGGTCAGGCTGGCATAGGAATGGACAGCTCATCTCCACTTCCACATCAAAACGCTGCTGCCTCAGAGAAAAAGCCCCGGAGATTTGGGCCCAGAGAAGCACAGAAGTCGGCTCGCGGTTTCATCTTCCTCCCAGAGCGTTATTCGCGGCGGCACGGGTCGGATCCACAAAGTAACGCTGACTTCAACTCATCTTAATCACATGTGCAGAAGGAGGCAGCAGAAATTACACAGAGGGAGGATATTAGACTGTTAAAGTTGGTCATTTGAGAAGCCGTAATGCAGGGACTAATTTTCTGATTATGACTGAGGGGGATTTTAATATTGCATGAAACGTAAGCTTGTGATCTGTGCAAGTTGAATTTGTAGTGAGTCAGGGATTAAAGCGCCGCGTGGATTCAGGAGTCGCAGTGAGAAGGTTCGAAACAGGCTGGTTTGGGTTTGCTGAAATGATTACAGAGTGCACAAATCAATTGGGTTAATGTAACCATGTACAAAGCATTTTTTATGGAGATATAGACGATTTTAATGCCATATTGTGCAATATTATAGCCTAAAGAAGAGTCAAACTTGTAGAGAGGTAAGTCCATCCATAGTAAAAGGCAATAATCATTTGGAAGATTCAAGAAAAACAGAATTAAACACGTATATACTTATTGCTTTTTTTCTAAGAGTTCGTGTCAACTAAAAGTTTACAGGGTAGGTCTTATTGATAGTGTTATTTAATCCTAAACTATTGTGTCATATAGGCCTTTATTTAAAGTATTATATCTGTCTGTGTCAATATGCTACATAAATAAATCATTCATTCATGGTTTACCATCTTTAAAAGTGCACTGTGTAACTTTTGGCCAAAGACAAACTTGAAAAGATGTGGGGAAAAAAGCAAGTTTTTGTCATTTAGATGTCTTTGTTACACTAAATAAAAATCTGCGTTTTTAATTTTAACAGGTTTGCGTGGCCACATATTGGACCATACCTCCTTGTCAAAGCCTGATCCCGTCAGATCTCAGAAGCTGTGCAAGTTAGGGCCTGGTTAGTTCTTGGATGGGAGACTGTTAGAACACCAAATGCCACAGTGGGACGACTGTCCTCAGTGTCTGCGTACACTGGGTGAGGGAGAGTAGATTGTAAAGTCATCTCAATGTCTGGAAAGGTAGAAGAGAGCTATATAAATAGACCATTTACCTTTTTCTTTGGTTTGGAGGAGGGCCCGACCATGTTTCTTTCCATAGAGAAGCTGTTTCGTAAGCTGTTTTTTTTTTTTTTTTTATTATGGCATGAAAATGTATATTAACGCATTCAGTTTCTAATTCTGCTGAATTGTGTAGACGACTTTACACCTTCAGAAACTTACACAGTGCACCTTTAAGATGCAATTTTGCCTGTTGTTGTGCATATTTGTGGACGACCACTTCAAGTTTAGATTCAGAATTAGTGCAAATTAAAAAAAAAAAAAAAAACATTCTGTGAACAATAAAAAGTCAAATTCAAAACAAGAGTGGAAAAACAAGAAAACTTACCTCTCCTTCTCATGAACTCCTGTTACATATGCAGGAATAAATACACTTAGATGAATTTCAAGCGGGAGAAATAGTTTTAATTATTCACACATCTCCTTTGGTTCCTCCCACAATGAAACTCCATATGTGAAATGAAAATTCATATGAGGCCATGCAAATGAAAAGCTTTTTGATCTGACAGTCCAAATTGATGGGTGGGTTCTTAGATCACTACACCGGTGTGATGAGAGATGAGGGAGAGAGGAGGCATTTGAATTTCAAATGTGCGCTTATTACATTTTCGGTGTTATGGAAGCCGGCGCGGCGGAGAGCGCTGGACAGAGAGTGAATTAAGAGTACACTTGGCTCAAATTGGTATTTAGGAAGATTTCACAGGAGCCGAGGAGAATATGATTGTTCTAATAATGCGCTGTGGTCATGTAGTGATTGACACAGAGGTATAAAAGGACAATTTTAGGCAGAATTTTACTTTGATCATCTCCATTTTGCTGCATTTGCTCAGTCGTGTTTTCAAAAAATGTTTTCTATTAAGTTTTTTTGTTTTTCAAAGGTGCACTGGGGCGAGGAGAGGTGTTACTGGACATGTTTTTAGTGTAAAGGAAACCAGAGCTCTCAAAGGACCTATGTAAACTCCACATAGAAAGTCTGCTTCTTGAGACCAGATACCAATGTTAAAGAGAAAACGCAGAATCAACTTTTCTTTACTGTGAAACTGGGTCAAAGTTGAAATATCTAGTTTCTGGTCCCTTTTTGAACATTTTTGTCCAAACCTGCTCGTTTTGCAGTTATGTGTGCAAAACTACGACTGTACTGCCTCAATGCTCAAACGCTGTCAGTGCTTTTTCAGTTCACGCCAACGTCACAACGAGTTGACGCGACAGACAAGCCGCCCAGATGGGATATATAAACTCCTCCTTCTGACACAGCTGGTAGGGCAAGTTGGAAAGCGGTCGCCTGCTGAGAAGTGACATCATCAGTCATTTGGCTCAGCATGATCAGCGCGTGGTGCGATGGGCATAGGTTTGATCCTCTGTTTCATGTGAAAATACTCACATGTTCACATCATAAGCTCATGTGCCTATGTTAAAGCAAAGCAATGGCTTCATACATATGTCTGCACAGTTACTCAAAAAGAATCTTGACCGGCAAGTAAGCAACTAGATCTGTGCACAGCCTCAGAGCTGTGAACTTCTCCACACGACAGGATCGCTCCAACACAAAACTAACATCGATCACAAGATCAGTGTACATATTTGCTGTCAATCAATGTCTGTTCACACCCACATGGGCGTCTCTTAAAAGGCCTCAGGGCATCTCCCACTTTTGCGAGTCTGTTTGAGGTTCAGTTGTGGGTGGAGTAAGTCCATGACGGCGTATTTAGCCTCACTTTAGGACAAAATATTTAAAAAAAAAAGGATAATAGGAAGAACCAAATTCTTTCAATTTAAGAAAAACTGCATTTTACTCGTACAAGCCAATATTGGTAACAGGGAGATGTGTAGAGACTAATTATCAATTCAAATTAAAAAAAAAATCAGAACAGTAAAATCACTGTTTCCCTTTTATAGATAGATCTCAAAAATGCAGAAGATGCACAGTTTTTTGAGCATTTCTGGAGCATTAGCATGTCAGGTTAGATCGGTTTGATTGTTTTCAATGTGCCATTTTTACAGCCACTAGATGGCGCTCTAACTCAACTTCCCCTCACTCAGTGATAGCAGCAGCCCTGGGGCAGCTCAGCAGAAGCGAATCGCCTAAATTAATAAATTGCATGTGAGGCGTGTGTGGATGAGCAAGCCAAAGACAAAAAAGTATTCTATTCTATTCTATTCTAAACACCTAGCGCCTCAACCTCCGACCACCACCAAATGTTCCCTAACCTGAATGATATTGGTTTGTCGGGAAACTGGAGTACCTGGAGAAAACCACCCAGATCTTAACGAGCATGCAAACTCCACACAGAAAGGCCCAGGCAGTGCGTGAGTTGAACCTGCAACCTTCAGGCTCACTCCCTATGGAGCAATATAGACCAGAGCAAATAAATATGCGGCTCAAATAAATCTAGCTCTTGACCCATCATTGAAGTTACTGGTGTAACTTGAGGTTTGTACTTGTTTAGACTTGGTTTGACTCTGTCTAGTCTAGTCTACCTAGACTTTCTTGCGCTCATCAAGTTCCTGTTCTGCATTCAAATAGCAATATGCAATGGTGATTTTCCACATAAACCAAATGTAGTAGTAGCTATTTTTCAATTTTCAAAACAAATTTAATGCTGGGGATATAGCTACTGTGTAAGCCCAACATGACAAACACAGAGACAAACAAAGAAACATTCAGGTTTTGGGTTTTATAATGCTGCCAGCTGATCTATACATACATGTTTTGAGGATGGGAGGAAGGTAACAAGGGAAAAACATGCAAACTCCACCCAGAGAGATCATAACAAGTTGATTCAGCTCAAGACTATACTCAAAATTACATCATATTTGTCCAGTCAATTCTTAGACATGAGGTTTGCATGTCCTGTCTGTCGCTGCATGAATTCTTACAAAACCTGCAGTAGTTCAGCTTGGCCCATAGAGTCTGCAGCATACATCCTAACTAACTCTCCATTCAATATGACTGCACGCCTTGAATAATGACAAATAAAGCATTTTACTTTACGTATTCCGCTTTCCTCCCGGGGCATAAATAGTTTGCATTTCAATGTGTTTGGAGTTCAACGACATGCATAAACATTAAAAGGCCCCGTGTTTAAAAAGCATTGCCGTTAGTGTTGCGGTATTGATCAAAGTTGACAGTTACACATGTTGTATAAAGAGAAAACACAGCGGTGGTGTATTTTCGCTGCATTATTAATCATAGCTGGCCTGGCTGTGCGACGCTCCCTGAGGTAATGCGTCTCCCGGTGCACAGAGCAGACAGATCTGAGCTCACCGGAGACTGCAGCCCCTCCGGTCCACCGCAGACATTACACTTATGTAACATTTATGTTTAAGGTCACTACTGCTGGGGAAATGAGTGAGTACACACTAGTTTAGAGCTCTATTTTTAACTAAGCATAACAGATGCTCCAGTCGTTAAGTGATATCTAGTTCACAATGAAAACCAATTGGTATTTATTTATCTTAAAGTGAAACTAAACACTTCCTCTGGCTGTTGAACTGTGTGTTTAGTGTTTAAATGGCATTACTTATTGTTCTGAGTCCATTTTAGTGTAAACTGAACACATTTCAAGTCAAAATGTGTAATTACTTGACATTGTGACATTAGCACTAGCACAAACATTATTTATTTTCTTTTTGCCGTAAACAGCCATGTTGGTTTTAGGCATGGGACGATATTCAAATTTGCACTCACGGTTATTGTGACCAAAATGATAATGATTAAGTTATTATCTAATTACCGAATGTGAAAGTGTACCGATTCAAAGTCACTGAAATATTTATTACTGAACAATCTGCATGTGTTTGAACAACTATTTATTGTGTTTTGGTCTAAGTACAATCAACAATTATTCAAAGTGAACAATGTTTATAATGCTGAGTAAAAATCAATTAACTTAGTTTCCAAGTCAGCACTGTGTAAGTAGCACATGAACCTTTGTTTAACCACAACACAGAGTGTATTAGTTACAGTCAGATTTAGATGCTTTAGTGGACACATTCAGTAGAATGTATGATGTTGCTTTTAAGCCGTGAGTTGTTGCTACTTATCGGCAAATGCTCTTAACCTAGTGCTTTATATATAAATATGACAAAACCACAGTAATAATTATAATTAATGCAAACTCACACAGACTGCATTATGTTATTCCGCGTGTTCTACATGTGTTATGTTACTTATGTTTGATGTTTTCTTAGATTCACGTTTCTAAACACTACAGTGTGTTTGTCTGACAAATGTGCTAGCTACAGTTCATGTTTTTCTCTCAGAGCGGCACTTTCTCTCGGCTCTACAGACTCGTGGCTCATCAGATTGTTGATCTTGTCTTTTATATCTATTATATTTATACAAATCAGATTTAATCTCTTGAAAGGAGCCACAGGAGTGACCAATGACCCACTCAGTAAACAATGAAAAGCTTATTGCTGTGGGAGAGCCCCCTTGTGGTCAAACACTAGAACTAACATTCGAACAGCATACAGTGTGCTGCTATAACAGCGAACATCGTCCTGTGAGATGATCATGATTATGAAAAAAATGCCACGATTAATTAATGCGGCCCTTAATTTTGCGATTAGTGATTATATTGTATATGGTCCCCTCCTTAGTTGGTTTTCATGTGGGAGATGATGCCCTGATTGGCCAATTAATCTGTCAGTCACACCCACTGAAATTCGAAACAAGGACACATGGATAGACTTTTTTTTTTTTTTTTTAACATGTTTCCTTACTTTGTATCTGCTTACTGCCCAACAATGATGGAAAAAAGACTGGCCTCTCTCACACTTTACAGTCAAACATGTGAGGAAAGTATCTTGCCCAATGACAAACTGGTCGCACTGGTTGGAAGAATTACTGATCCATTACAGCACAAACAATCCTGTTTAAACATGATACTTTCATATACAATGTTAACATAATCTGTTATTGCAAAAATTCATCTTCCAATTCCTACAAACTGTCTTTAGTACAGATATGTAGATCATGTTCAATCGAAGTCAGTGAATCAATCCCAGGCGGTTAATCTCATTACGCTTATGAATAAAGACCAGGATGTTCAAGAGCAGTCCCAGTACGGCACGTGTAGAATGTCACGCTATCACGCTAGGTTAAACGGCTAACATCACTTAGCAGGTACACAATTATGCCATCGAATCAATTACAGGACGGCAGATTGGATTAGGACAGAATTATTACAGTGGTACCGGCGCAAAGAGGCTGTAAACAATGTAATGGCTTTATTCACATAATCAGACAGAGGACAATAACCAGATTAGCACATGTAAATATAGCCGCGGCGCTAATGACATGCTAGGCGCCAGTTGTTTGATTGGGCTGTGATTAGCTGTTGCTGCGGAGGAGGAGATGGAGTCGCAGATTGGGACGAATAAATTCAGCCGTGTCTGAACTGTGAGGCAAGGGTTATTTACCTGCTTAACTGTGCCCGTAACACAACACTGGCTCCTCTTTATTGAGCATATAGAAGAGGATGAGGGGGATTAAGCTTCTGTTGGGGAGTTTGGTGCCAAATTTAAAAGTACAAAACAGACATTTCTGGGTGTTTGTTGCAACTGTGGGTTGTGTTGGTTAAAAGTGTTTTGCTCAAGGATGCAATAGCAAAATATACTTTGACCAGATTTGAACAACTTTCTGGTTGGTTGGTTGGTTGGTTGGTTGGTTTATTAGTGTATTTGTTACCTATTAGTATTAAATATTGTGTTCATGGCCATGCAAGCCTTGTTTTAAAAGTGGTTCTCTATTTATATACACCCAAAATGATCAGGAACAAAATTTGTTGTTGAATTCCATCTATGGCACCTGGTGTTCTAGCGGTCCTCCAATAAACCAGATCCTGACTTGCTTAACTACTAAGATCCTATAGGCTCAGAGTTTGACAAGCAGATTTCTCAAGCTTTATAATGTGTCTGATCCATTGTAACAGTATAAATTATTTGTATGTTAACTCTTTCAGTGCCAGTCCTATTCTCGCTTTGACCTCCCTTACCTGCCATCCCTTTTTTTCTACTAATTTTAAACAATATTCGCAGCTGAATATTCTAACTGCAATCATGACATGTTGTACATCAAATGAGGCATACAAGTGTCTGCTTTTAATAATAAAAAAAAAAAATTGCTATTCTACATTAATCTGTTCACTTTTTATTGGCACACCCTGAAGGCTTTTTGTGAGCCGCTACGTGTGGGAAGCTAATCAGCATGCTTTTATTTTAATCAATAAGATTTAACAAGTTTTAAAAGAAAGGCTTTTTAAACTGTATTGTATGAAGAGTGTCTTGTGCCCCCATTTTTTCTTTCTCCTTTTTATTGGCATTTGAAATTCCTTATTTTCATTAGATGTCAGCGTTTGACGACAAACTTAAGATAATGACCTTTTTTTAACAAAATTTATGTTAGTGTTATTTTTTTGTTCTACAGAAAAAGGTGAATGATGAAAGAATACTGTGTGAGCTACTACAATGAAATAATGTCCCTAGGATAAAAATATCAGGCTTAAATGATTAAAACAATGAGGACGAGTGTGTGTTACTGACAAGATAGCACAGCAGTTTTCTACTTTCTGATACAGATTATATAGATTCAACCTCTTTCATGGGGCAGAGGTTATATTTAACCCTTGAAACATGAAGAAATACAGTAGATTTCCTGACTCTGACCACTTTTGGATCGCTTGCAGAAGAAGAATGAGTTTTTTTTTCTCTTGAAGACTAGCTGCATGTGTCGTTCTCCTCAGAGTCCTAGTCCAGCAGGATCATCTTTTCTTTATTTTAAAGATCAAATATCTGCTCTAAACTTTCTCAACGACATTCCGCTGCCTAATGTCAACAAAAGAACACATGTATTTCCTGGTCATGTGACTTCCTCTGCTGGTGAAGGTCTGTGATGGAAATAGATGTCATTAGCAAAGAGTTACAATGCTCCCCCATAACACAGTTTACATTTTACACATACAATTTTCTTTCTTTCTTTTTTTTTTTTTTTTTTTTTTTTTTAGTATTTGCGCGTATATTTATTATTTATTTAGTGCAACAAAAATCAAATCAAAATAACTTTATGTATCCGTTAGGAACTTCATTTGCAGACAGAGCACCATGAGCAGTCACACACATTGTAAAAAACACATTCATAAAATACACAATAAATAAATAGATCAGTAAAAGAGTTCATAGATCAACTATTCCTCTCTACAAAGAAGCCTGTCACATCAGCCGTTCAACAGGCGGATTGAGGTGGGGATAAAGCTGGATGTGGCCCTTTTGGTTTTAAGTGAGAGGGATCTGAACCTACGACCTGATGGTAGGAGGTTGTAGTATGAGTGCAGAGTGTGTGAGCTGTCTGTAGAGATCTGTGCACCTTTTGAGTACTCTAGTATTATAGATGGAGGTGAGTGGCTCCTGTTGCCGTCCTATGATTTTACTGCTGATTTGGATGATTCTGTTGAGTGTGTTGCGATGAGTGACACTGAGTGAACCAAACCAGGCTGTGATGTTGAATGTGAGGATGGACTGTATGAAGCATTTGTAAAAAACTTCAAGAATGGATTGGTGAACCTGTAGTTTGCGAAGTTTGCGGAGAACACCCAACTTATAAAAAATGCTTTTATTCAAGTATATTTTAGATCAAAAGTTGCCTAGTGCACTTTTAATGCAGAGCTCAACTTACTTCTGCCTTCTTTACTTAAAATAGAAATCTGACATTTGAGCATGTTCTTACCTTGTTCCCTAAAAAAAGTATATGACAGAGGTTTGACAAAAGGAGGAATGAAAGAAAATACTCTTCCATCGTGAGGCTTAAGTTTGGTGTTAAAGAATTGTTAAAATGTTAGTAAGACCTGCTTACAGGGGAACTGCAAATGGTACTTTTTGTTATTTTTTAACCATATTACAAGTTTTTTCATATTATATATATACTTGGAATCCCACAGTTTTTAAATTGTGATGTATTCACTTTCCAACAATTAAACCAAGATATATTTGTGCCGCTTGTTACAGTTAGATTTTTGAATAAAGTGGAGATTTTCAGTTCTGCAGTTTTGAACAAGAAGTTAATGAACCTTTTCATCTTTCCATGTTGTTTTACATTATTTTTTATGTTTTAAAATTAACATAAGGCATTGTTGGAGATGATTTAGTGGTAGGGGAAACCAGAGCTTCCAGAAGAAACTTATGCAGACACAGAAAGAACATGTTAACGCCACGTAAGGTCCCAGGTCGCCCAGGAGTCGATCCCAGGACCTTTCTGCTGTGAGGCCAGAGCACTAGCTGCTGTACCACCGTGTCGTCACTGTTTTTTTTTACTAAATATACCCCGGCACATGTTCTCTTCTTTCTACTTTAAACAGCCCCGTTTCACAAGCACGCTTTTTTTTTTTTTTCAACTTGAGGTTATCGCAAATCTTACCTTTATGCTGTTTTTTTCCATTCTTGGTCAAACCAGTCACCAGCAATCATTTAGTCCGTGATATCTGACAGAAAAAACAATATCCACTTGTGTTTTCCCAAAAGCAAATCCTCTGGAAAAAATAATCCAGCAAACAGTGTTCCTCTAAAAGTACACAATGCAAAGTTTCTCAGATAAAAGTAAGCATGTTCTCTGTGATGCATGCTGCCATGTTGGTTGTCTTTCTTTTCCTGTCATTTTCTGCTACAAATGAGACCATCCACAAGCTTTCTGTGGCCGGGTTCATCTGGTATATCCCTTTGAACACGAGAAGCGCTCCCATGCTACGTCATATTTACGCGCGGCTCCTAGTGTGAGCACAGTCAGGGCGTTTACATGGAGGCCAGGAAAACCGGATAACTAGCCTAGTCCCATTTAAACCAGTTTTCCAAAGAACATGTAATCTCGGACAGACCTATTGAGGAGCTATAAACCAGTTTTCGGAAAATCAATTGGTGCACGTGGTCCCGACCGATTGTAGTCTGATTTCAGACGTCATATTAACAGACAATCGGTCTGCAGCAGGATAAATGTAACTGAACATGATCACAACCACTGCCCGTTGCACATTATAACAATAAAGTTAACATTTTTAGAACAAAAAAGCTCCTGAACAAAGTGGCAAACACAGCCACATATTTAACTCCAAGTTTAAGACAACCTGTGTAATTAAATAATACTTATTTGTAATAAAAATGTTGAGGTAAATCAACTTAATACAGTCTGAATCATGGAGTAGTGAATCTGATACAGCAAGACCAGTCTCTCCAGGGTAACTGTTTTACTCTCTCACATGTAAACAAGAACAAAAATGGTCCAACCGGTTTGAGGGGAAAACCAAACAGAGTCTGATTTTTTTAGCCTAGTCTGATTTCCCTGATCTTGTAAATGCACTAAATGTGCATATTTCCAGAAACTAGAAGGCCTGAACTTTAAAATGATGCATCACATCAGCATATGGACTGTAAACTCTTCTTTTAAGAAGCAGTACCATTTGGGTATGCCAAGCGATTGTGCTCAGGCCCCAATGAACAGGGTGGTATCAGGTTAAGACAGCACTACTAGACAACAAAATAACCAAGAAATAAAAAAAACATACTGTAGCATACGTGCTATATAAAAGGTAGTATAAAGTGGCAGCAATGTAGTAGTAATAGCACAGTAATGTACAATATTAATTAGAGTAGTAGGCTAGTTTCAGAAGTCTAAAGTTTGGCTCTAGGAGAGAGAGTGGACAGAGACTTTCATTTACGTTTGGTTGGTACCATGTATTATGAAAAGATAAATTTGAATTGACAGACAAACATTTAACAACATGAGTGAAGAACCCCATATTCTTGTGAATGGCCATTCATTAATATTTACAATGATTCAACAAAAGCATATTATGTTCAACCGTTATGATCAAGAACAATGCGATTATCAATAATAATCAAGCAAGGTCAATAATATTCAACAATTGCAAAAGACAAAAAACAACATTGCAAGAAGCGAAGCACCAATATTTACGCCCACCCACAGTTCAGTAACCCACGTCTGGGTTATAGGAAAAATACGGTTTATATCCAAAAAAAATGTGTGCGAATAATCGTCCTTGGACAAAGTTCATTGACGAAAGTTCATCGTGAATGAAGCGTAACTAACTACAGCGCTGATTGGCTGAGCCGATGTGCGCGATTACGTCACTCTAATGACACGGTGAACGCCAGAAAAGACATGGGAAAGAGAGAGAGAGCGAGAGAGAATGAGACGAGTCAGGTTTTGTCACCTGTGTTACAATACACCCACATTAGAACACATTTATGCATATTTCAAAAAAAGACAAATAATTCATGCTAACCCTTACTGTCAAATCCTGGTGATATGTTTTCTCCTTCACCATATGCTCACATAGACAACGATAATAAATGTGCAGACCTGTTCTGGGCATGTGAATGAAGACCGCAGTGGTAATAGCACAGTGTCTGACTTAATCCTGTAAAGAAGAACCATTTATCTCTACTGATTGATTTCCCTCGACGAATCATAATCGGAACGGTGGGTACATTTCATCCAACGCTAAAGACGGAGAGAACGGCACATGAAATATGCATTTATCATTCTTAATACGCTCATGGATTTGTGAATCAATACGTGTTTATTTTCCCCTGTGAGTAATGGTCATGCTATAGATGCTGGGAGATTTTTCAATAACCTAAATTAAGTGCAACTGTATTGACTGGCTGTAACCGTTTGTGCGTTAAGACATCCCGAGGGAACGTAAAGCAGACTGAAGGCTCTCTCTTGTACTTTTGCTTTGGCATTTCGTGTTTTTTTGAAGTTTAAATAATGTGTCAGGCAGTTCTGGGGAAACATAAAGATGCTATTCGCACAGGTAACACTAACTAAACAATGGGATCTGAATTATAAATTACAAACCGCTAAACACCCTGAACTAAATGAGGACCTTGATGTTACTGTGTTATTTTAGTGGATGACAACTGGAGTCAGAAAAAAATGCTTTTTTACCTAAGTCAACCTGCATTTAGACACAAACAACCAAATGTTATATCATAAACACGTTTCTATCCCTTTTTTGCATTTCTATTATACAACTTCTCCATTGGACGCTTTTCCCAGATATTTTCCTAGTGTTTTGTAGATATTTAGATTATTTTTTTTTAGGTTTAATGGCTAAGTTTAGGTCTGAGGCTTGAGTTGATAAAGTTCAGGATTAGGATTTCGTTAACATTCATAAATAATAACCCATTTTTACGTTCACCATAAGTGATCGATCAAAGGAAAGTCAACTAAAGACAAGTTCCTTCGACCGATAAGTCGACTAAATAAGGAGCGTGGCAAACTCTCGGAAGCTAAAAAGAAGGACAATCTTTTTGATCCATTTGTCAGTGTTTAAAAAGACAAAAGTGCAAAAAACAAAAGGAATAGAAAGCCATGCATTTTAACCTAAAAACGTAGATCAGACCAATTGTTCAGGCTTAAATTTTCCTCTAATTCGCCCTGTTTTTGTAGCTGTTCCACATGAATCCTCACGATCTAAATTAAGGAATTAGTCGACTGATCCAAATTTTGGTTGACTAAGACTTCATCGACCGATTAATCGACTAAACGACTAAAAGACTACAGTCCTAAGCGGTATACATACGCATATCAGTGAGATTAGGTTGGTTTCTGAGACATTGCTGGTGCTCTCTTAAGTAAAAGCAAGTGTAGATCGAGCCCAACAAATCTTACCCGGCACACATAGCATTGGAACCCGACTGGAACCTGAGTCATTCTCTGTGTGTCTGAGCCCGAAGTCTGCACTGCCTACTCAGTGAACTTTACACATATGTATTGTTGAGTAAGCTTAGAGCAGATATTTTATCTTAAAATGAAGTAAAGCCCGATCCTCCTGGACTAGCAGTCTGAGGAGAAAGGCACAGTGTAGTCTCGATGGGGAAACTAAACTTCATCTTCCGTGAGAGATCCAAAATAGTCAGAGTAAGTCAAACTACTGTATTTTTTTTTTCCATGTTTGGAGGGTTAAATATAATCTGTGCTCAATGAAAAAGGCTGAATCTGTGTAATCGGCATCAGAAAGTAGAAAACTGCTGTGCTTCCTGCTCGTCTGTAACACAGGTTTTGTTGGTTTTAAGATGAAAAAGACACTTGTCCTCATTATTTGAATCATGTAAACCTTGTGTTTTTTATCCTAAAGACATCATTTCATTGTGGTACTTCATATTCTTTCACCAAAAAAGATAGACAGATTGATTTAGAAAAAGGACGTTATCTTAAAAACCTATAAAAAGGGAACGGAATAACAATTATTATTATTTTTTTTTAATGAAAGTAAACACTTGTAAATCTCATTTGCTGTACAACACGTCATGATTCCAACTGCACAAAGCTTTTTGTGGAGCTGTGAATATTGCTTCAAATTAGCAAAAAGTCCTGGCAGGGAAGGGGGGTCAAAGCCTGAATAGTACTGGCACTGAAGATTTTGTATATGTAGCTCTTTTTATGTATTTATCTTGCTTTTGGAGTGTAGTTTGTAGAAGCCATATGAATATTGATAACTGATTAAAAAGTTTGTTAAATGCTGTACATTATAGTTTACTTCTTTACCCATTGTAATGCAAGATTTGGTATCAGGACGGGTACTGGTATCGGCACCTACCCTGAGACAATGGTATCGTATTGGTTTTAAAAAATGGTATCGAACAATTCTTAAAAAACATTGCAGGACTTCTATGACATCATACGAAAAGTTTAAGAAGTACTCATTAATGTCTATGTATTAATTTGACAATGGCTAACTTTTGGCTAACTTCTAAGCCGACAAAAGTAGCTTTTTGGATGCTCGCTGGAACAAGTCAGCTTAATTGCAGAATGTAGGTGTTGTTCATTCTTCTCCATTAACCTTTATTCCACAAGGAGGCATTAAAAAGCCATCAAAGTCTGCGCACAGACATTTGGAGGTCATTCTCACTTTATTTATTCCAACCAATCTTGACAATATCCTGTGAACATCTTTCAGCCGCTTCCTCTTTTAATAGAAGACTTTGTGCACAGCTTCTACAACGGCTGTCTTAACTTTTCCTGTGATTGAGTTTGAAATTCCGGCAGCGTTGCAAATTCCTCCCCAATAAATATATCCTTATCCCGCAGAAATCATCCCGGATTACTGTCAAAGTCACATTTACGTCATTTGCTATTCCGTTTCAATGCCGGCGCGCTGTGTGAAGCCGCTTTGACACCGCACATGACGAAATAGTTTTGTTTCATTGTTTGGCGGATAAGGAGACACAAATGAACGCTCAGTCAAGATTTGAAGCTAAATATAATGAAAATGCGGAGGGTTTTTTGACAAGCTGCCCTTCTCTCTCCGAAATACTATGTAAGTCAGTTTGTCTTTTGTTTTTGTCAAGTATTCTTTTGGTGAGAAGATAACGGTGATTTAATACAGCTGTTAAGGGAAAGTTTGTGAAGAATGAATAGTTTGAAGGCATAGAGGAAGAGGTGTGTTGTAAAGTCTGTCCAAAACTACAATGCATCCACAGTGCATTGTAGTTTTTTGGAGCATCGTTTTGAATTTTTTAGATTTGTGATGTCATGAATGTACAGATTTGTTGACCCAATCATGGCCCTCCAAGAACTTAATTTGAATTTTGTGAGAAGCATCTGTTTTGATTAATTCTTTGCACAAATAACTTATGTCTTTAAAACATAAAATAATCGTATGACATTTAAATCATAAAAATGCAGACGAATCTTCAAATTCTAAAGCACTAGACATGTTTTGGTGGGAGTTTTAGAACATTGAATATGGTTTGTAAAAGACACATAGCTTTGTATTAGTTTAAGTATTTAGCTCCATCAAAAGGTTGCAGTGGGAATTACCCCTGGAGACTTTAGTGGTGTTTTCCTGACATGCCAGCGAACTTGTTTTTTTTTTGTTTTTGATAGTATTAATATAATGGCCCACGAAGTGGAAAAAAAAAAAAAAAAAAAAGACTGAACAAAACTAAAAACACACGCATTCAAATTCTGGAACATAAAGGTAAATTCAAAACACCATTCAAAAACAGAAGCACAAGCTAAACAACACAAACACAAATGTAAAATTATGCACCCAAATTCAAACAACATAAAAAAGCCAATCCAAAAGGACAAATTTAAAAATACGCTCATTAAAATTTGTTTCCAAAAAGTGTTATTTTGATTTTGTATGCATGTTTTTTTTTTTATTTCGTGTGCAAGTTTTTGTTTGTGTGCATGTTTATAATTTTGTGTACATGTGTTAATGTTTCAGTGCGTTTTTTTTTTTTTTTTTTTTTTTTTTATTGATGTACACTACTGTTAAAAAGTTTGGAGTCAATAGACAATTTTGTTCTTTCCCTGAATGAAAAGCCTTCATTTCTAGGACCAAGAACAGTACCGCCGCCCCAATATGTACAAAACGCAGAGCGCGTAGGCTTCACCTGCTCTGGGGGGCACCAAGCCGAGCTGTGCCGTCCCGCTGCTGAACTCACGAGTGACAAAAAGTCGGGTCTAGACGCATGTGCCTGATGATTCTTAACACACAGCGCAAAATCAAAGACCCTGGAAACCTTTAGAAAACTGGAACATGTTCTACAACTCCATAAGCTCTTAGCCAATCTTTATTTTGCGTCAATAGGACACATATTGGGCCAGTTACGAGGAAAAACAGCTGATGAATTAAGACGTCGCAGATTTGAAGACGCAAATTAACGCGGCGAAATGCAACCGAAAGTTACAAACTAGAGTATTTCCTCAAACTGTAGCGCGGGATGCAGCTTATGCTGATAATGATGCAGGTAATTTTGAGCATTTTAATCGAGCTCACAAATGTGATGCTCCAGACACTCAACCTGCTCAAAGACCAAAGACTGTTTTCTTGCTTCTCTAACCAGCTAAACTGTTTTCAGCTGTGCTAACATGATCGCACAAAAGTTTTCTAATCATCCATTAGAACACTGGAGTGATAGTTGCTGGAAATGGGCATATTTACATCTTTGTAGATACTGAACCAAAAAACAGACGTTTGCAGCTACAATAGTCATTAACCACACTAACAATGTATATAGAGTGTATTTCTGATTAGTTTAAAGTATCTACTTTTTGACATTTCTAAGTGACCCAAACTTTTAGACGATATAGTGTAAATCCTCATAACACATCTGGGTTTGGCAATAATTTATGGACACAAAACAGCACACAACAACTTGCATGACGTGTAGAACAGCCAATTTGGAACAAAGTCTTTTTGACACCAAGAGAAAGATTTTTTCTTCCACATACTGTAAGTGCGCTTCTCTTATTTGTCATGTTTATGCCATTAGTGTTTTTAAGCCTATCCAATTAGAAAAAAAATTGTCAAACAAGAGGAAACTAGTGAATATTCTTGTTTTGTATGTTTTAGTGAAATGTCTTAGCTGTCATATGCAGTTTAAAGGTTTGCTACGCTCAGCAAATATAGAATGAGTCCAATAATCCTCCAGCATGTCGTGTTTCTACTTAGCAGCCTTCTAAAGCAGCTGCTGCCTTATTGCACTGACATTTCCAGGGAATTAGTTATTATTCACACGTATTTATTCAGACTTATTGTCTGATCCAGTGTTATTAAACTCCTTGTTCGTCTGCTTCCAGAGATGATGAGATATTTCACTCCTCTTTGCTTTTGCCTCCAGCACATCTCGATTCAACTCGTGCGATATTATAACAAAAAACAACAAAATAAGGCAGGTAAAATTGTCCAAAAAGCTGGCGAGGATGATGGAGAGTTTTAGTGGAGATCAGATTGAGGGCAAAAACAGGCAATCAACTGTATTTGCTCGTTCATATCTGTGCTAAGATTGTCTTGGGGGGAGGCTTTTAAACAACATTGTCAAGGTCAGTCATGCAATTTTGTCTGAGAGTGACAAGAAGGGCATCCAATGTAAATACAGCTTCATACAATGTCATAGATCAGTGATTTTCAACCAGTGTGACAGGGAACACAAGTGTGCCTTGAGGTATTGTCAGGTGTGCTATTGAACATTTTCCCATTTTGAGTGTCAAGGGCAAACAAAAAGAAAGTAAAACAATCATTTGTGTAAAATTACTGTCAAAAAACTAGGCCTATACAATATACATGATAAACCAGTTTTAGCATTCCTGCACCTCAACTCAAATTAAAGACAGATCTATTTAGTGCTTTGAATCAGTTTTAATTGTGTTGAGACTATTTGCACAAAATGTTCGGATTTTTTATCTTTTGCAGCAAAATGTTCTTCATTGGAGTTACATGAAGCCATTAGATTGAAAGACATTTTATAAAGTCCATCTGAAATTCAGAAAATGGTGTTATTTAAGCAGCATAGTTGGTATTCCACAATAACTTTAAACTGCAAAAGTGTGCCACAACTCAGAAAAGGTTGAAAATCATAGAGCAACATTATGGATTTATCTTTGCTAGTCGTCGCTTGGACTTGAGTCATTATTTTAATTACTTGAAACTTGACTCGAAACTGGACTAAGCCTTTGACAAGATCAGTGACTTGGGACTTGACTTGATGTCTTGTGACGATTTGATGCTTCTCCTCAAACGGTGTAATTTTTAGGGATGCACTGATCCAGCTTTTTCAGTTCCGATACCAATTCTGATACTTTGGCTTAAAAGGAACCCCGAATATTTACATAAATAGATCCAAAATACTCCGCGTAGGTATACTTACTAAAAAGTAGAACTTAAAGTAAACAAATATTCGCCGTTTGACGTAAAATTGTGATGTTTTCAACAACTTCCTCACATTACAGGCGCCGCCATCTTGAGGTGATGACGCAGAATCATGTGGTGCACTGGCGCAGTGAGCGTCAGTCATGAGACGCACGCAACAGCTGCCGTTGATCTGGTTAACAGGAGCGTCAGTAGTTTTTCGTCGACAACACATTGTAAAATGGTACATTGTGTGGCTTTTGGTTGTGATTTCGTCTCGGGAGGAAACAAGGAGAATGCGTAAGCTTTCATAACTTTCCTCGTAGTTACACAATTCAACGTCATACTACCCATAATGCACTGTGTTGTAACAATGATGGCGTCTTCCGTGAAAATATATTTCTTAAAAGTTTAATAAAACGGTAGATTTTTCCGATTATTTTCGTGTGCATTTATATCTTTGATGATATAAGGAAAACTCGAAAACAAACGATATAAACCGATACCAGTGTAAGAACTGAAAATGCTTATCTTTCTCATTAAAACATAAGACATTTTGTCATTTAGTGTTATGTAAATGTTCATTATAGTGCAAGCCACATATTCACATCTTGATCTACTAAAGGCACATGTGATAACGGCTGAACCGATACCCGATCCACCAATATAATATCCCAGTATCGGATCGGTGCATCACTAGTATTTTTACTTTAAAGCAGAACTAAGTAACATTTCTACATTGTTAAATGTCTTTGTAATAGTTACATATGTAATGACATATGTATATGACATTTGATTTGGGGGCTTTGGGGCCTCCAGAAATGAACACAGTTACTTTGCAATCAATTTGAACTGTACATTGTGTATCGGGATCAATATTATTGCAAATGGTCTTGTCCAAACCAAAAAATAAAGGACTTTTTAACACAAGTGAGATTTTTTACATATCCTTTTATTCAGCTGATTAAGAAATGACAGCTTGTAAAGTTCAAGAAGAGTTACATCGCATTTTGAGTCAAAACACAATGAGACTGCTGTCTGCTCTAACCCCGTTTAACCCTTGCTTGTGTTGAAACCCAACCCATTTAAACTTCTATTTTCAGCCTTCTCCGAATTGAAATGCAACCCTTTGGCCATCCATACAGTTTCACAAGAAATACTTCTCATTCTGGCATCCAAAAACGCCTTTGCAATCACCACTGAGTCAGTATACAATGAGAGGTTGAAAGGTGACCATCGGAATAATCACAAAACTCTCCACAGCTGCAACCTTCTACGCTACTTTATAACTTAACTTTGAGCACATCTCCAACCCGACCGGCGAAGACAAATCCAATCGCAGTTATTTTAAACTTTGCTATTTAAGTCAATACGTGGCAACCCGAATGGAGAAAAGGGTTAATTGTATCTTCTTGACCTGTCATGTCTTCGCTGATCTCATTCGTCCAAAAAACTTGCCCATGAAGTTTGCCTCCCACGCAAAAAAAGAAAAAATCAGCAAGAAGTCAGTTTATGTGCTCATCTGAACAAATAATTACAGTTTGACTTAAAGGCTTTGACACACTTCTCCATTCTAAAAGTCAATTTGCAAAACAGCATACACAGAATACCAAACAGAGCTTCGGGTTTTCCAAACAAAAACTAATTTTAGGCAAATTTAGGCTTTATGTTCAAAAATCAAATTTTCTCCACAGAAGCAAGGCCATCAAAATTTTCACATTTATGTTGGAGTGACAAAAGATCATCTCAATATCATAGGCTACATCCACATATGTAATGCATAATATCTGTGTGACAAGCCATTCATCACACTATTTAGTTTATATTTTAGATATAACATGCAGGTTAGTGAACAATTGGTGGTGGTCCGAGGTTGAGGCGACAGGTGTTTAGGCGAATCGCTTCGGCTGAGTCACTCAGAGATTAAGTAAGGCGGGGGGGTTGGTGGTTACTGTGTGAAGCACTTTGGAAGACATCTGTCTGTGAAAATGTGCTATTTAAAACCATTCATTCAAAACACTGACTGAAATTGAATGCAATAACCTTTAAGCAAAAAGTCAGAGTTTGCACGTTAGCCTATTAGCGCAGCAAGCTACTGCTTCTCTTGGTCCATTTTTAAAGTTTAACCACAGTTGTTCTCTGAAGGCTAAATGAAGCATCACAAAGATATGTTTTTGGGCTGAATCACGTGACCTGCGTTAACACCAACAAAATTATAAAGTGGGATTAGGCATGTGGTGTGTGTTAAGTTTCCCAGCCCTAATAAATATATCTTACAATGGTAACTGTAGCAGCGAGCTAAATGCTAATGTGATGCTAGCACTGCCTGTTGTGTTTTAGCATCTTTCTTTAAATTTCAGTTTAAATTCCTGACATAACGCAACAACAACCACTTTTAAACGTGGCTGTGACTTGACTTGAATTAGTTGTGCTAGAAAATACATTAAAGAGGTCCTATTGTGTTTTTTTATATTTAGTAAGAATCTAGAACATACACAGATCAGTACTTTACCGTTTGTTCATTGTAAAACACAAAGTTGATCTAAAACAACTTAAAAATAGGAACAGCTCTACTGACTTCCTGTTCAAAACTGCAGAACTGATAAGCCCCGCCTCTTCATTTTAAAATCTATAAAAAGCAACAGATTTTTAAAAACAATTTTTATTGTTGGGAAGTGAATATGGGACAGAATTGAACCATATAAGCTCCACTTTGAGAATTATTCTTTTGAAATATACCAAGTAAATACAGACAAGTGGGAGGGGATAGGTGGTAGGTGAGAATGGGGATTTCTGAGCACTTGAGCTGCAGCTGAAGAACAACACAAGATTACTCCAACATGCATGAATCCATTCAAATATAACTTTGAGTAAACTAATGATGAATGGAAGGCCATCATAACAAGGTTAACAACTTACAAAAGTGAATTTAACACAATAGGTCCCCTTTAAATTCACCAGAAAATGCTTTAAATAATTTTAAGAAGTTAAGCTTCCCATGGCTTAACATTTTATTTCTCCCACGACTTTCCCTCTCAGCAGGCCACACCCCCAAATATGACACACTGCTGACTGTATCTATTAGCCACGAGCAAAAACTGTTGCTGCTGCATCTACGGCTACTCATTTAGGACAATAAAGTGCGGTATCGGAGCTGAGATTTGGTCCTCGTTGATACAGATACCTAAAAATGTTTGATGTTCTGACCACCACAACCTTTGATCAGATAAATGTTGCTAAACTAAAAAAAAAAAATGTGTCAAAGCGAGTGAGAAAAACTAATGTGGAAAGATAGACAGGCACATAAACAAAATAATAGTCTGAGATTGTTCATGACCTTTGCGAGCGCGGAAACAAAGCTGCTTTTGACTTTGCTGCAAATCAACTCTAAATGAGAAAGTTTGTCTGGGCACTTGATAGACCTTGTTAACAAGATGGCGTACCCCGCAGTCTCTCCTAAGATTACACCTCTCTCTTTGCCTTACCGGTCTATTTTTTGCGAGTTCAAAAAAGGGAGTCGTCTCGGGTTGACAAGCGTGTTTGTTCTTTTGCTCACATAGTACATTTTAGCGGTTTTGTCTGTCTGGAAGGTGATGACTGCTGTTGGTATAGTGTTTTTCAGATGTCAGAATGGAGCTTAGAGTGTGGTAAGATGTGTCGGCAGAAGATTTAGATACAGTATATTGAAGATAGAGATATATAGAGATGTGTAGATTTGATACTTTTTGTCTCAATTAGTATCTGAATTTTGATACTTTGCCAATCCTAATAAAGGATAGAGATACTTAATTGATAACCTTGGAGAAGTTCAGGTTTGGTAACAAAAACACATTACAATCGCATAGATATTTAACATTACCAGCCCAGTCTCCAAGAAAACTAGATATACAACGGAATGTCCAATACATATAATGACCACGTTTATAATATGTCAGATTTAAGCTTCAAGTTACTAAAATAGGTAAGTTTAGGACTGGGGAGGTTAAGATTTACCTATTAAACCCCACAAAATGTCTCCATGTGGCTTCAACCAAAATTCGTGGTTATTTTACGTTTTACATTTGACTTTTATTACAATATTGTCATTTCGTTGAATACATATGTTTTCCTTGGACTGTGTTGGAAATTACACAAAAAGTTCAGCTACCACATCTGATAGCCCAGTGTGTTGGCAATCAGGTTATTAAGGCAAATTTAAGACAACTGTAGAGTAGTTGGGGGATCAAGATTTCTAAGTGCAATTTATAAGCTGCAAAGGAAATGAAATACAAAAAATATCAGCCTTGTCTTGCTGATTCGCTTTTGCTGCAGAAATGCTCAAAATGACAGTGAAGTTAAAAAATGTGCTGGTCTCTGAAATCAGAGGGAAAAGAATAGTATCTTAGAGACGAACTTCAGCTGTGTGTTTGAGAAGCAGTATAGAAATAATTAAAACCCCAAAGGTCAATTTTGATCAAATTTGCCCTTTATTAAGACACAAGATTGTAGAGTACCAGCTTTACCCAACTGCCGTATCATTCATGTGCTACTACAGTTGTTTTGTTTTACTCATGAAACTTTTCCAGGCAATGGCATAAACTTTAATTCTGAACCTGGTCAGTTGGGTTTGTTAAGGGTTAGAGTTAAAACAGTTTGACTAAAATAATCTAAAATTCAAACACACAATTTCACCGTAACTTGCCCAACTTTGCTGTTCATCTTACCTATGGAAATGTGAAATAGTGTTTACCCTCTTCCTGACTCTTATTGTTTAGCATGTTTATCTTACATAAATGCTTCTCATTAACAAACACTGAAGTCATTTATTAAAAAAATTGTTTTCACTGTGTTCTTCTCGAGGTTTCTCTTTTTCCAGACATTTTTTATATTTCATTCTTACCCGGGAAGGAGGTAGATGTTAACAACAGGAGATTTGGATGTTTGCTTCTGCATTCTTGACAGCCGATTTCTAATTTTCTAATGTTTCTGTTTGGTATTGACCATTGACTGTTTTATTGTTTGATTTCCTAACATTGTTGTTTGCTAACTCAACAATCTTGCAACAAGTCCACAAAGATGACTGTTGCAATTTTAAGCTGTACAAAAATAAACTGATTTGACCTGAGTGCATGTGTGTGTTCTTAATAATAAAATCATTTTTTATCAAAACTGCATTCTGTGTTGTCTTTAACTAATATCTGTCTATCAAAAAGAGACAAAATGAACTATAGTAGAGCCTAGAATGAGGTGCACCAAACAAAACTTCAAACTCATGGCTGCTGAACGTAGGCTCTCACCCATATTTCCCTGGTGGCTGTGCTTGTCACACTGTCACAAAGGCTTAACCCTTCCAGGAGCCGCGGCCCTCATCGGTCTTCCCATTACCAAATGTAACTGCAGACTAACAGTAACCTCAGAATGTAGCTCCGGAGCAGGCTGCATTCATCATCGGCCTGTGGAATTACATTATAGCTGTCAGTAGACCAAACAACTGCACATGGAGTACATCTTTCATGTCAAGGGTTAGAATGAACCAGTGGGCTGTGCAGAAGGAACAAGGCTTTACAGACAGAGACGTGCACGAACGAGTTATTTCTTTTTCATTCATCCAAAACCTCCATGACGCAATGGCTTTCAGAATCAAGGTTCACAATGATGCTCAGATTTGTCAATGCATTGATCAGAATTCAAATTGTTATGAATTTAAATCCCAAAAAATGACTGTGCACAGAAAGTCAGTTGATTGAGTATATTTTTTGGAAAGCTAGTTTGAGATCTGTAAGGATGAATGTTATTTTGTCCTCTCCTTTAATGGTCTTCCCTTCATGCTAACGGTTCAAGGAGTTCTTCTTGACCAAATAAAGAAGTTCACCGTTCAACTAAATATTTATTGTTTTGTTTTCGTACATTCTGAACACTTATAGATAATATACGATACATCCGGGCCCAGTGCCTGGAAACGTACACAGTCTTTTCTTGTGTATAAACATGCCGTGTGTGGTGGAAGTTTTGTGTTCTTGCAATGCTGTCATAGTGGCACGCCGCTTTTAGGTTAACATATACTGTACATCTGCACGTACCACATGTGTAAGTCGAAGAATCTACATTGTATTGTACCTTCCATCTGTACTCTGTATTAATGGACCTTGACCAGACTTTCACCTTATCCCTGGTACTGTATGTCTCAGTCATTCCTTTTTAAAGGAGGCTTACAATTGGTGCCAGAAGTGCGATAATTCCAAAGCTGAAACAGGTAAGCAATGTGTTTCTCTTGCTTATTTGCGAAAGCTGAATTTAGATGTCTCAGTTCTTCCTTTTTTAAAGGATGCTTACAAGATCTGACTGAGTGGAAGACTGGTTCAACTCTCGGAAGAAAGGGTACGGTAAATGAACACAGAGACAGAAGTTTAGGGTTTGGCTGGTGCAATGTATTAAAGTGAAAAATATATAGAAAAACAATATGATGAAAACAATAAATTTTACTGTCTGCAGAAATTAGAAAAGCTATTTGTAATTATTTCAAGCCATTCAAAACTTACTTTAGTTCATTGTGCAAAGTGTGTTTATGAAAGGTTAGGTTTATCTGTTAATTCTAACGCTCAAAGGTGAACTATGTAACTTTCACCAAAACTTGTTTTTGTCACTTAGATGTTTCTGTCACTCTAAAAAATTATAATGATCTGTGATTTTACTTTAAGCAAGTTATTTGTCATGAGGAAGCTCTGGCCTCACAGCAAGAAGATCGCGGGTTCGATTCCCGCTCAGGCCCGGACCTTTCTGTGTGGAGTTTGCATGTTCCTCCTCGTGTCTGGGTGGTTTCCTCCGGGCACTCCGGTTTCCCCACCAACCAATAACATGCAGGTTAGGGAACACTTGGTTCATCTCACTGTGAAGCGCTTTGTGACTCTGTGTCTGTGAAATGCGCTATACAAATAAAGATTACTTACTTGATTACTTACTTACTTACTTACTCCAGACTGTTTCCATAGAACAGATGCTTTTCATCACATTAACAATTATGTTCCAAAGTGTGATTTTAACTTGCCATTTCTACTAAATTGTGTAGTTGGCTTTTCACCAACATAAAGTTACACAGTGCACCTTTTAAGTTTGACAATTTAAAACTACATATCTTGTCAAGTCGAATTCATGTGTCTTGTTTCAATTAAAAACAATATGAAGGTAAGCTCAGAGGCTCATTCTTAGCCTTTCTGCTGTCAAATTGGGCTCATTACAAATGTGCGCTTGTACAAGTATGCTAAGTTAAATGGCTATTTTTTTTTTTTCTTTTATTAGATGGAGTGCTGACACAAAATCAGCATTACACACATTAGTTGCAACATAACTGACATTTCTGATATTTCTGTAGACATTATTTGAAATGCTGAAGCTTTTGCCCATCAGAAACTTGTTTGATACTTAGAAAGCTTTCGTTCTGGCATTCATTTAATAGAAAATAATGTAGGGAAACGGGAAATCGTATAGCTTGCTCTTTAGAACTAAACCTAACAATGTATAAAGGCAGATGAAATAGAAGACTCACTTCATGAAATCCCAGACCGATATCTTTCAAAACACTTAGTATGACAATGCACCTCTTTGCTGCAGTGGAGCTCCTTTGTGAAGAATGGAGAACACCTGATATGTGTAACTCTTCAAACATTCATTTTCATGGGTTTGAAGGATGTGTGCTGTGTGGTGGTGGCAGCGGCAGCAGCTGTGTTCCTCATTCAGCTGAATGTATTTTCTCAACAAAAACCCTGGAGCAGAAATACATGCAGACAGCAAGACAAATTTGTTTCTGACCATTCTCAAGAGAAAATATGGACTTTTTTTGGGTCCAGTACTCATGAGAGCTTTTCATATTTTGTGGTTAGAATTGGTAGGGGAAATCTTATATTAAATGTGCCACTATTTTGCGGTTGGCAGTTTTAAACATTGAGAAAATTGCTTTAATTTCATGGTTAGAATAAAAAAAAAAAACACAGGAGAATCAGCGCGTTTTTAATTAATAATATTTTAACAATGAATTAACAATAAATACTTATTCACTTTTATTGTATGAAGAGTGCCTTTGTTGATTATATCGTCTGGCCAACGTGTCTCTTTTTGGGATTTCTGACAGATTAATTAGCCAATCAGAGACAGGCATCTTCCGCCGTGTAAAAACCAACATGGCTGCTCCCGACAAAAAAAATACATGAAAAAAATATCACGTGGAAATGAAAAACATCGCGGATTTCTGCCGAATCAATTAGCGAAGCAAAAAACAATTTTAATGTGAAGTAAGTGAAGTTAGTTTTTGGTCTAAATGACAAACAACCAATCAGCTTCTTTGTTTCATCTGCGTCAAGCAAATAAACAAAGCAGACCCACTCTTTGTTTGCTGAAGTATGGGCTCTGGGTCCCAGGTAAGTGCCTTGGGTCCCTTTTTTTCTCCAGAATCTTTTTGCTTTGAGGCCAGAGCACTACATCTTAAAGTAATGTCCTTAAGCCACTGTGGTTCTCAAACTTTAATGTCAAATACCAACTTGGATTATGTGAAAATTTCAACATCAAACACAAATATTTCCATTTTGTAACATTGTCAAGTCTTGGTTTCTTTTTGTTACTAATAAAAAACGACTTAATATGGTTATAAACTATAGCTCTTTAGCTAAACTGGCTGACAAAAGAGCTACAATGCCTCCTATTACTTTGGTGTATAAATTGCTTTGAACTCTTTTCCATTTCCAGCCTTTTCTCGATTTGACCTGACATTTTGATTAGATCATGTTTTCTAATAGTGATCCAGTTGACCTTACTGGCCTACAAAATTTCACAATCCCCATTCTCTAGATTACACCTAAAACAGACATTGCTATTTGCAGACACTCTTAAGTATCCTATTGAGGACATAACCTCCTCTGTTTGCCTCTTCTACTGCCCGCTTGGCCGCCTATTAGCATTTCCTTTATGATCCTGATGGTTACCAGTTTCTGCGGTTAGAAGACAGTAGCACCCCGAGGCTCTGCTGACTGTCCACGAGCAGACATATCCAGGCTGACGGCTCTCATTTGCACAGCCCTCATTATTTCAGCACACATCTTGTCGGCCATTGGCACCTCCTCGCCGTCAGGACCTTTGCACCGGGAGCAGCGCTGATAGTCTCAAACTCGGCTCTTTTATCCTCGTTCAAATGATTAGCACATTTTGTCAGTGTCACTTTGGCGACAATCTCTCGGGATCGTTTAAAAGTTTGAATATGTGGCGTTACTTTTTATCTGGAGTTTTAAGAAGTGAAAGAAGGGCCGTGCGATTGATCATGTTTTAATGGAGGAGATTCAGTCGTTTTTAATTGTTAATGTATTTGAACATTTAGTCGACAGGTCCACAATCAATCCTTTGTCAGTATAAAGTATTTGGTTTCGAGTTAAGACTTTAGCGCAAACCTGGGCAAATCTCAACCCTTTACTTGTTTTAATTAGGCCCCAAGGAAGTTTATAAGAGTAAGTCTTACTCTTTATAAGTCTATTTGATTGACTTAGCCGTCAACATGTCTGCACTTTGTTCTGAGGCTAAACATGTGATCAGAGACTTAAGCTCACAAAAGTGGGAGATGCCCAAAAGCCTTTTAAGGCAGTGGTTCTTAAACTTTCCAGACTGAGATCCACAAATAACGACATAATCAAATCACTATCACCACAGCAAAATAAAATGGATGTCTTCAGAAAAGTCAAGTTGAAAAACCATTTAAGTTGGGTTAAAATGCATTTATTTATGTAGTTTGTATGCTTTATAAGACCAAAATCCAGTCAAACCTGATGCTAAAGTTATAAAATTGATTAAAAACTAAGCCATAGTTGTAAAATTGCAACTTGATATCATCTCACGACCCCAGATTTTGCTTCCCGATACCCACTTTGAGAACCATTGTTCAAGGGACGCCCAGTCTATGTGAACAGACATTTTAGTTTAGAGTTTTACAGTTGGTGAGATGGGTCTTTTAATTTAATATTTTGTCGGAAACGTTTTTGAATTAATTGTTACCTAATTCAAAGTTGCTGTCAAAACCAATTTGATATACTGTAATATATTTTGTCAATTTCAAAAACTTTTCAAGAAAGATTTCAAGTAAACTAGTTGCAGTTCCAAATGCCATGTAATATTTCTTAATACTCTTTATTCTTTAGAATGTGTTCATTTGTTGTTGCAGTAGAGTAATTCTCTCTTATCCAAACTACAGCAACTTGTGTGTGGATCCCTGGAGCATAAAATCAACAAACCTTAAACTCCTGACGTGACTTGCAGAAATCCAAAAGTCCTATTTTCGGAAACTCCCTGTAAAACTCGCCTCCGACTCTCCAAACATTCAATCTCCCAATCCTTTTCAGCAGGCACACAAGTCTACGACACAGCCAGAGTAAATAGAATGTCTTTTCTAGTGTAAATACATTCTTTGTCACATCTCTGCTTCTCATTTACCTCCCTCAAACACGTTCCCTTGAAAATCTGCTTCTGGTGTGACCGGGGAATGTAGATTGCCCCGATGTGGTAATTGCCGACGTACCGGAGGGAAAGGGACCAAATTGGAACAAGTCCTGGAGGTCGAAACCACGCTGATTGAGAAAACGAAGAACAGATAAGGAGGGCACGGACCAAAAGACCAAGGAGACCCAGGCTTCCATTAGAGCTGTGCATGTGTGGAGTTCCCCCGGTAATCGAGCCAGGGTAATGTTTCGTGGTTGGCGATCTGGTTTGGTTCGCGCGTAGGAGGATTCTTCCATCGCACCTTGGGCCCCGGTCGTTGTTTCATCAAGATTAATGGTGGAAGTTGTGCCGCGGCGAGCCCCAGTGGTGTGATAGTGCTACGAAGCGTCCAGAACAGGGATCATTATAATGAATATGCTGCATAGTGATGTGCTTCTTACATTGCCACAAATGATTGGTTAGTTTGGATGCAAGCAAAAAGCAGCTGGAAAACAAGTTGGAAATACGCCAGGTACAAAAATGTTACAATTTGTACTTTGTCACTTTTTATCAATTCTAACAACTTAAAGAAAACATGCAAAATGTACTTTTTTGAATCAAAGTCCGACAACTTAAAAAACACAAGTAAAATGTAATTTTTTGAATCAGTCTGACAACTTGAAGAACACATGTGCAAAATGTACTTTTTTGAGTTTTTAATCATGTTCCGACACTGCTTTCGTCTGAGATACTGATCTTTACCCTATGAGCCTCAGAAAACAGTGCACTGTTGTGAAAGTTCCAGATTTGCAATGTCATAGATAGATTTGGCACTGTTTTTAAGTACATAAACGGCACAGCAGGGTTGATCAACATAAGGCCCGTGGGCCACATCAGGCCCCCAACTAAATGACCCTGCACATAGAAGCTGTTAGCTGTTAATTGTCAGACTTTAGCTTTAGCATTGACAGACAAACACATCTTTTTTAAACAAACTTTGGTCCTTTAGTAAAATATTGTCTTAATTTGTAAAGTATTTATTATGTTTTTATAGAAAACCACCAACAACTCACTGTTTACTGCCCGATCTAAAAGTTTTTGTTTTCTTTTTTTTTTTCATTTTAGACTGAAGCAGTGAACCCTGTCATTCCCCAATCGGAGTCACTTGCCGAATTGGAGTCAATCATGCTAGTTGTTAGCTTGACTATATTTTCATTGTTTGAACTGCCAGAAACGGCTAAAAACGTTATTTATCAGTTGTAACCTTAGATCACTAATTATACGAGATTAAAAATTGTCCATTCGGACATTTAATAACATTTATTTTTGTAAAACTCACATAAAATGTTCTACTTTCTACACTCATGAAAAGCATTAAATTTAACTAATGTTGGTGATCTTAAAAATTTCACGGCTGCGAGCTGTTTGCTTAAGTTTATTAACTATCTATATCTATCTATATACCAAGGCTGGTGTCCCACCAACGTGGGGTAGCTGGGTAACTGGAGCATATCCCAGTGACTTTAGGCCTTAGGCGGGAACACCCTGGACAGTGGCCAACTTGCCGCAGGGTTAGACAGCAAACATTCACTCTCTCATTCACTCACTAAGGGAATTTGCAGTGATGCCCAATTAACCTAAACATACATGTTTTTGGAGGTGGGAGAAACCGGAGTACCCAGAGAAAACCCACGGTGACACGGGGAGAACATGCAAACTCCACCCAGAGAGATCGTGAGATGTTGATATGGTCCTACCCGGGAGTCGAACCCATGATCTCCTTATTGGGAAGCCAGAGCTCTAACCACTTGGCTACCGTGCACCTAGTTATTAACTAGTATTATTAACTAAAATGGTTCTCTTGGATGTTAAAAGTGGAAACAATGTTTCAGTTTCATTTGGAGCAGTTTGTGTTCTCACCACATTTTAAAGAAAACACAAATTTGTCCTCGCTTGTGGTGGCACTGTGTCTCAAACTGGTGAGAGAAAGTGCAGAAATGAGAGAAACGCTGTTTTCCAAATGACCGGAAGAGAAGTCCCTACCAGACTTGTGTCACTTCATTAAAAGTGGAGTTTCTTTAATTTTGCAATGTTTGGATATCGGACTCGGATTAAACAACACTCTGGATGATTGGGAGCAGGTGACACTGTCCCAGAGCAGAAGAAAGTTCACTTGAGGAGATGTGACAGCTGCATGATATGAGCAGGCGGCGAAATTACAGACTTGAGACAACTTTATTACTGCTGTTCAATTTATCAAGGTAAGAGCAGACTGTACAGACCGCTGAAATATTGCATTAGTACAAATCTATGTAAAACACTTTGCACATTACTTCTCATAGTTTAGGTTTAGAAAGTGATTTGGAATAAAGAATTTAAGACACTTGTTTTTGAAAAAGACACAGCAAAGAGATGGCCTGACGACAGCAAGAAAAACTCATCTCTGAAACTCACATTGAATCACAGTCTTTCTAACGCATGCCTGAACTGATTTAGGTGTAGCATGAAACTTCTTCTACTGCGTCTGACTCCATGGCGATGTTTTTGCTTGGAAAGAATGTTCTCAAATACATGAAAAACATGCTTTGTTACAATGAGCGAGTGTGCATGATTTTTAGAGAAAGCATTGACAGTTGGGCAATCTGTGGTTGAAGTCAAAAGTCACATAACGGGGAAGCAGTTACAATTTCTGCCCAATAGTGTTTGAAGACCTATCCGTCTGTCCTCACAAAACACAAACAACAACAACGCTTGCTGGTTCCATGGCTCGTGTGTTTCACTGAGATTGCGACATGTCGTGATGATACAGTATTTATGAAGCTGTACTTGTTCTGAGATTCTCCTCAGCTCAGTCTTTGTGGCAACTGTACAGGAGACAACTTTTACGGCAGACTGGAAATAATACAATGCAGCCTTGGTTTAAAAAAAGTTAATACATTGGTTAATGTGAGCATCTGCTGAGACAGATATACAAAAGTATGTTTTTTGCTAGCTTACCAGGTTATTTTGAGACAAGGAGCAGACGGGAGCATTTGGACAAGGAATGACTAGTTTTGGCTTTTAAAAGTACAAAAAAAAACACTTGCAATTGTTTAAGTGAGCAAAACCTTTGGAAGATGCAATAAGTTTCAGAATCAAATCAAATATAGCACCATGACGAAATGTTAGCTTGCACTCAAAACAGTATGTAACCGTACTTTTCCAAAATGCTGAACATTTATTTGTGTAGTGCTAAAAATGTATGCTTTTTTTTTTCACTTTTGCACGTTGAAGAAGCTGGTGCCGCCGCTGAGAGGGGCCACAGAGTCCGATTTAGGTTGGAAGCATCTACTTTGCAAGATGCCACATCCGGCGTTGCGTGATTGTGCAAAACATTCCACGCAGTTCGCAAATTTGCTGAACGACTAAGAACGTGTGCTTGACTTAACATGGAAACTGGATACCTTGGACGCTCTGACTTTTGCCCAGTCTGAGCACAACAAAAGCATAGGCCCAATTTGAGTGAAGAATGAAACAAACAAATCTTTACCCTACAAAATAAAAATGAATGTCACTCTGTCGTTGTATACCAGCTGGTCTTTGCAGGTTAGGCCTGGGCTTGGATGGTAATAAGAGGTGTCACGCTATATGATTAGTATGGATCTGTTGTGTGTTTGAGTTTGGTTGTGCTGGCTCTACGCTAAAACAAAATACAGTATATATAAATAAGAATAAAATGACCAAACTTTTTAAGTAGAAACGACTTTTATATTACAAAGTGTATTTTATAATTCTTAAAATTATCCTAAAGTCACAGGCTCCATAACCTAAGATGTTACTTGGCTACAGCCCTTAAGAGAGGCCTATTCAATTATACATATTTTCCAGTCGGATAAATTTTTTGGAGGGCTATGGTCCGAGGGCCAGATTAGAACTGCACCAAAAACCACCCACAAACTCAAAATTATAAAAATATTTTTTCACAAAAATAAAACAAATCTGCTTTGCCACTGAAAAAAAACAGGCTTAACGTAGGACTGAGCAAATATATCCAGTGTTGATTCATAACCATACTTGAGCTGAAGCAGATCATAATAGCAGGTGTTTTAATAAGAAGCCTTAAGAAGTCACAAGCGCTGCAATGAAGGCAAGACAAGCAATTATTTATTTTTATTTTTTTCTAAAAATGGAAAAGATCAGTAAAGCTTCCAGTTTCCATGGCAGGATGTAGTAGAAGGAACAAGACAACTGATTCACAGCAGCAGAAAGGGGATGCTTAAATTCAAACCAGGTACAGTGTTTATTTAAATTGTCAGGTAATTCCTATGACTAATCCTATCAATAGGGTTTTAAATTTGTGTTATGTTTGGATGTCAGATATAAAACATACTGTATCTATTCTGGAATGATTTTGTATGTGTTACAATTTTTACATCCTCGTTATGGTGGATGGGATGGAATGCTATGTTGTTGTTAGGTCTTGATTAGTGCCTCTATGGTTATTGTGAGGAATTATTGGGAAGCTCAGATATATATTGCTCTTTTTGATGGAGAATCATACTTAATTCTAGCGTACGGTCTGTGTTCTGATCAATTACCCCGATGCAGAGACATGAATCCTGGCTCTTGAGGACCACTTGTGATCTGCTGGGCCTGCACCGTGGGAGGAGAGGTCAGGACCCCGGCTCGTTTCATCAGGCATTCCTCTGTCCCCGTGTCCGTCCATGGTGGTCCGACGCTGTGGCCTGCATAATGCCTTTGAAGTCTGTATGTTTTTATCCTCCAAAAGTCCAAAGACGCACAATCAGCTCAGTGCGAGTGCTTTTCAACATAAAAGAGACAGAGGCAGTAACTTTGCTTTTACCCCACCAGCAAAAAAGTACAACTTGCATGGTTTTTAAAGTTTCATCTTAAGTTGAAGCTCAACTGGTTTATAAGGCTATAACATTATGCATTATTGTATTGGACTAGAATGCACTTGAATATTTTTTTCAGGCATCTCACTTTTAGAAGAAGTACAGATTATCATTGAACGCACTTGATTATTGTTGAATAAACTACATTTAAGAAGAAAAAAAAAGTACATACATTGGCCGCAACTGTTTATAAGCCACAGACACGTGTCGTGCTGGAGCGCTGTGACGTCCCCACTGACAAGACAGCGTGCCCCAGCACAATGTACTGGACATACTCTGCATGTGAATTTCTGAAGGAGCAGCGGATTCGTGAGTAAACCTTCACAACTTTCAGACTGTACTGTCTGACTCGGTAATGCTCATGATGCAAAAATACAATTCATGAGAGTTCAGGCTCCTGTATGCAGTTTTTTACTATTGGCGCAACAATGAATCTTAATGTCAGAGACAGCATTCCTATGAACCATACTCACTTTAATGCAAGCGGATAAGGCTTCATTTGACAAAGTTTTGGTCTGAATAGAGACAGACCGATATGGCCGACTAATATTTTTGTATATCGAGTAAATTTTGGCCGATATCTGATCAGACAATATATTGAAAAAATTGTCTAGCCAATCGGAAACATGCATTGTCTGCTTTGTGAAAACCAACATGGCTGCTAACGACAAAAATACATTGAACCATTATTGCGGATTTTTGCAGGATCAATGAGCGAAGCAAAAAACGAGGTGAGCAAAGTTAGATTTTGGGCTAAGTGAGAGATGACAGATCCGTTCCATTGCATTCCAGGAGCTTGTTTGGGCTTTTTCTCTGTGGGAAAGCCACACTCAGTGATCGGCTGAGCTCTGAGTTTGTTTGGAGAGAAACAATAAGACTTCTTTTATCTCTAACATTTCTAAGTCTGCAGTTTTGATTTCATCACTATGACTTTCACTTTTATTCTTGTTCTATGACTTTGGCTGCAGCACAAGCTTTAATAAGAGCTGGTTTGTTTGTCAAAATGAACAGCATGAATGTCTTTCATGACGTTATGAAATAACAGATATCACTTAAAGCCAGCAATACAAAAATGACAATGTGTTGGTTACATACAGTATTTTTGGAGCATTTGAAGCATGTTTCAATTCTCTTAGCTGCCTCCTGCAGGATTTCCCACACTTGCAGTTTCTGAATCTCGATCAAACCCTGACCCGACAGCATTCTCAAGAAAGCCTGGCTCTTTTATTATTGGACATTTTTAAAAATCACGCTTAGCTTTGATTTGATAGGCTAGTTGACAAAGAAGAGATTTGTTGCGTAGTTCTGTTTTAACATTTGACAATATTGTGTAACCAAAAACAGAAATGAATGGTTGCAGTTGAAAAATCTAATGAAATATCTTAAAGGACCGTGGTTCTTTTCATCCAATACATAAAGAGTTATAAAGTAATTCTTCTTGACATGTTTTAGCTGCTAGCTCTTTCAAGTCTCAGCGACCTGGCTGATGTGTCACTTATCAACCGCCGTTGCTTCCCGAGACATCTATATTATGTCGATCTGGAAAGAGAAGACACTTGCAAATGAAGTTCACAAATGACGCCATGTTCAACGACTCCTAAAGTCATGTTCACGGTCCCCTCGCAACCTTGATCCTCGGCATAAATGCAGCGACAGAACTGAACTTCCCACCTACAGTAGATTAGCGACATATTCTTTTGCATTTGTTGACATTTGCCTGAAGAGTTGGATTGCCACTCCGCAGACAGATGATTCATGTCTGGCCTGCTTGCTTTATCTGAGCTGTAGTGCATTATCGCTGGCAGCCACGCACACCTCCCCTGGCTCGCCATAAAACACAGGCTGTGTCAGACTGGCTGGGGCCCTAATGATGGCAATAAAAACAAATGCAAATGATTACCTTGGGCTTCCCCCTGGTGTGGAGTCTGACGCTCGGCCGCCTGAATCGGGACTGATACGTGGGGACAAAATTCAAAACTACAGGAGCGACACGGATGCAACAAGGTAATAATGGTAATGTTATTATCTGGTGGGAGAATAGACGTGGGATTTTCATTGGACAAAGATGATGGAGCGTAACAGAGAGAAGATTTGCGCATAAATAAAGAAGCATATTGATATCCTGGCAACTTTATTGGGGTTTTACAGAATATGGATTTTTTTTTTTTGCAAACTGGGACTTACAAATGATCAAAGGTAGAAGAAAGCTTATTAGCTTATATCATGTACAAAAGCTTTACAGAGCACATGTTTTCACTTTTGTCTCAAGATCAGGTTGTTTTAATGGGCAGGATGAGTAAATATTACATGTAGAGGACACAAACATCATCAGAGAAATGTTTATTGAAGTTGTTTTTAGACGTACGATTATTTACGGCCTATTTTAATAACAAGGATAAACTACAGAAGCTAAATTTTAGGCTTCTTCTCATTAGATTCAGCTAGAGTCACCGACATAATGGCGACCGAACCAAATGTCTCTCAAAGTTCTACAGGCCTAGATAATAATTTCTAGCATGTTTACATAAGTAATATTTACCAAAGAAAACCTTTGCTAAATTTAACTTAGCACTGCAAAATGAATTATTTTTTTTATGAAAAAACAATTGGCCATTTACTATTATGTTATCAAGTTGTCTCTTTCATACTCAAGTTAATTTTATAGAAGCTTTTGGCCAAATATATTTACTACTAAACACACAAGTACGGCTGCAACAAGTTAATCAATAAATTGCAACTAATCAATTATTGAAATAATCTCGATTATTACATATGTCAAATGGTATGTACATTTTTGGGCAAAACTTACATTTTTAACAGTAGTTTAGTTTATTACTTAATTAAAACTGTTTTGTTCAAGTTGTTTTATATTTGTAGTATTTCTCAAAAAAATTTTTTAGAGCCAATACTTGCTCAAAAGAGAATCTGGATTTGAAAATCGCTTATGTGGTTTTTGAATCTTTCAACAATCCTACTTTTACACAGATTTCAAAACATGACATGAGCAGAGAAAACCATAAGACTGAAGAGCGATGATGATAAGCCACACAAATTGTGTAATTTGATGGTTTTTGATGCTAAAAAAAAGTTTTCCTGTAAATCTGCACTTCTAGAATGTTCTTAAGCTACGTTACCTTAGGTCAAAATTTTCAAAGTGACGTTTCTGTTCTGAACAACTAATCCTTTAATCGAAAGAATAATTGGTGAACTACTCGATTACCAAAATAATGGTTAGTTGCAGCCCTACACACAAGCTGAAGTGTTGACCTTGTATGTAAAGGTCTAAACATGCTGCCAGTGGATCGCTGCTAAAACTCACTCTCCACTTGGTGATTCTTATTTATTGATTCATTTTAGCCCCGCTCGACAAATTCTCCCTAAGGAATGAATAGAGCATTAAGAGACAATCAACACTTTTGAGGCAAACTGAAAGTAGCCTATTCAAAGCATGAATATGTCCATTAGGGGTGGGTCGTATGGTGATGAGAACTGAAATCTCGCTTCTTTGACAAACTGTTATTTTGTTAAAACTACCATATTGTGATTCAAAGCTGTATGTTCTAAAAGAAAGACGCTTGTTCTCTCTCACTACCTTTTGATCACCGTCGGCAATGTGAGTGACAGGTGGAAATAAGCAGATAACTTCAGTTCAAAGCAATATAAACATTACATTAGTAGTAATTACTATTGTGACATTTTTGCATTTCATCCATCTCTTAGAACCGAACAGGAGAGTAAATAATCAGCTGTAGGTTACAAGCAGAAGTTGTAGGAATACCTAACTGTGATTTATGAAGTGAGGTGAAATGCCACGTGTTTTTTTTTTATCAATAGAATGATTATTTGTTTATCAACACGAGGGATACGTGCACAAACAGATAGCAGAAAGAGCCGCGGCTGATTGACATGAGCTGTAGCAGCAACACTAGCCAGCGCTGTTGTCTGATACGAGAGTTTATCATTGTGCGAAAACAAAAGTTATGCTGTTAAATCAACATTTGTGAATGAAATTTGTCAGATGAGTGAATAAACTCAGAGAAAAACAGTGTCAAGCTAAGACAGAAGTCCAACAGACCGGTTCATACCTGATCGAAACAAGTACCTCTTGTGCTGTTTGATTGTTTTTATCAAAGAAGTTTCCCCAGGCAGCTAGACAGACAGCGTGTCTTTCTGCAGGACACATGCGCAGTAGAGTGTAAAGTAGCGTTGACTGATAATCCCTCTGTACCAGCGGTCCTCAACCTTTCTTCTTGTGAGGACCGGTGCAGTTCTAATTTTCTTTTCCACGGACCGGTTGAGCAGCACTATTAACAACGCAAAATACATACAACTGATTATTGTTTATATATTTTAACTCTCTTAATAGTTAACTGGCTGTTTATTGGGTTAAGTAAAAATTTAGTGATAGAAACAAAATAAAAATAAAATACCTTTCATCCTCGGGGCTTGATTGGGAACCAAGTTGCACATCTCTGCCTAAACTGGTCTGTTGGCGTTCAAAAGTGGCAACCGTTAGGCACCAGCAGCAAAGAAGACACCGGTTTCTCTGCTACATCAGCGGCTACGACTACATCCAAAACAAACACGCACTGGACTTTAAATTTTGGTTTTATGGATCTATCCCACAAGTTCTCTCACATTAATGGGCCCAGTGTGAGAGACAGACCAAGTGATGGAGCAAAGACAAGACTTTCACTTCAGAAGACGAGAGAGAAAGGCCAGGCATTTTCGTTCCAATCTCACACGTGCCGTTTTGTCACTGGTCACTTCCTGGTTTAGTTTCGCTCTCGGTCCGTTTGCGTTCACAAAACAAATAAACCGCTCCAGGGCTTGATTCCACCGAGCCGAGACCGACCTCTCCAACCAGACCAGATTTAGAAATTTTGTATCGGATCAGAGTTTGTTTTCACTTTCACAATTACCTAGGGTGACCAGATTGGGATGATCAAAAAGGACACATACGGATCGAACACTTTTTACTATGTTTTTAAACACGTATTTAACTCCGTAAAAATAAAACTTATTGAGTTTTATGTTTAACATTTAATAATTTAATTAAATAATGTTAAACTTCTGAACACCTTTACCATATGTTATGTTAAAAAAACACAGATACAGCTTAATAAAAACAAGTATTTAATTTTAATCAAAAGTTGCACAATACACCTTTAAATCATTGTATATACTATTAGGACTGGATTACTAAATGTGACATCACAGAGGTTGTCTATCTATTTTTTTAATATTTCATTTTTCTTTAAAGTCACATGTTATAAAACTCTTCTGTGCCATAGTTTCATTGACAAAGTTGTTTTGATTCTGTTATAGAACATCAATACAATTTGTGTAATTATGCAAAACTTTAGTTACTTTTGCACACCAGACATTCTGCCTCCAACAGGTCGACCTAGACCAAAACTGGGATATTAGGCGTCATTTCTTTCTTTGGTGCTCTATGTTTTTATTTGTAATGCGTGATATACGTGAATGCGTACAGGACCCGAGGAACCCAGCAGGCCCACATTTCTCGCTTAGTTGTTGGGGCCCGTGCGCTTTAAGGCATGACTGACAGCAGCGTCAGAACAAAACCACTGCGGTGTCTGAAGTCGCCAAGTGAGTGAGGAGGGAGGTAATAAAGTAGATCATAAGGGAGAGAGACGAGCGAGAGAAAGCACACACTTTCAGTTACGTGCGCGGCGAGAAAAGGAGAAGAGGGAGAGAGAGAGAGAGAGAGAGAGCGCGGACCATAGACTATACAGTCTATGTAGCGGACTGATCTAAACTCTTCGTTGTACGTAGCGCGTACCCACATCGCTCTTCTTCTGTATATTTAATGTTTAAAGGCTCGGCAGGTTAAGAAAGGGCGTTTAATTAACAGGCACGAGGATTAAATGACAGCGCTGCCTGGAGAGAGACAATATGAAAATCCCGGACATTTCATCTCATTTTCAAAATTCCTCCCCGACGCTTTTTTAGGTCTCAAAAGGAGGACATGTCCGGGAAAATGAGGATGTCTGGTCACCCTACAATTACCCAATCAAACAGAACTATCCAGACAAATGAATCCTGATGTGTTTGGGGAGATTTCAAACAAGTGGAAGGCCCCTAAAACAAATCTGTAAATGCGATTTGGGTAATACAAATGGCCCAGTAACATCTTCAACTTCTACAACTTGAAACTAACCTATTTATTTGATTGTACGCACATTTCCGCTGACACAAAACGAAGGGAAATGTTCTTTTTCTTGCGGTGTGTCACACTGGAGTTTCAAATTCAAGAAAAGAGATACTTAGTCCAGAATCAAGAGGATCTCGGAATAAAATCTTTGACTCACATACTTCTTTCGCCGCCTCATATAGTCTCTTATATAAATTCCTATCTTTTCACACATTTCCTGCTCTGCTTCTATTTTAAACCCCCACAAACACTACTTACCGCTTTGCAAATATTGCCTGACTGAATCCAATTTGACAAGCAGCGCCGTCGTATTTATCACTCATTATCGCAACAGCATCTATATAATCTATTATAATGTTCCATCTACGCCTTCAAACATGGCATCTGTTTACCTCGTGGAGTTTGGATGCATAAGACCTAATTAGCTGCAAGTTTTTAATGCAGTTTTCTAAGTAACGGCGGCTATTTCCATCCACCGTTGGAAGAAAAGATTGTCAGTCGTCTTGTTTTTTTTTTCCCACTTCGGCAGAAAATATGTAAATGAGTCTTGTGTCCAGTGAAAAACAGCCAAGAGTTCAGATTGAGAATACTTGAGATCTCGTAGGTCAGAACAAAGCAGGAGAGCTGTCTATTTCAATGATTTCAGTGAATTTGCACATTGGATTTTATTCTTTTTTTAGAGGACAGCGAAGGTCAAATTGACAATAAAGTATCATTTTGCAGTAAAGAAACTTTGATGTTTGGAATGTGGAATCAGACCTCAGAATGATTTTTTTTTTTTTTGGCAAGGAGGTTTATGGCTACTTCTGAATCAAATGACTTGTATTGTTTCTAAAAATTTTTTGCTCTGCTGGCCTATTGGAGAAGAATATGTAAAAGTGAAGGCATGAGCAAGGGGAAATTGTGAATAAATATATTGTCTTGTGTTTGAATTAATGTCCTTTTTTTTCTTTGATCCTATGCACTCTTTAAAATTCTTGTGCCACAACTTTTTTTTACATAAGCCTGTTAAAATATTACTTGTTTAGAAGACTGAATGTTACGCCTAAACTAGTGCTACAGATTTTTGTGTCAACCAATCATAAAAAGTTGCACCTTTTTATTTTTCAGACTTTTAACTAGACACGCAAATATGCTTAAAACGTGATTAAGATTCTAAACTGATATCTGTCAGTGCTAGTTTATACAACCATTGATACTGAAACTTATCATAAAGTCTCATTTAAAAAATCTACTTAGAAAAGTTACTATGGAAAAATTTAGTGATTTATAAACCCTTCCGTAAGCGCTCTTTTCCTACTGAGCAGCAGAAATCTGCGGCCAGGATCCCGCCTCATGCCACGCCCCTTTCACACTTCTGAGTCATCATAAAATGATACGCAAAAGAGCGATTTAAATAAACATGATAATGAGTGAGTTTGACTGACAGGGAGGCGGCGCAGAGGAGACACGCTGCAGATGGACACGCTGCACATGCTCAAGGAAAGTTGATTCAAGAGTGATCTTTGCTTCTCTGAGACAGTTTTACACACTGTCATTTAAAAACACGCTGATCCACTTTATCAGAGTCACTGCTTTGGTGCGGCTGTAAAGATTGTTAAACATGTGAAAGGGGGAAAAGTGGCCTAATTCTCATAACGCAATTGTAAAGCCTGTAGCTCACGTGCACGCGGAGGTTTGCAAGACGTGTCCGCACTGTAGTCCGGGGATTATAGAGAGGCACATGTGGATTTAACACATCGATGTCTGCAGGTTTGGGAAAAAGCGGCAACTTGTGCCGCATTGACAGTGGAACGTGGGCTTGTGCATGTGACGTGCGTGCTCCTTAAACGCGGGTCAGGCTGTGTCCAGTGAACGTTTGCTGCGCCGGGAATCATGCAGCTATAAAAACAAAACAGAAAAGACAGCAATGTTTGTTTGTTTTTTATATACTGTATTTATTTATATCATATGTTCCTCACACATGACATCCTCTCCCATCACGTCTTTCCTGCCTCTAAGTCGTGTTTCAGTGAAGTCTGTCACACATACGCATCATCTAAAATGTGTGGTCAATAATTACAATGTTTTAAAGCGAGGAAAAACTTTGATCAGATGAAAATAAAAAGTTCAGTTTTTCACATTTCTAAGACAAGAAAAAAAATCAGGTTCAGCACCTTTTAAGTCAGGCATTGTGAGAATTTGCAATGGAAGATTAGCTTGGTGAAGGTCAAGGAATACGTTTTTATTACCTAGCATTGCATTGTCTCTGCCAAGCTAATCCGGCCGGCACGGTATCGCCAAAGAGCAAGCGTTATACTGATAACTAAAATCCACTATGTGTCCAGAGAGGTCAACGTCTCGGCAGCCGACAGATAAAAAGATACAGCATTCTAAGCTTGAGATGATATTACTGGAGAGGAGAGCACAAGTTTCATTGCGATGTGGCTAGAGTCTATTTTTTCGATTGCGGCGGTTCTGATATTGAGTCTTAGTTATTTGGTTGCTAAGGTCCCCGAGGCTCAAGCAGTCTATCGGTCCAAACAATCCATCCAATTTTCCAATTGATTGTCATGGAGTTATATAACAGGCCCAGCTGACAAGGTGTCCCTGAAGACCTCTCTGAAATAGATAGGCTGTCACAACACTGTTTTGTAGTAGTAAGAAATCGGTTGGGAAGCAGTAGAGGTCATGTACATTCCAAAGTGCAATTTTGTGATTTTACAAACAATTAAAATGTCCTATTGCAAAGGTATTTGAAATGTGTTTGAATAAAAAGTGTTATCAAATGATATTAAATACTGATTTTCAAAAAGCGCAACATCACAAGGAAGACTAAATGTTCAGAATTTTATTACTAAGTCCTAATCTGAATCAAATTAACCCATGCATAAGCCTAATGCTAACTTGACCCCAGTGGTAATATAATAGCAGTCAAAAGAGGTGTAAAAAAATGTGTAAATATCAATAATGGTTAAGTTTGAAATGAGTAATGTCAATAGGAAGTTACGTCAATAGTAGTTAAACGAGTTGTAGAAGTACAATATTTGGAATCGATGCCAAACCAAGTACTTTTGGAGATTTTTTTTTTTTTTAAGGCAGATCTTGATACTCACTGCAAATACACCATATATGATGTGTGTTTCCCACATCAGGAATTGAGTTGGCGCTCCAGCTATTAACTCCAAAGAAAATTACACAGGAGAAACTATCACATTGATCTTGTCTGCTCTAAATGACTATGGCTAATTTATTGACTTGAAACCGTGCAGAATGGACGTCCCATGACATCACAAGTCTGAGACATTCAGAACTGTGTTTCTGAGTCTCAGAGGGGAAAGAATAGTATCACACCAACAACTGTGATGATGACTTTGTGATGAGGAGCCAATGTTAACACAAGATTCTGAACTCAAAAAAGTAAATTTTGCGCTACATGTGCATTTAAAATAACTGCATGTAGCTCCATGGTAAAAATGTTGGTTCACTGCAATGAATTTACTTGACTTAAATGGTAAAATCGTCTATATTTATAGTGCTTTCCTACCTTTCCAGGCACTCAAAGCTCTTTACATCCTGCTCNACCCTGAGACAAGGGTATCGTATTGGTTTTAAAAAATGGGTATCAGAACAATTCTTAAAAAACATTGCAGGACTTCTATGACATCATACGAAAAAGTTTAAGAAGTACTCATTAATGTCTATGTATTAATTTGACAATGGCTAACTTTTGGCTAACTTCTAAGCCGACAAAAGTAGCTTTTTGGATGCTCGCTGGAACAAGTCAGCTTAATTGCAGAATGTAGGTGTTGTTCATTCTTCTCCATTAACCTTTATTCCACAAGGAGGCATTAAAAAGCCATCAAAGTCTGCGCACAGACATTTGGAGGTCATTCTCACTTTATTTATTCCAACCAATCTTGACAATATCCTGTGAACATCTTTCAGCAGCCGCTTCCTCTTTTAATAGAAGACTTTGTGCACAGCTTCTACAACGGCTGTCTTAACTTTTCCCTGTGATTGAGTTTGAAATTCCGGCAGCGTTGCAAATTCCTCCCCAATAAATATATCCTTATCCCGCAGAAATCATCCCGGATTACTGTCAAAGTCACATTTACGTCATTTGCTATTCCGTTTCAATGCCGGCGCGCTGTGTGAAGCCGCTTTGACACCGCACATGACGAAATAGTTTTGTTTCATTGTTTGGCGGATAAGGAGACACAAATGAACGCTCAGTCAAGATTTGAAGCTAAATATAATGAAAATGCGGTAGGGTTTTTTGACAAGCTGCCCTTCTCTCTCCGAAATACTATGTAAGTCAGTTTGTCTTTTGTTTTTGTCAAGTATTCTTTTGGTGAGAAGATAACTGGTGGATTTAATACAGCTGTTGAAGGGAAAGTTTGTGAAGAAATGAATAGTTTGAAGGCATAGAGGAAGAGGTGTGTTGTAAAGTCTGACCATGAACAAAGTCCATCTTGCAGGGACAATGCATCCACAGTTCTTTTGGAGCATCGTTTTGAATTTTTTTTTATTTTGTGATGTCATGAATGTACAGATTTGTTAGACCCAATCATGGCCCTCCAAGAACTTGAATTTGAATTTTGTGAGAAGCATCTGTTTTGATTAATTCTTTGCACACATATACTTATGTCTCTAAAACATAAAATAATCATATGACATTTAAATCATAAAAATACAGACGAATCTTCAATCTTCCAAAGCACTAGACATGTTTTGGTGGGAAGTTTTAGAACATTGAATATGCGTTTGTAAAAGACACATAGCTTTGTATTAGTTTAAGTATTTAGCTCCATCAAAAGGTTGCAGTGGGAATTACACCCTGGAGACTGTTTTCCTGTGTGTTTTCCTGACATGCCAGCGAACTTGTTTTGATAGTATTAATATAATGGCCACGAAGGGCAAAACTAAAAACACGCATTGAAATTCTGGAACATAAAGGTAAATTCAAAACACGCATTCAAAAACAGAAGCACAAGCTAAACAACACAAACACAAATGTAAAATTATGCACCCAAATTCAAACAACATAAAAAAGCCAAGTACAAAAGCACAAATTTCAAAAATACGCTCATTAAAATTTGTTTCCAAAAAGTGTTTTTGATTTTGTATGCATGTTTTTGTTTTTTATTTCGTGTGCAAGTTTTTGTTTTGTGTGCATGTTTATAATTTTGTGTACATGTGTTAATGTTTCAGTGCGTTTTTTTTTTTTTTTTTTTTTTTTTATTGATGTACACTACTGTTAAAAAGTTTGGAGTCAATAGACAATTTTGTTCTTTCCCTGAATGGAAAAGCCTTCATTTCTAGACCAAGAACAGTACCGCCGCCCCAATATGTACAAAAACGCAGAGCCGCGTAGGGCTTCACCTGCTCTGGGGGGCACCAAGCCGAGCTGTGCCCGTCCGCTGCTGAACTCACGAGTGACAGAAAAGTCGGGTCTAGACGCATGTGCCTGATGATTCTTAACACACACAGCGCAAAATCAAAGACCCCTGGAAACCTTTAGAAAACTGGAACATGTTCTACAACTCCCATAAGCTCTTAGCCAATCTTTATTTTGCGTCAATAGGACACATATTGGGCCAGTTACGAGGAAAAACAGCAGATGAATTGTAAATGAAATGTAAATGCATCCATTAAGTAAAACAATGTAGGGGAACTCTCAATCTCTGCGTCTTAAAAAATAGATACAACTCTGGGGCACCTTTTTGAAATTTTGCATAGGTCACTAAAATGGCCAGCAGCGGCCCTGACCAAGAATATACTCATTGGAATTTCATAAAAGTTTTCTTTTTCAGGTAATTTTGAGCATTTTAAACGAGCTCACAAATGTGATGCTCCGGACACTCAACCCTGCTCAAAGACCAAAGACTGTTTTCTAGCTTCTCTAACCAGCTAAACTGTTTTCAGCTGTGCTAACATGATCGCACAATAGTTTTCTAATCATCCATTAGAACACTGGAGTGATAGTTGCTGGAAATGGGCATATTTTACATCTTTGTAGATACTGACAAAAAACAGACGTTTGCAGCTACAATAGTCATTAACCACCTAACAATGTATATAGAGTGTATTTCTGATTAGTTTAAAGTTATCTTCTTTTTGACATTTCTAAGTGAACCCAAACTTTTAGACGATATAGTGTAAATCCTCATAACACATCTGGGTTTTGGCAATATTTATGGACACAAAACACAGCACACAAACAACTTGCATGACGTGTAGAACTAGCCAATTTGGAACAAAGTCTTTTTGACACCAAGAGAAAGATTCTTTCTTCCCACATACTGTAAATGCGCTTCTCTTATTTGTCATGTTTATGCCATTAATGTTTTTAAGCCATTAGAAAAAAAATTGTCAAACAAGAGGAAACTAGTGAATATTCTTGTTTTGTATGTTTTAGGTGAACATGTCTTAGCTGTCATATGCAGTTTAAAGGTTTGTTACGCTCAGCAAATATAGAATGAGTCCAATAATCCTCCAGCATGTCGTGTTTCTACTTAGCAGCCTTCTAAAGCAGCTGCTGCCTTATTGCACTGACATTTCCAGGGAATTAGTTATTACACAATTATTATATTCCAGACTTATTTTCCTGTCCCTGTATTATACGTTACTCTGCCTTCCAGTCAGGATGATGAGATATTTCACTCTCTTTGCTTTTGCTCCAGCACATCTTGATTCAACTCGTGCGATATTATAACAAAAACCAACAAAATAAGGCAGGTAAAATTGTCCAAAAAGCTGGCGAGGATGATGGAGAGTTTTAGCTGAGATCAGATTGAGGGCAAAAACAGGCAATCAACTGTATTTGCTCGTTCATATCTGTGCTAAGATTGTCTTGGGGGGAGGCTTTTAAAACAACATTGTCAAGGTCAGTCATGCAATTTTGTCTGAGAGTGACAAGAAGGGCATCCAATGTAAATACAGCTTCATACGATGTCATAGATCAGTGATTTTCAACCAGTGTGACAGGGAACACCAAGTGGCTTGAGGTATTGTCAGGTGTGCTATTGAACATTTTCCATTTTGAGTGTCAAGGGTAAACAAAAAGAAAGTAAAACAATCATTTGTGTAAATTATTGTCAAAAAACTAGGCCTATACAAATACATGATAACCAGTTTTAACATTCCTGCACCTCAACTCAAATTAAAGACAGATTATTTAGTGCTTTGAATCAGTTTTTATTGTGTTGAGACTATTTGCACAAAAATGTTCGGATTTTTTATCTTTGCAGCAAAATGTTCTTCAATGGAGTTACATGAAGCCATTAGATTGAAAGACCTTTTTATAAAGTCCATCTGAAATTCAGAAAATGGTGGGTAGCACTTTAAAGACCTCCACGGTACTACCAGTTAAGTACCGTGTCAGTTACTAGTAACTAACAGTGACACTTACTAGTACTTTACTCTGGTACTTACTGTGGTACTTACACTGGTACCTAGAGTGGTACTTTGAGTGGTACTTGTACCAGTAACTACTGGTACATACCACTGGTAGTTACTGGTACTTACTCTGGTACTTACTGTGGTACTTACACTGGTACCTACAGTGGTACTTTGAGTGGTACTTGTACCAGCAGTTACTAGTACATACCACTGGTAGTTACTGGTACTTACACTAGTACCTACAGTGGTACTTTGAGTGTATTTAACAGTACTGGTAATCCTGGTGTACTGTATTACTGTGGTACTTACATGGTACTACAGTGGTACTTTTTAACCACCAGTATTGGCATGTGGTATGGTCGTGGCCCATACCAGCATGCCAAAGCCTGATCTTCGTCAGATTCTCAGAAGCTAAGCCAGGGTTGGGCCTGGGCAGTTACTCAGATGGGAGACCCACAGAAGAACCTCAGGTGCCACAGTGGGCAACTTCAGTGGTACTTACTACAGTAGTTGACAGTCACTACTGTACTAAGTACCACTGAAGTACCAGTATGTGTCACTTTAGAACAGGTCCCGTTGTTACTAGTACTTAACTGTCAACTACTGTAGTAAGTACCACTGAAGTACCAGTATGTGTCACTTTAGAACAGGTCCGTTGTTACTAGTACTTAACTGTCAACTATTGTAGTAAGTACCACTGAAGTACCAGTATGTGTCACTTTAGAACAGGTCCCGTTGTTACTAGTTACTCAAGCTGTCAGACTATTGTCAGTAAAGTTACCACTCAAGTACCAGTATGTGTCACTTTAGAACAGGTCCCGTTACTAGTAGTTGACGGTCAACTACTATAGTAAGTACCACTCAATTACCAGTATGTGTCACTTTAGAACAGGTCCCATTGTTACTAGTAGTTAACTGTCAACTACTGTAATAAGTACCATTGTAGTACCACTATTTACCATTATGTATCATGGTATTTATCAATAAATGTTGGAATTAAGCTAAGATTGTTGTAAATTGTTTTCTGTTGTTTTGTTTACTGAAACAAATAATTACTTTGGTATTTGTCAATACCCAATATTGTTGTGACATAAATAAAGACAGTGGTGCTTTTTTAACACTTGCATTTTATTGTTATTCATAATTTATAAGCTCTACTTTTTTTAATTTATTACCAATAATACCACCACTGAAACATATGTGTGTGCCACAGATTATTAAAAGTGGTAAGTGTACTAATAGTTACCACTGTAAGTACCAGTCACTGCTGACACAAATACCACCTTAAGTACCAGTGTAAGCACTACAGTAAGTACCACAGTAAGTACCAGTAACTATCAGTGTTATGTACCAGTAACTGCTGGTACAAGTACCACTATAGGTACCAGTGTAAGTACCAGTGTAAGTACCGCAGTAAGTACCACAGTAACTACCAGTGGTATGTACCAGTAACTGCTGGTACAATTACCACTCAAAGTACCACTGTAGGTACCAGTGTAAGTACCAGTGTATGTACCACAGTAAGTACCAGTAACTACCAGTGGTATGTACCAGTAACTGCTGGTACAAGTACCACTCAAAGTACCACTCTAGGTACCAGTGTAAGTACCACAGTAAGTACCAGAGTAAGTACTAGTAAGTGTCACTGTTAGTTACTAGTAACTGACACGGTACTTAACTGGTAGGTACCGTGGAGGTCTTTTAAAGTGCTACCAAATGGGGTAATTTAAGCAGCATAGTTGGTATTCCACAGAAAACTTTAAACCGCAAAAGTGTGCCACGACTCAGAAAAGGTTGAAAATCATAGAGCAACATTATGGATTTATTTTTGCTAGTCGTAGCTTGGACTTGAGTCATTATTTCAATTGACTTGGGACTTGACTTGAATTCTTGTGACAATTTTATGCTTCTCCTCAAGCGGTGTAATTTTTAGGGATGCACTGACACAGCTTTTTCAGTTCCGATACCAATTTTGATACTTTGGCTTAAAGTACTTACCGATACCCAATATAAACCGATACCAGTGTAAGAATGCTTTTCTTTCTTATTAAAACATAAGACATTTTGTCATTTAGTGTTATGTAAGTGTTCATTGTAGTGCAAGCCACATATTCACATCTTGATATACTAAAGGCACAACTGTGATAACGACTGAACCGATGTCATGGAGCCAATACCCAATCCAGCAAACTTTCCTGGATCGGCACCTATATCCTCTCCCAGTATCGGATCGGTGCATCGCTAGTATTTTTACTTTAAGGCGAGACATGGCAGGTGAATAGGGAAAAAAATTAAATTTATTGCTATCAATATGAAACTTGTCCTGTAGTTTACTCATATAAATGTAAGAAAAAAATATATTACAAGTTTTTCATCATGTCATGTTTTCATACAGAAATAAGGTATTTTATGTGTATAAAAGGCTAAAAATACACTACACGGGGTGATCAAAAACACAAACATGGAGACAACCAAGTTTAAACCTAATAATTAATTTTGTTCACACATTTGATACGAAGGTTTTTACAGAGGGAAATTTGGATATCTTATTTAATTTTTTAATAAACTTGATTTGACTGAAAAAATGCATAAAAATGCAATTTTTTACGCATTTTTTAGCCTTTAAACGTGAATAAATCAGGCTTGAAATTAGATATCAAAAAATCCTTCTGTATAAACCTTAAAAATGTTATTAAGAACAAAACTGGTAAATTTGGTGCATGTAGGTGCCACATAAGGTACAAATATTGATCACCCCGTATTGGAAAAAAGTCATTTTGAGAAAACGAGCTTTAAAGTTTTTAAAAAAGAGAAATTTAACAATCTCTACTATATAACCAAGTATAAAGCCACAATATAAATAACTATAGGCATTCATTAATATAATAAATCATTAAAATTATATACAGCACATCAGGAAATGTGTTTTGACCATTTAATTGAATAAAACAACCATAAATATACAACGTAACTAGAACAAAACATTCATTTCATATCATTGAGACTCTGCCTCTCTATTTACACCTCTCCCATCTCTCCCAAGCATCTCACTGTCTCTAAATGTCCATCCCTGCTCCAGAGGTTGGTCCTTCCTCCTTCTCTTGTTTGTGTCTAATTACTATTTGGCATTTACTCATGTCAGGAGCCTTTGTTTGATGTGGGCTGATTGGAAACGACCTGCTTTAGCGATTCTGACTACATGTTTCTTGACAGGCGTTAATGGTGATGGCTGTGGTCTGAAGCCAGAACTGAAGAAGTTCTTGAATAAAACTCTTGGTGTCACTATTTTGATAAATAATTACAACATAAAATATCAATGCATTTACATATTTATGCATTTAGCAGAAGTGGGAGATTTGCCACTTCTCTCAGTATTTTCTTTTTTTTTTTTTTTTTAATATTAATTATAAGCCCAAGACTATTTTTTCAGCCTTTTAACAATGTTACATTTGTCAAACTATATTTTAAAACTCACATATAGTCTGTTCAGTTATGACTCAAAACAAAGCGCTGCAAATGAATCAGCTGTTCCTCACGTGGACTGCCACATGGAGCGAGTTCAGTTTCACTTTCACTTTCTTGCCACCCGGCTGGAACAAAGGAGCGACACACAGCAACTGCTGTTTACTCAAAACTTGTAGCCTAACTCTCTCTTTACCTGGAGACAAAAGGAGAAATGAAGAAGGCTGGATTACATATATTCTTACTCGGATTTATTTGGCTGCAGCACAGACGCGCGCCTCAGCGGGTCACATTGGGATTATAGCCTACTTTCAACTGCAGCGACGTGCAAAGTTTGGATTATATTTTGTGTTTGGCGTTATTCTTCTGCACAAACGTGACTTTGATTTGATCACAAGGATTTATGAAGCGCAACACTCAAGACTTGACAGAAAGTCTGCATTGAGGACTGTGTTTTAATTGTATGGACCCGTTGTTTCTTCGTTTCTTCTATTTAAAAAGGTAAGCTGACACACTGCGGTTTGTTTATGACACACGTAGGTGCAGGGCTCTGTCTTTTGGGAGAAGTGAGACGTGAATTGTCCCGTTAGCTGTCCTAAGCTCACACGGTTGGTTTGGGAGAACGTAAGAAGTTAATTGCCGTGACACCGCAGAATGCGCATTTGGCACATAGGCTACGTATTGTTTGTTTTTGAAGCGTAGTTCGCCTCATTATAGGGAGCAAACGTGTGTTATGTGTGGTGTTTGTTCTCTGCTTATTGAAAAGAAGCCGGGTGCTGCTGTACGTGTGTCACGTGACACGCAGCACCCAATCATATGACTCGAAACCGCCGGCAACAATCAGAAGTTACTATTTCCGGGGAAACAGCTTAGATACTTTTGCGGTTGGTCTTTTCCACACAGGAAATGTCCATATTGGAGTAGCTAGCGCTGTGGGTGAGGCTTTGAGCTTTGCAACGACACCAGAGAAGTCATGTTTGTGTGAATGGAGACGGCACAGGAGAGCGCGAAAGAAAGCCGTTTTGGGTGATTTTATAACAAAAAACACTAGCGACAGTGAACAAAATGTAAAGAAATAAACGTCTTAAAGTGTTATTTTGACAAAATTTCTAGTCTCACATGAAAGTTAAGATGTTAAGGCAACTAACTAACCTAAAATCTCAAAATTGACCACTTCATGAAAAAACTGTGTTTTCACCTGCCGTGTCTCGCCTTAAAGCAGAACTAGGTAACATTTCTACATTGTTAAATGTCTTAGATATGTATTTTCTGACATTTGATTTGGGGCTTTTTTCACCTCCAGAAATGAACACAGTTACTTTGCAATCAATTTGAACTGTACATTGTGTATCGGGATCAATATTATTGCAAATGGTCTTGTTCAAACCAAAAAATAAAGGACTTTTTAACACAAATGAGATATTTACATATCCTTTTATTCAAGCTGATTAAGACATGACAGCTTGTGAAGTTCAAGAAGAGTTACATCGCATTTTGAGTCAAAACACAATGAGACTGCTGTCTGCTCTAACCCCGTTTAACCCTTGCTTGTGTTGAAACCCAACCCATTTAAACTTCTATTTTCTGCCTTCTCCGAATTGAAATGCAACCCTTTGGCCATCCATACAGTTTCACAAGAAATACTTCTCATTCTGGCATCCAAAAACGCCTTTGCAATCACCACTGAGTCAGTATACAATGAGAGGTTGAAAGGTGACCATCGGAATAATCACAAACTCTCCACAGCTGCAACCTTCTACGCTACTTTATAACTTAACTTTGAGCACATCTCCAACCCGACCGGCGAAGACAAATCCAATCGCAGTTATTTTAAACTTTGCTATTTAAGTCAATACGTGGCAACCCGAATGGAGAAAAGGGTTAATTGTATCTTCTTGACCTGTCATGTCTTCGCTGATCTCATTCGTCCAAAAAACTTGCCCATGAAGTTTGCCTCCCACGCAAAAAAAAAAGAAAAAATCTGCAAGAAACCAGTCTATGTGCTCATCTGAACAAATAATTACAGTTTGACTTAAAGGCTTTGACACACTTCTCCATTCTAAAAGTCAATTTGCAAAACAGCATACACAGAATACCAAACAGAGCTTCGGGTTTTCCAAACAAAAACTAATTTTAGGCAAATTTAGGCTTTATGTTCAAAATTCAAATTTTCTCCTTAGAAGCAAGGCCATCAAAATTTTCACATTTCTGTTGGAGTGACAACAGATCATCTAAATATCATAGGCTACATCCACATATGTAATGCAATGGGGTTGGTGGTTACTGTGTGAAGCACTTTGGAAGACATCTGTCTGTGAAAATGTGCTTTATAAAACCATTCATTTAAAACACTGACTGAAATTGAATGCAATAACCTTTACAGTTTTTTCAGTAGCTTTGGCTCCAAAGTCAAGATAATTGAACACACTTCAAAACTAACATCCAGGATGCAAAACACATTCTACCTTTGCTACAACAGTAACACCATGTTTGTCTTCACTCTTTTTGCTAAACTCCTCACACAGTGTTTTGCAAAACCTTATACACAATTAGCCTTCCTTAACTCTTCGGTCAGTGCTGTTAAACTATGTTTTTATAAACAACACTTTTGCTCCGAAGGGACGTTTTCTTGGTTCAATCACCTGAACAATGAACACACGTGCTGTGACTCTTCTGACAAATAAATCTGTCCCATGAACACGATCCATATAGGACAAATAGAGTTACTTTTGTTTTAGAGCGTCAAACCAGACAAGAAGAAGTGTGAGGCAGAGGACATGGACACAGAGACAAAAGTGTGAGGATGTGAGGAGGAAGAGAACATGAGACAGGACAGATGATTTAGCCCAGTGGTTCTCAACGGGACCCCCATGGGGGTCGTGGAAGGATTTCTGGGGTCCCCTAGTGATATATGAAATTTAATATTGACATCCTAAACATGGTTTGACACTCTTTGAATGCAGTGATAGACATAACTTCATATTTTCTGGCCTACAGAAAAAGGTACCCAGGCTTATGGCTTCAAAATAAAAACAAACATAAGACATTACCACTTTGCAGGTCGCTTACATTTTGTGCTTGGGGTCGCGAATGCCTACGGTTGTTGTTTTGGGGGTCGCGACTGAAATAGGTTGAGAACCACTGATTTAGCCCAATGTCAGACACTTCACTGTGGCCAAGATTAGACAGGAACACACTTTTAGCTCGTCGAAGAATTTACTTTACATTGTCAGTAAATCATGTGCTTGTTTCACAATTCTGAATATTTTTGTTTCACAATCTCCTTAATTTCCAAAATATTCTGAAAAATAAATTGATATCATGTTGAATAAATTCCAAACAGTGTTTAGCTGGTTAAGGTGAAAGTGAATCCATGTGTTGCTTTTGTTTCATGTTCAAACAAATAAGTGTAGTTTTTACATGACTGTGAAATGTTTTACACAAAAGTGCAGTTAAGAGATGAGTGTTTATCATTTTGACCACAAAGTGTTATTTTCACAAAGTGTCAGGAGTTTTGCACAAAAAGTGTACATGTGCAATCATTCTAAAATGTTTAGACAAATGAGTGATAAATCTGACTGAATCAGTAGAGGTTTTGCCATATTTATCACAATTTCCAAAAAATGTGCCAAAGCGATTAAAAAAAACTGTAAGCAAAAAGTCAGAGTTAGCACGTTAGCCTATTAGCGCAGCAAGCTACTGCTTCTCTTGGTCCATTTTTAAAGTTTAACCACAGTTGTTCTCTGAAGGCTAAATGAAGCATCACAAAGATATGTTTTTGGGCTGAATCACGTGACCTGCGTTAACACCAACAAAATTATAAAGTGGATTAGGCATGTGGTGTGTGTTAAGTTTCCCAGCCCTAATAAATATATCTTACAATGGTAACTGTAGCAGCGAGCTAAATGCTAACGTGATGCTAGCACTGCCTGTTGTGTTTTAGCATCTTTCTTTAAATTTCAGTTTGAATTTCTGACATAACGCAACTACAACCAAACTTTTAAACGTGGCTGTGACTTGACTTGAATTAGTTGTGCTAGAAAATACATTAAAGAGGTCCTATTGTGGTTTTTTATATTTAGTAAGAATCTAGAACATACACAGATCAGTAATTTACCGTTTGTTCATTGTAAAACACAAAGTTGATCTAAAACAACTTAAAAATAGGAACAGCTCTACTCACTTCCTGTTCAAAACTGCAGAACTGATAAGCCCCGCCTCTTCATTTTAAAATCTATAAAAAGCAACAGATTTTTAAAAACAATTTTTTATTGTTGGGAAGTGAATATGGGACAGAATTTAACCATATAAGCTTCACTTTGAGAATTATTCTTTTGAAATATACCAAGTAAATACAGACAAGTGGGAGGGGATAGGTGGTAGGTGAGAACGGGGATTTCTGAGCACTTGAGCTGCAGCTGAAGAACAACACAAGATTACTCCAACATGCATGAATCAATTCAAATATAACTTTGAGTAAACTAATGATGAAGGGAAGGCCATCATAAGAAGGTTAACAACTTAGAAAAGTGAATTTAACACAATAGGTCCCCTTTAAATTCACCAGAAAATGCTTTAAATAATTTAAGAAGTTTAGCTTCCCATGGCTTAACATTTTATTTCTCCCACAACTTTCCCTCTCAGCAGGCCACACCCCTAAATATGACACACTGCTGACTGTATCTATTAGCCACAAGCAAAAACTGTTGCTGCTGCATCTACGGCTAATCATTTAGGACAATAAAGTGCGATATCGGAGCTGAGATTTGGTCCTCGTTGATACAGATACCTAAAAATGTTTGATGTTCTGTCCACCACAACCTTTGATCAGATAAATGTTGCTAAACTAAAAAAAAAAAAATGTGTCAAAGCGAGTGAGAGAAACTAATGTGGAAAGATAGACAGGCACATAAACAAAATAATAGTCTGAGATTGTTCATGACCTTTGCGAGCGCGGAAACAAAGCTGCTTTTGACTTTGCTGCAAATCAACTCTAAATGAGAAAGTTTGTCTGGGCACTCGATAGACCTTGTTAACAAGATGGCGTACCCCGCGGTCTCTCCTAAGATTACACCTCTCTCTTTGCTTTTACCGGTCTATTTTTTGCGAGTTCAAAAAAGGGAGTCGTCTGGGGTTGACAAGCGTGTTTGTTCTTTTGCCTCACATAGTACATTTTAGCGGGTTTTGTCTGTCTGGAGGGTGATGACTGCTGTTGGTATAGTGTTTTTCAGATGTCAGAATGGAGCTTAGAGTGTGGTCAGATGTGTCGGCAGAAGATTTAGATACAGTATATTGAAGATAGAGATATAGAGATGTGTAGATTTGATACTTTTTGTCTCAATTAGTATCTGAATTTTTATACTTTTGCCAATCCTAATAAAGGTAGAGATACTTAATTGATCAACCTTGGGAGAAGTTCAGGTGTTTGGTAACAAAAAAAAAACCATTACAATCGCATAGATATTTGACATTACCAGCCCAGTCTCCGAAGAAAACCTAGATATACAACGGAATGTCCAATACATATAATGACCACGTTTATAATATGTCAGATTTAAGCTTCAAGTTACTAAAATAGGTAAGTTTAGGACTGGGGAGGTTAAGATTTACCTATTAAACCCCCACAAAATGTCTCCATGTGGCTTCAACCAAAATTCGTGGTTATTTTACGTTTTACATTTGACTTTTACATTATTGTCATTTCGTTGAATACATATGTTTTCCTTGGACTGTGTTGGAAATTACACAAAACTGATCAATGGATTGAAAAGTTCAGCTACCAATCTGATAGCCCAGTGTGTTGGCAATCAGGTTATTAAGGCAAATTTAAGACAACTTTAGAGTAGTTGGGGGATCAAGATTTCTAAAGTGCAATTTATAAGCTGCAAAGGAAATGAAATGCAAGAAATAATCAACCTTGTTTTGCTTGATTCGCTTATGCTGCAGAAATGCTCAAAATGACAGTTAGTTAAAAAATGTGCTGGTCTCTGAGATCAGAGGGAAAAGAATAGTATCTTAGAGACATAACTTCAGCTGTGTGTTTGATGAAGCAGTATAAGAAAAAGATTAAAACCCCAAAAGGTCAATTTTCGATCAAATTTGCTCTTTATTAAGACACAAAGTAAGACAGTAGCTTTACCCAACTGCCATATAGCCATGTGCTACTACAGTTGTTTTGTTTTACTCATGAAACTTTTCCAAGCAATGGTCATAAACTTTAATTCTGAACCTGGTCAGTTGGGTTTGTTAAGGGTTAGAGTTAAAACAGTTTGACTAAAATAATCTAAAATTCAAACACACAATTTCACCGTAACTTGCCCAACTTTGCTGTTCATCTCTATCTATGGAAATGTGAAATAGTGTTTACCCTCTTCCTGACTCTTATTGTTTAGCATGTTTATCTTACTTAAATGCTTCTCATCAACAAACACTGAAGTCATTTATTAAAAAAATTGTTTTCACTGTGGTTCTTCTCGAGGTTTCTCTTTTCCAGACATTTTTTATATTTCATTCTTACCCGGAAGGAGGTAGATGTTAACAACAGGAGATTTGGATGTTTGCTTCTGCATTCTTGACAACTGATTTCTAATTTTCTCATGTTTCTGTTTGGTATTGACCATTGACTGTTTTATTGTTTGATTTCCTAACATTGTTGTTTGCTAACTCAACAATCTTGCAACAAGTCCACAAAGATGACTGAATTTTAAGCTTTACAAAAATAAACTGATTTGAATTGAAGATGGCAAATTCAGACCTGAGTGCAAGTGTGTGTTCTTAATAATAAAATCATTTTATCAAAACTGCATTCTGTGTTGTCTTTAACTAATATCTGTCTATCAAAAGAGACAAAATGAACTCTAGTAGAGCCTAGAATGAGGTGCACCAAACAAAACTTCAAACTCATGTCTGCTGAACGTAGGCTCTCACCCATATTTCCCTGGTGGCTGTGCTTGTCGCACTGTCACAAAGGCTTAACCCTTCCAGGAGCCGCGGCCCTCATCGGTCTTCCCATTACCAAATGTAACTGCAGACTAACAGTAACCTCAGAATGTAGCTCCGGAGCAGGCTGCATTCATCATCGGCCTGTGGAATTACATTATAGCTGTCACTAGACCAAACAACTGCACATGGAGTACATCTTTCATGTCAAGGGTTAGAATGAACCAGTGGGCTGTGCAGAAGGAACAAGGCTTTACAGACAGAGACATGCACGAACGAGTTATTTCTTTTTCATTCATCCAAAACCTTCATAATGCAATGGCTTTCAGAATCAAGGTTCACAATGATGCTCAGATTGTCAATGCATTGATCAGAATTCGAATTGTTATGAATTTAAATCCCAAAAAATGAATGTGCAGACAATGTCAGTTGGTTGAGTATATTTTTGGAAAGCTAGTTTGAGATCTGTAAGGATTAATTTATTTTGTCCTCTCCTTTAATGGTCTTCCCTTCATGCTAACGGTTCAAGGAGACTAGATAATATACGATACATCCGGGCCCAGTGCCTGGAAACGTACACAGTCTTATCTTGTGTATAAACATGCCGTGTGTGGTGGAAGTTTTGTGTTCTTGCAATGCTGTCATAGTGTCACGCCTCTTTTAGGTTAACATACAAATACTGTACATCTGCATGTACCACATGTGTAAGTCGAAGAATCTACATTGTATTGTACCTTCCATCTGTACTCTGAATAAATCAACCCTGACCAGACTTTCACCTTATCCCTGGTATGTCTCAGTCATTCCTTTTTAAAGGATGCTTACAATTGGTGTCAGAAGTGGGATAATTCCAAAGCTGAAACAGGTAAGCAATGTGTTTCTCTTGCTTATTAGCGAAAGCTGAATTTAGATGTCTCAGTTCTTCCTTTTTAAAGGATGCTTACAAGATCTGACTGACTGGAAGACTGGTTCAACTCTCGGAAGAAAGGCTACGGTAAATGAACACAGAGACAGAAGTTTAAGGTTTGGCTGGTGCAATGTATTTAAGTGAAAAATATATAGAAAAACAATATGATGAAAACACAAAATTTTACTGTCTGCAGAAATTAGAAAAGCTATTTGTAATTATTTCTAGCCATTCAAAACTTTTACTTTAGTTCATTGTGCAAAGTGTGTTTATGAAAGATTAGGTTTATCTATTAATTCTAACGCTCAAAGGTGCACTATGTAACTTTCACCAAAAACTTGAATAAAAACTTGTTTTTGTCACCTAGATGTTTCTGTCACTCTAAAAAGTTATAATGATCTGTGATTTTACTTTAAGCAAGTTATTTGTCATGACGAAGCTCTGGCCTCACAGCAAGAAGGTCGCGGGTTTGATTCCCGCTCAGGCCCGGACCTTTCTGTGTGGAGTTTGCATGTTCCTCCTCGTGTCTGGGTGGTTTCCTCCGGGCACTCCAGTTCCCCACCAACCAATAACATGCAAGTTAGGGAACACTTGGTTCATCTCACTGTGAAGCGCTTTGTGACTCTGTGTCTGTGAAATGCGCTATACAAATAAAGATTACTTACTTACTTACTTACTCCAGACTGTTTCCATAGAACAGATGCTTTTCATCACATTAACAATTATGTTCCAAAGTGTGATTTTAACTTGCCATTTCTACTAAATTGTGTAGTTGGCTTTTCACCAACAGAAAACAGTGCACCTTTTAAGTTTGACAATTTAAAACTACATATCTTGTCAAGTCGAATTCATGTGTCTTGTTTTGAGCTTCAAAAATATCCAAGTTTCAATTAAAAACAATATGAAGGTAAGCTCAGAGGCTCACTCTTAGTATTTCTGCTGTCAAATTGGGCTCATTACAAATGTGCGCTTGTACAAGTATGCTAAGTTAAATGGCTATTTTTTTTTTCTTTTATTAGATGGAGTGCTGACACAAAATCAGCATTACACACATTAGTTGCAACATAACTGACATTTCTGATATTTCTGTAGACATTATTTGAAATGCTGAAGCTTTTGCCCATCAGAAACTTGTTTGATACTTAGAAAGCTTTCGTTCTGGCATTCATTTCATAGAAAATAATGTAGGGAAACGGGAAATCGTATAGCTTGCTCTTTAGAACTAAACCTAACAATGTATAAAGGCAGATGAAATAGAAGCAAAGACTCACTTCATGAAATCTCAGACCGATATCTTTCAAAACACTTCGTATGACAATGCACCTCTTTGCTGCAGTGGAGCTCCTTTGTGAAGAATGGAGACACCTGATATGTGTAACTCTTCAAACATTCATTTTCATGAGTTTGAAGGATGTGTGCTGTGTGGTGGTGATGGTGGCAGCAGTAGCAGCTGTGTTCCTCATTCAGCTGAATGTATTTTCTCAACAAAAACCCTGGAGCAGAAATACATGCAGACAGCAAGACAAATTTGTTTCTGACCATTCTCAAGAGAAAAATATGGACTTTTTATGGGTCCAGTACTCAGCTTTTCATATTTTGTGGTTAGAATTGGTAGGGGAAATCTTATATTAAATGTGCCACTATTTTGAGGTTGGCAGATTTAAACATTAAGAAAAATTGCTTTAATTTCATGGTCTTTATACATAAAAACACAGGAGAACCGGAATCAGCACCTTTTTAATTATAATATTTTAACAATGAATTAACAGTAAATACATATTTAACTTTTATTGTATGAAGAGTGCCCTAGTTGCCTGGAAAATCCAGACAATATATTTAAATTATATCGTCTGGCCAACGTGTCCCTTTTTCGGATTTCTGTAGCCGTGATTGACAGATTAATTACCCAATCAGAGCACGCATCTTCCGCCCTGTAAAAGCAAACATGCCTGCTGCCGACAAAAAAAAAAAATACATGAAAAAACTATCACGTGGAACTGAAAAACATCTCGGATTTCTGCAGAATCAATGAGCATAGCAAAAAAACGATTTTAATGAAGATAGTTTTTGGTCTCAATGACAAACGACCAATCAGCTTCTTTGTTTCATCATGCAAATAAACTAACCTGATTGCCCGGTACGATGTAGATTTGATCTAAAACGCAGGCGGAGGGCATGGTGACCAGACCCACTCTTCGCAGTTTGCTGAAGTATGGGTTCTGGATCCCAGGTAAGTGCCTTGGGTCCCCTTTTTTTCTCCAGAATCTTTTTGCTTTGAGGCCAGAGCACTACATCTTAAAGTAATGTCCTTAAGCCACTGTGGTTCTCAAACTTTAATGTCAAATACCAACTTGGATTATGTGAAAATTTCAACATCAAACACAAATATTTCCATTTTGTAACATTGTCAAGTCTTGGTTTCTTTTTGTTACTAATAAAAAACGACTTAATATGGTTATAGACTATAGCTCTTTAGTTAAACTGGCTGACAAAAGAGCTACAATGCCTCCTATTACTTTGGTATACAAATTGCTTTGAACTCTTTTCCATTTCCAGCCTTTTCTCAATTTGACCTAACATTTTGATTAGCTCATGTTTTCTAATAGTGATCCAGTTGACCTTACTGGCCTACAAAATTTCACAATCCCCATTCTCTAGATTACACCTAAAACACAGACATTGCTATTTGCAGACACTCTTAAGTATCCTATTGAGGACATAACCTCCTCTGTTTGCCTCTTCTACTGCCCGCTTGGCCGCCTATTAGCATTTCCTTTATGATCCTGATGGTTACCAGTTTCTGCGGTTAGAAGACAGTAGCACCCCGAGGCTCTGCTGACTGTCCACGAGCAGACATATCCAGGCTGACGGCTCTCATTTGCACAGCCCTCATTATTTCAGCACACATCTTGTCGGCCATTGGCACCTCCTCGCCGTCAGGACCTTTGCACCGGGAGCAGCGCTGATAGTCTCAAACTCGGCTCTTTTATCCTCGTTCAAATGATTAGCACATTTTGTCAGTGTCACTTTGGCGACAATCTCTCGGGATCGTTTAAAAGTTTGAATATGTGGCGTTACTTTTTATCTGGAGTTTTAAGAAGTAAAGAAGGGCCGTTCGATTGATCATGTTTTAATGGAGGAGATTCAGTCGTTTTTAATTGTTAATGTATTTGAACATTTAGTCGAGAGGTCCACAATCAATCCTTTGTCAGTATAAAGTATTTGGTTTGGAGTTAAGACTTTAGCGCAAACCTGGGCAAATCTCAACCCTTTACTTGTTTTAATTAGGCCCCAAGGAAGTTTATAAGAGTAAGTCTTACTCTTTATGAAGTCTATTTTGATTGACTTAGCCGTCAAACATGTCTGCACTTTTGTTCTGAGGCTAAACATGTGATCAGAGACTTACTAAGCTCACAACTGCACTCCATACAAGTAGAGACCTGCACGGGACTAGATTTTTATGACCGCTCCCGCCGATCCCGAAGCATCCGTGACCGTTCCCGCCCGATCCCGACGCCCCCATGTGCCTGCCCGCCCGAGAAACCCCCGCGGGTCCCGTCGGGTCCCGACTTTTTTTTTTTTTTGTGACACGGAGGTTGCGTGGCGGCCCCAGGGCATAACAACATGGATACAAATTACTAGACTCTGCATAACTCTCTGCATCTAGTTTTAAAATGATAGGCACCAGCCTAAATAATCTGCAACAAGGCAATTATGTTCGTTTGACTCATTCAATCATAAAGCCATGATGTCTGTGTATTTCTTACCTGAAATACAAAGCTCCTCACACCTCCAGTTTCTGCTAAGCAAACACTTTACTTGCCCAAACTCCGTGAGTATTATCTCCATCTGCCCGTGCGTAAAAGCCAGTCCTTCATTTATTCCTCTGGGCCCGTGCTGCGGCTGCTGCTGGCGCGAGGAGGCACAGATGATACGCACGCTAGACTAGGAAATACAGCAGCGGGTTTACGTGTCTGCACCTTGCAGGTTTCCGTGTTGCATCTCTGTGTTGACCAGCAGCGCGCACAAAGCGGTATTTCTTTCTTCTTACGTAATATTTTCAAGACAGCGGAGAGAGCGCGAGTCCGGTCGGGACCCGAGGTGTTTGGCCTGACCGCCCGCTCCCGCCCGAGGCAACATTAAAACCGCCCGATCCCAAGGGTTTGCTCACGGGTCCCGCGGGAATTCCCGCCCGATGCAGGTCTCTACATACAAGCTCACAAAAGTGGGAGATGCCCAAATGCCTTTTAAGGCAGTGGTTCTTAAACTTTCCAGACTGGGACCCACAAAATAAAGACGTAATCAGCTCATGATAATCACAGCAAAATAAATAAATCACTTCAGAAATGATCATCTCGCCAACCCCAGATTTTGCTTCACAACCCCGCAAGGGGTCCTGACCCCCACTTTGAGAACCATTGTTTTAAGAGACGCCCAGTTGATGTGAACAGATATTGATTGACAGCACGTAATATGGATAGCGAGCTTGGCGAATGATAAGTTTTACAGTTGGTGAGACAGGTCTTTTAATTTAATATTTTGTCGAAACGTTTTTGAATTAATTGTTACCAAATTTAAAGTTGCTGTCAAAACCAGTTTGATATAATATACGTATTTTGTCAATTTCAAAAACTTTTCAAGTAAGATTTCAAGTAGACTAGTTGCAGTTCCAAATGCCATGTAATATTTCTTAATACTCTTTATTCTTTAGAATGTGTTCATTTGTTGTTGCAGTAGAGTAATTCTCTCTTATCATACCATACCTGCTTGTCAAAGCCTGATCCCGTCAGATCTCAGAAGCTAAGCAAGAAAGGGCCTGGTTAGTACTTGGATGGGAGACTGTTAGAACACCAGGTGCCACAGTGGGACGAAAGGAGTAGATTGTCGTTGTGTCCTTGGGCAAGACACTTAACCCACACTGCCTCAGTGTCTGCGTACACTGGGTGAGTGGATGCTAGATTGTAAAGCGCTTTGAGTGCCTGGAAAGGTAGAAAAGCGCTATATAAATAGACCATTTTTTTTCTTATCCCAAACTACAGCAACTTGTGTGTGGATCCCTGGAGCATAAAATCAACAAACCTTAAACTCCTGACGTGACTTGCAGAAATCCAATAGTCCTATTTTCGGAAACTCCCTGTAAAACTCGCCTCCGACTCTCCAAACATTCAATCTCCCAATCCTTTTCAGCGGGCACACAAGTCTACGACACAGCCAGAGTAAATAGAATGTCTTTTTCTAGTGTAAATACCATTCTTTGTCACATCTCTGCTTCTCATTTACCTCCCTCAAACACGTTCTCTTGAAAATCTGCTTCTGGTGTGACCGGGGGATGTAGATTGCCCCGATGTGTAATTGCCGACGTACCGGAGGGAAAAGGGACCAAATTGGAACAAGTCCTGGAGGTCGAAACCACGCTGATTGAGAAACCGAAGAACAGATAAGGAGGGCACGGACCAAAAGACCAAGGAGACCCAGGCTTCCATTAGAGCTGTGCATGTGTGGAGTTCCCCCGGTAATGAGCCAGGGTAATGTTTCGTGGTTGGCGATCTGGTTTGGTTCGCGGCGTAGGAGGATTCTTCCATCGCACCTTGGGCCCCGGTCGTTGTTTCATCAAAGATTAATGGTGGAAGTTGTGCCGCGGCGAGCCCAGTGGTGTGATAGTGCTACGAAGCGTCCAGACCAGGGATCATTATAATGAATATGCTGCATAGTGATGTGCTTTCTTACATTGCCACAAATGATTGGTTAGTTTGGATGCAAGCAAAAAGCAGCTGGAAGATAAGTTGGAAATACGCAAGGTACAAAAATGTTACAATTTGTACTTTGTCACTTTTTATCAAATTCTAACAACTTAAAGAAAACATGCAAAATGTACTTTTTTGAATTAAAGTCTGACAACTTAAAAAACACAAGTAAAATGTACTTTTTTTAATCAGTCTGACAACTTGAAAAACATGTGTAAAATGTACTTTTTTGAGTTTTTAATCATGTTACGACACTGCTTTCGTCTGAGATACTAATCTTTACCCTATGAGCCTCAGAAAACAGTGCACTGTTGTGAAAGTTCCAGATTTGCAATGTCATAGATAGATTTGGCACTGTTTTTAAGTACATAAACGGCACAGCAGGGTTGATCAACATAAGGCCCGTGGGCCACATCAGGCCCCCAACTAATTGACCTTGCACAAAGAAGCTGCTAATTGTCCGACTTTAGCTTTAGCATTGACAGACAAACACATCTTTTTTTTTAACAAACTTTGGTCCTTTAGTGAAATATTCTCTTAATTTGTAAAGTATTTATTATGTTTTCAGAAAAAAAACCCACAAACAACTCACTGTTTACTGCCTGATCTAAACATTTTTTTTGTGTGTTTTTTTTCCTTTTAGACTGAAGTAGTGAACCTCCTGTAATTCCCCAATCAGAGTCACTTGCTGAATTGGAGTCAATCATGCTAGTTGTTAGCTTGACTATTTTTTCATTGTTTGAACTGCCAGAAACGGCTAAAAACATTATTTGTCAGTTGCAACCTTTGATCGCAAATTATGCGAGATTAAAAAACGTCTGTTAATAGGGGTGCACGGTAGCCAAGTGGTTAGAGTTCTGGCTTCCCAATAAGGAGGTCGTGGGTTCGACTCCCGGGTCGGACCATATCAACATCTCATGATCTCTCTAGGTGGAGTTTGCATGTTCTCCCCGTGTCACCATGGGTTTTCTCCGGGTACTCCGGTTTCCTCCCACCTCAAAAAACATGCATGTTTAAGTTAATTGGGCATCACTGTAAATTTCCCTTAGTGAGTGAATGAGAGAGTGAATGGTTGTCTGTCTAACCCTGCGACAAGTTGGCCACTGTCCAGGGTGTTTCCCGCCTAAGGCCCAAAGTCACTGGGATAGGCTCCAGTCACCCGCGACCCCTAACGGGATTAAGCGGTAGAAAATGAATGAATGAATGAATGAATGAATGTTAGGACAATTTAATAACATTTATTTTTGTAAAAATGTTCTACTTTCTACACTCATAAAAAGCATTCAATTTAATTAACGCTGGTGATCTTGAAATTTCACGGCTGCGAGCTGTTTGCTTAAGTTTATTAACAGTTAAATATTGTGTTTTCACAAACATTGAGCTCACAAGTAACCTAAAATAAACACATAAAAAAAAAAAGATAAATACAGCTTATTCTCACAAGCTTGTGGGCATGCGCACATCGACTTTTGACTCAAATTCGGCACTGACTCCAATTGGGGAGTGACACCCCATAGAAATTAGCTAAACAGAAAATGTACATGCCAGCAGGAAATTAGCATGTTTGAAAATAAATAAGCCAACTGACGCCTGTGCACAAAGCCAATAAATCCAGCCCACCCACTTTCCAAACATAGGAAAATGTATTAATTCCTTTTTACAGGTATGATTTTGGGTCAGTCTCAGGGTTCTTCTACACCTGATAGACCTGTAAAATGGTTCACTTGGGTGTTACAAGTGGAAACAATGTTTCAGTTTCATTTGGAGCAGCTTGTGTTCTCGCCACATTTTAATGAAAACAAACTGATTAAAAGAAAACACAAATTCGTTCTCGTCTGTGGTGGCGCTGTGTCTCAAACAGGTGGGAGAAAGTGCAGAAGTTGAGAGAAGAAACAATGTTTTCCGAATTACCGGAGGAGAAGTCCCTATCATGAAAAGTTGAGTTTCTTTAATTTTGCAAGGTTTGGATTTCGGATTCTGATTAAACAACACTCTGGATGATTGGGAGCAGGTGACACTGTCCCAGAGAAGAAGAAAGTTCACTTGAGGAGATGTGACAGCTGCATGATATGAGCAGGAGGCGAAATTACAGACTTGAGCCAACTTTATTACTGCTGTTCAATTTATCAAGGTAAGAGCAGACTGTACAGACCGCTGAAATATTGCATTAGTACAAATCTACGTAAAACTGGTGAGAATAAAACACAACACTTTCCACATTACACCTCATAGTTTAGGTTTAGAAAGTGAATTGGAAAAGATACTTGTTTATGAATAAGACACAGCAAAGGGGGCCTGACGAGAGCTAGAAAAACTAACTTCTTAAACTCACATTGAATCACAGTCTTTCTAACGCATGCCTGAGCTGATTTAGGTGTAGTATGAAACTTCTTCTACTGTGTCTGACTCCATGGCGATGTTTTTGCTTGGAAAGAATGTTCTCTAATACATGAAAAACATGCTTTGTTACAATGAGCGAGTGTGCATGATTTTTAGAGAAAGCATTGACAGTTGGGCAATCTGTGGTTGAAGTCAAAAGTCACATAACGGGGGACGCAGTTACAATTTCTGCCCAATAGCTTTTGAAGACCTATTCGTCTGTCCTCACAAAACACAAACAACAACAACACTCGCTGGTTCCATGGCTCGTGTGTTTCACTGAGATTGCGACATGTCGTGATGATACAGTATTTATGAAGCTGTATTTGTTCTGAGATTCTCCTCAGCTCAGTCTTTGTGGCAACTGTACAGGAGACAACGTTTACGGCAGACTGGAAATAATACAATGCAGCCTTGGTTTAAAAAAAGTTATTACATTGGTTAATGTGAGCATCTGCTGAGACAGATATACAAAAGTATGTTTTTCGCTAGTGTACCAGGTTATTTTGAGACAAGGAGCAGACAGGAGCATTTGGACACGGCCTGACTAGTTTTGGCTTTTAAAAGTACAAAAAAAGACTTCAGAGGCACAGAATGCAATTGTTTAAGTGTTGTTAAGCAAAACTTTTGGAAGATGCAATAAGTTTCAGAAGCACCATTAACTAAGAAATGTTAGCTTGCACTCAAAACAGAATGTAACCGTACTTTTCCAAAATGGTGAACATTTATTTGTGTAGTGCTAAGACTGTATGCTTTTTTTTTTTCACTTTCGCACGTTGAAGAAGCTGACGCCACCGCTGAGAGAGGCCAGAGTCTGACTTAGGTTGGAAGCATCTACGTTGTGTGATTGTGCAAAACATTCCACGCAGTTCGCAAATTTGCTGAACGATTAAGAACATGTGCTTGACTTAACATGACAACTGGATACCTTGGACGCTCTGACTTTGCCCAGTCTGAGCACAACAAAAGCAGAGGCCCAATTTGAATTTGAAGAGTGAAATAAACAAATCTTTACCCTACAAAATAAAAATGAATGTCACTCTGTCGTTGTATACCAGCTGGTCTTTGCAGGTTAGGCCTGGGCTTGGATGGTAATAAGAGGTGTCCCGCTATATGATTAGTATGGATCTGTTGTGTGTTTGAGTTTGGTTGTGCTGACTCTACGCTAAAACAAAATACAGTAGAAACAACTTTTATATTACAAAGTATATTTTATAATTCTTAAAATGATCCTAAAGCCACAGGCTCCATAACCTTTGCCTGGAAAATCCAGACGACATATTAAAAATATATTGTTTAGCCAACGTGTCCCTCTTTCGGATTTCTGTTGTCGTGATTGACAGATTAATTAGCCAATCAGAGACACGCATCTGTGAAAATCAACATTGCTGCCCCCTACGAAAAAAATACATGAAAAAAAGGGTCACGTGGAACTGAAAAACAGTGCGGATTTCTGCAGAATCAGTCAGATGAGAGAAGTTTGATTTTGGTCTAAATGCAGACGACCAATCAGCTTCTTTGTTTCATCTGCGTCACGCTAATAAGCTAACCTGATTGCGGTATGATGTATATTTGATCTTAAACACAGGCGGAGGGCGTGGCGACCCCAGACCCACTCTTCGCCGTTTGCTGAAGTGTTGGTTCTGGATCCCAGGCAATCATAACCTAAGATGTTACTTGGCTACAGCCCTTAAGAGAGGCCTAATCAATTATACATATTTTCCAGTCGGATAAATTTTTTGGAGGGCTATGGTCCGAGGTCCAGATTAGAACTGCACCACAAACCACCCACAAACTCAAATTATAAAAATATTTTTTCACAAAAATAAAAATAAAACAAATCTGCTTTGCCACTGAAAAAATAGGCTTAACGTAGGACTGAGCAAATATATCCAGTGTTGATTCATAACCAGACTTGAGCTGAAGCAGATCATAATAGCAGGTGTTTTAATAACCCTGCCTTAAGAAGTCACAAGCGCTGCAATGAAGGCAAGACAAGCGATGATTTATTTATTTATTTTTTCTAAAAATGGAAAAAGATCAGTAAAACTTCCAGTTTCCATGGCAGGATGTAGTAGAAGGAACAAGACAACTGATTCACAGCAGCAGAAATGGGATGCTTAAATTCAAACCAGGTACAGTGTTTCTTTAAATAGTCAGGTAATTCCTATGACTAATCCTATCAACAGGGTTTAAAATCTGTGTTATGTTTGGATGTCAGATATAAAACACATCTATTTTGGAATGATTTGTATGTGTTACAATTTTACATCCTCATTATGGTGGATGGGATGGAATGCTATGTTGTTGTTGTTAGGTCTTGATTAGTGCCTCTATGGTCATTGTGAGGAATGATTGGGAAGCTCAGATATATATTGCTCTTTTTGATAGAGAATCATGCTTAATTCTAGCGTACGGTCTGTGTTCTGATCAATTACCCCGATGCAGAGACATGAATCCTGGCTCTTGAGGACCACTTGTGATCTGCTGGGCCTGCACCGTGGGAGGAGAGGTCAGGACCCCGGCTCGTTTCATCAGGCATTCCTCTGTCCCCGTGTCCGTCCATGGTGGTCCGACGCTGTGGGCTGCATAATGCCTTTGAAGTCTGTATGTTTTTATCCTCCAAAAGTCCAAAGATGCACAATCAGCTCAGTGCGAGTGCTTTTCAACATAAAAGAGACAGAGGCAGTAACTTTGCTTTTACCCCACCAGCAAATAAGTACAACTTGCATGGTTTTTAAAGTTTCATCTTAAGTTGAATAAGTTCAACTGGTTTATAAGGCTATAACATTATGCATTATTGTATTGGACTAGAATGCACTTGAATATTTTTTTCAGGCATCTCACTTTTAGAAGAAGTACAGATTATCATTGAACGCACTTGATTATTGTTGAATAAACTACATTTAAGAAGAAAAAAAAAAAGTACATATATTGGCCGCAACTGTTTATAAGCCGCAGACCCGTGTCGGGCTGGAGCGCTGTGACGTCCCCACTGACAAGACAGCGTGCCCCAGCACAATGTACTGGACGTACTCTGCATGTGAATTTCTAAAGGAGCAGCGTATTCGTGGGTAAACCTTCACAACTTTCAGACTGCACTGTCTTACTCGGTAATGCTCGTGATGCAAAAATACAATTCATGAGAGTTCAGGCTCCTGTATGCAGTTTTTTACTATTGGCGCAACAATGAATCTTAATGTCAGAGACAGCATTCCTATGAACCACACTCACTTTAATGCAAGCGGATAAGGCTTCATTTGACAAAGTTTTGGTCTAAATAGAGACAGACCGATATGGCCGACTGACATTTTTGTATATCGACTACAATTTTGGCCGATATCTGATCAGACAATATATTGAAAAAATTGTCAAGCCAATCGGAAACATGCATTGTCTGCTTTGTGAAAACCAACATGGCTGCTAACGACAAAAATACATGGGACAAATATTGCGGATTTTTGCAGAATCAATGAGTGAAGCAAAAAACAGGTGAGCAAAGTTAGATTTTGGGCTAAGTGACAGATGACTAATCAGTTCCATTGTTTGCTGAAGCATGTGCTCTGGATTCCAGGGGCTTGTTTGGGCTTTTTCTCTGTGGGAAAGCCACACTCACAGTGATCAGCTGAGCTCGGAGTTGGTTTGGAGAGAAACAATAAGACTTGTTTTCTAAGTCTGCAGTTTTGATTTCATCACTATCACTATGGCTTTCACTTTTATTCTTGTTCTATGACTTTGGCTGCAGCACAAGCTTTAATAAGAGCTGGTTTGTTTGTCAAATGAACAGTATGAATGTCTTTCATGACGTTATGAAATAACAGATATCACTTAAAAGCCAGCAATACAAAAATGACTATGTGTTGGTTACATACAGTATGTATTTTTTGGAGCATTTGAAGCATGTGTCAATTCTCTTAGCTGCCTCCTGCAGGATTTCCCACACTTGCAGTTTCTGAATCTCGACCAAACCCTGACCTGACAGCATTCTCAAGAAAGCCTGGCTCTTTTATTATTGGACATTTTTAAAATCACGCTTAGCTTTGATTTGATAGGCTAGTTGACAAAGAAGAGATTTGTTGCGTAGTTCTGTTTTAACATTTGACAATATTGTGTAACCAAAAACAGAAACGAATGGTTGCAGTTAAAAAATCTAATGAAATATCTTAAAGGGCCGTGGTTCTTTTCATCCAATACATAAGGAGTTATAACGTAATTCTTCTTGACATGTTTTAGCTGCTAGCTGTAAACCATCTTTCAAGTCTCAGCGACCTGGCTGATGTGTCACTTATCAACCGCCGTTGCTTCCCTATATTCTGTCGATCTGGAAAGAGAAGACACTTGCAAATGAAGTTCACAAATGACGCCATGTTCAACGACTCCTAAAGTCATGATCACGGTCCCTCGCAACCTTGATCCTCGGCATAAACGCAGCGACAGAACTGAACTTCCCACCTACAGTAGATTAGCGACATATTCTTTTGCATTTGTTGACATTTGCCTGAAGAGTTGGATTGCCACTCTGCAGACAGATGATTCATGTCTGGCCTGCTTGCTTTATCTGAGCTGTAGTGCATTATCGCTGGCAGCCACGCACACCTCCCCTGGCTCGCCATAAAACACAGGCTGTGTCAGACTGGCTGGGGCCCTAATGATGGCAATAAAAAACAAATGCAAATGATTACCTTGGGCTTCCCCCTGGTGTGGAGTCTGACGCTCGGCCGCCTGAATCGGGACTGATACGTGGGGACAAAATTCAAAACTACAGGAGCGACACGGATGCAACAAGGTAATAATGGTAATGTTATTATCTGGTGGGAGAATAGACGTGGGATTTTCATTGGACAAAGATGATGGAGCGTAACAGAGAGAAGATTTGCACATAAATAAAGAAGCATATTGATATCCTGGCAACTTTATTGGGGTTTTACAGAATATGGATTTTTTGTTGTTGCAAACTGGGACTTACAAATGATCAAAGATATAAGAAAGCTTATTAGCTTATATCACGTACAAAAGCTTTACAGAGCACATGTTTTCACTTTTGTCTCAAGATCAGGTTGTTTTAATGGTCAGAATGAGTAAATATTACATGAAGAGGACACAAACATCATCAGAGAAATGTTTATTGAAGTTGTTTTTCGACGTACGATTATTTACGGCCTATTTTAATAACAAGGATAAACTACAGAAGCTAAATTTTAGTCTTCTTCTCATTAGATTCAGCTAGAGTCATTGACATAATGGCGGCCGCACATAATGTCTCTCAAAGTTCTACAGGCCTAGATAATAATTAGCAAGTTCAGTTTTACCTAAGTAAATATTTACCAAAGAAAACCAAAGCTATTGCTTGGCTAAATTTAACTTAGCACTGCAAAATGAATTATTTTTTTTATGAAAAAACAATTGGCCATTTACTATTATGTTATCAAGTTGCCTCTTTCATATTCAAGTTAATTTTATAGAAGCTTTTGGCCAAAATACTTTAATAAACACACAAGTATGGCTGCAACAAGTTAATCAATTAATTGCAACTAATCAATTATTGAAATAATCTCGATTTGATACCAAGAAAAGTACTTCATTCTATACATACTGTATTTCAAATGGTATGTACATTTTTGGGCAAAACTTACATTTTTAACAGTAGTTTAGTTTATTGTTTAATTAAAACTGATGTTTTGTTCAAGTTGTTTTATATTTGTAGTATTTCTCAATTTTTTTTTAGAGCCAATACTTGCTCAAAAGACAATCTTGATTTGATAATTGCTTGTGTGGTTTTTGAATCTTTCGACAATCCTACTTTTACACAGATTTCAAAACATGACATGAGCAGAGAAAACCATAAGACTGAAGAGCGATGATGATAAGCCACACAAATTGTGTAATTTTAAGGTTTTTGATGCTAAAAAAAGTTTTCCTGTAAATCTTCTAGAATGTTCTTAAGCTACGTTACCTTAGGTCAAAATTTTCAAAAGTGACGTTTCTGTTCTGAACCACTAATCCTTTAATCGAAAGAATAATTGCCGAACTAATCGATTACCAAAATAATGGTTAGTTGCGGCCCTACACACAAGCTTTCCCTAGTGAAGTATTGTATGTAAAGGTCTAACATGCTGCCAGTGGATCGCTGCTAAAACTCGCTCTCCACTGGGTGATTCTTATTTATTGATTCATTTTAGGAATGAATAGAGCAGGGGTGCCCAAACTTTTTTCCTTGGTGGGCCAAAATTTGCAGATTTTTTGTTCGCGGGCCAAAATGTATTGCATTGATGAGTGCCAAGGGCCAAACATAATTTTGTTCGGCATTTAAAAAAAACATTTTGAGAAGAGATGAAGATTAAAATACCTTTTACTAACACGTTGTAAGAGATTCCACTTGAATTTTGTCATTTGACAGTTTTTTTCAACACAAAATTAAGTTAGAACAAACCTGAACAACCCTTCGCGGGCCAAATTCAACCATCTGGCGGGCCGAATTTGGCCCCCGGGCCCCACTTTGGGCACCCCTGGAATAGAGCATTAAGAGACAATCAACACTTTTGAGGCAAACTGAAAGTAGCCTATTCAAAGCATGAATATGTCCATTAGGGGTGGGTCGTATGGTGATGAGAACTGAAATCTCGCTTCTTTGACAAACTGTTATTTTGTTAAAACCACCATATTGTGATTCAAAGCTGTATGTTCTAAAAGAAAGACGCTTGTTCTCTCTCACTACCTTTTGATCACCCTCGGAAATGTGAGTGACAGGTAAAAAGAAGCAGATAACTTCAGTTCAAAGCAATATAAACATTACATTAGTAGTAATTACTATTGTGACATTGTTGCATTTCATCCATCTCTTAGAACCACACAGGAGAGTAAATAATCAGCTGTAGGTTACAAGCAGAAGTTGTAGGAATACCTAACTGTGATTTATGAAGTGAGGTAAAATGCCACGTGTTTTTTTTATCAATAGAAGGATTGCTTGTTTGTCAACACGAGGGATGCATGCGCAACCAGATAGCAGAAAGAGCCGTGGTTGATTGACATGAGCTGTAGCAGCAACACTAGCCAGCGCTGTTGTCTGATACGAGAGTTTATCATTGTGTGAAAACAAAAGTTATGCTGTTAAATCAACATTTGCGAATGAAATTTGTCAGATGAGTGAATAAACTCAGAGAAAAACAGTGTCAAGCTAAGACAGAAGTCCAACAGACCGGTTCATACCTGATCGAAACAAGTACCTCTTGTGCTGTTTGATTGTTTTTATCAAAGAAGTTTCCCTAGGCAGCTAGACAGACAGCGTGTCTTTCTGCAGGACACATGCGCAGTAGAGTGTAAAGTAGCGTTGACTGATAATCCCTCTGTACCAGCGGTCCTCAACCTTTCTTCTTGTGAGGACCGGTGTAGTTCTAATTTTCTTTTCCACGGACCGGTTGAGGTTGAGCAGCACTAATAATATTGCAAAATACAAACAACTGATTATTGTATATATTTTTAGTCCTATTAATAGTGAATTGGCTGTTTATTGGGTTAAGTGGCAACCGTTACACCAGCAGCAAAGAAGACACCCGGCTTCTCTGCTACACCAGCGGCTACGACTACATCCAAAACAAACACGCTACTGGACTTTAAATTTTGGTTTTATGGATCTATCCCACAACTTCTCTCACATTACCGGGACCAGAGTGAGAGACAGACGAAGTGTCGGAGCAAAGACAATGTGGACTTTCACTTGAGAAGACGAGAGAGAAAGAGTAAAACGTAACAAAAAAATTCATATATTTGAGAAAATCTGGCTCAGAAAGGTATCTTATCACTTAGCTGTATAACTAAATATTGGATGAATATAGACCATTTTCTCCATATTGTGAGCTGTAGTGTTATTTTCTGCATTTTATTCTATCTAAGAGAAAATTTAAATAAAGTGGGAAAACGGTGATATACGTTTGTGTGTCATAATTCTACCTGAATCATCCCGTGTCCTTAAGTTACTTTCATGTGTTTTTGCGTATCATTTGTCTCGTAATCAATCTCACACGTGCTGTTTGTCACTGGTCACTTCCTGGTTTTGTTTCGCTCTCGGTCCGTTTGCGTTCACAAAACAAATAAACAGCTCCAGGGCTTGATTCTATCGAGCCGAGACCGACCTCTCCAACTGGACCAGATTTGGAAAATTTTGGATCAGATCAGAGTTTGTTTTGGCTTTCACAATTACCCAATCGAACCGAACTATCCAGACAAACGAATCCTGATGTGTATTGTGAATGCAGGCTAAGATTTCAAACTAGTGGAAGGCCGCTCTGTAAATGCGATTTGTGTAATACAAAATTAAAGTACAATGTAATAAAGAAGAAAAAGTAACTGTCTCTCAAGTACTATTCGCACCACATAATATTTACCTAGGGACGTCTGTAAACTTTAAATTACCCCACGACGTCTGAGTTTTTTCCGGGCTTTCACACGGATATAATCGATGTTTGTAATTTTCTTGTTTTTACAGACTTTACGGAAATGGCGACAAATTATTTAAGGCAACAACTAGTTACTTCATTGATTCTTCTGTTTTTGGTTTGATGTAACGTGAATCGGCTAACGTTAAACTTACCTGAGCCGCGGCTCAGGTAAGCAAATGTAGCTCCGCGTCATGTCGTTGAGTCCGTTTATCAGAATCACATCCACAACATCAGATTTCTTACGAAGCAACCGAAGACTCTCTCTTTTAATCCATTTACGGTGATAAAATCCAAACTTTGCAGCGTTCTGTCAACTGTTCTGCACAAACTTTTCCCCAACTACGACAACGCGTAGGTTGATTAATCTTTAGCTTTTAATCGTTGAAATACGACAATCTCATTTGAAAATGAGCCGTAAAGAATAGTAATAATAATTTTGTTCAAATCTGAAGGTAAAATAAACCACAGATTCATTATTAATGTATTTATAAACCATTCACGGATTGAAAACACAGACATACGCATTTGCACGGCTTTAGAATTAAATGAGGCGTCTGAGTTTGGAGAATTACAGGAGGTAAAATTCGAGGGAAACTTTACAGACATTTTTACAGACATGGACGATTCGCACGGGAGTAGAAACTCAGATGACGTCCGTAATTAATACATTTTACATGAGGTCCATAGGTAAATAATAGGCTGTGCGAATAGGACTTTAACCTTCCTATGGCCCAGTAACATCTTCAACTTCTACAACTTGAAACTAACCTATTTAGTTTGATTGTACGCACATATCCGCTGGCACAAAACAAAGGGAAATGTTCTTTTCTTGTGGTGTGTCACACTGGAGTTTCATATTCAAGAAAAGAGATACTTAGTCCAGAATCAAGAGGATCTCGGAATAAAATCTTTGACTCACGTACTTCTTTCGCCGCCTCATATAGTCTCTTATATAAATTCCTATCTTTTCACACATTTCCTGCTCTGCTTCTATTTTAAACCCCCACAAACACTACTTACCGCTTTGCAAATATTGCCTGACTGAATCCAATTTGACAAGCAGCGCCGCCGTATTTATCACTCATTATCGCAACAGCATCTATATAATCTATAATAATGTTCCATCTACGCCTTCAAACATGGCATCTGTTTACCTCGTGGAGTTTGGATGCATTAAGACCTAATTAGCTGCAAGTTTTTAAATGCAGTTTTCTAAGTAACGGCGGCTATTTCCATCCACCGTTGGAAGAAAAGATTGTCAGTCGTCTTGTTTTTTTTTTTCCCACTTCGGGCAGAAAATATGTAAATGAGTCTTGTGTCCAGTGAAAACAGCCAAGAGTTCAGATTGAGAATACTTGAGATCTCGTAGGTCAGAACAAAGCCGTCTATTTCAATGATTTCAGTGAATTTGCACATTGGGTTTTATCTTTTTTTAGAGGACAGCGAAGGTCAAATTGACAATAAAGTATCATTTTGCAGTAAGAAACTTTGATATTTGGAATGTGGAATCAGACCTCAGAATGATTTTTTTTTTTTTTGGCAAGGAGGTTATTGGCTACTTCTTGAATCAAATGACTTGTATTGTTTCTAAATTTTCTGCTCTGCTGGCCTAGTTGGAGAGAATATGTAAAAGTGAAGCATGAGCAAGGGGAAATAGCGAATAAATATATTGTCTTGTGTTTGAATTAATGTCCTTTTTTTCTTTGATCCTATGCACTCTTTAAAATTCTTGTGCTACAACTTTTTTTACATAAACCCTGTTAAAATATGACTTGTTTAGAAGACTGAATGTTATGCCTAAACTAGTGCTACAGATTTTTGTGTCAACCAATCATAAAAAGTTGCACCTTTTTATTTTCCAGACTTTTAACTAGACATGCTAATATGCTGAAGAAAAAAACACGTTGTTAACCACGTGATTAAGATTCTAAGCTGATATCTGTCAGTGCTAGTTTATACAACCATTGACCATACATACATACAGAGTAGACTCATGAATTTTCCAAGCTACTGGAATTTATCAGAAACTGAGTCTCATTTAAAAAATCTACTTAGAAAAGTTGCTACGAAAAAATTAAGATTTGACGTGTGATTTACAAACCCTTCCATAAGCGCTCTTTTCCTACTGAGCAGCAGAAATCTGCAGTCAAGATCCCGCTCAGGCCACGCCTCTTTCACACTTCTGTGTCATCATAAAATGATACGCAAAAGAGCGATTTAAATAAACATGAGCTGATAGTGAGTGAGTTTGACTGACACGCTGCACATGCTCAAGGAAAGTTGATTCAAGAGTGATCTTTGCTTCTCTGAGACAGTTTTACACACTGTCATTTAAAAACACGCTGATCCACTTTATCAGAGTCACTGCTTTGGTGCGGCTGTAAAGATTGTTAAACATGTGAAAGGGGGAAAAGTGGCCTGATTTTCATTTCGCTATTGTAAAGCCTGTAGCTCACGTGCACGCGGAGGTTTGCAAAATAGAAGCACATGTGGATTTAACACATCTATGTCTGCGGGTTTGGGAAAAAGCGACGTCTTGAGGACAAAGCCAGTGGAACGTGGGCTTGTGCATGTGACGTGCGTGCTCCTTAAACGCGGGTCAGGCTGTGTCCAGTGAACGTTTGCTGCGGCGGGAATCATGCAGCTATAAAAACAAACAGCAAAGACAGCCATGTTTGTTTGTTTTTTTTAATATATATTTATTTATATCATATGTTCCTCACACATGACATCCTCTCCCATCACGTCTTTCCTGCCTCTAAGTCGTGTTTCAGTGAAGTCTGTCACACATACGCATCATCTAAAATGTGTGGTCAATAATTACAATGTTTTAAAGCGAGGAAAAACTTTGATCAGATGAAAATAAAAAGTTCAGTTTTTCACATTTCTAAGACAAGAAAAAAAAATCAGGTTCAGCACCTTTTAAGTCAGGCATTGTGAGAATTTGCAATGGAAGATTAGCTTGGTGAAGGTCAAGGAATACGTTTTTATTACCTAGCATTGCATTGTCTCTGCCAAGCTAATCCGGCCGGCACGGTATCGCCAAAGAGCAAGCGTTATACTGATAACTAAAATCCACTATGTGTCCAGAGAAGGTCAACGTCTCGGCAGCCGACAGATAAAAGATACAGCATTCTAAGCTTGAGATGATATTACTGGAGAGGAGAGCACAAGTTTCATTGCGATGTGGCTAGAGTCTATTTTTTCGATTGCGGCGGTTCTGATATTGAGTCTTAGTTATTTGGTTGCTAAGGTCCCCGAGGCTCAAGCAGTCTATCGGTCCAAACAATCCATCCAATTTTCCAATTGATTTGTCATGGAGTTATATAACAGGGCCAGCTGACAAGGTGTCCCTGAAGACCTCTCTGAAATAGATAGGCTGTCACAACACTGTTTTGTAGTAGTAAGAAATCGGTTGGGAAGCAGTAGAGGTCATGTACATTGTAAAGTGCAATTTTGTGATTTTACAACAATTAAAATGTCTTATTGCAAAGGTATTTGAAACGTGTTTGAATAAAAAGTGTTATCAAATGATATTGATAGATATATATGATATATGATAGAATTGATTTTCAATAAGCTCAACATCACAAAGGAAACTAAATGTTCAGAATTTTATTACAAAGTCCTAATCTGAACCAAATTAACCATGCATAAGCCTAATGCTAACTTGGCCCAGTGGTAATATAATAGCAGTCAAAAGAGGTGTAAAAAATGTGTAAATGTCAATAATGGTTACGTTTGAAATGAGTAATACCAATAAGAAGTTACGTCATTTTTTTTTCTTTCAAAGCAGATACTGATACTCACTGCAAGTACACCATATACAGTATGATGAATGTCTTTCAATAAAATAAGTATAGTTCATTTTTCAGTATTTTAAATAAGAAGAGATTGGTAGACACATGGAGTTTATCTTTAAATGCTGCAGTTGAAGTTGGTCTTGTGTTTCCCACATCAGGAATAGGTGGGTTTCACATTCTAGAATCCTTGGCAGTTATAAGCCAGGTGGAGGGCAAGAGGCAGATTTTCCTATTAATAACATTGGACTTTGTCGTGAAATAATTCAAAAAAATATTTAGCTAATTTAAAAAGCGATTATTTCTATAATGACTAGACCCACTACTCATTTGTAATATAAAAACAAAAATAAATTGCATTTGAACAATATTTATTTTAGCTGCCCTCCACCTCATTGAAATTACATTGGCCTGTAGAAGGTTGTGATGTCATCTGAAACCAACCTATTGAGTTGGCGCTCCAGCTATTAACTCCAAAGAAAATTACACAGGAGAAACTATCACATTGATCTTGTCTGCTCTAAATGACTATGGTTAATTTATTGACTTGAAACCGTGCAGAATGGACGTACCCATGACATCACAAGTCTGAGACATTCAGAACTGTGTTTTCTGAGTCTCAGAGGGGAAAGAATAGTATCACACCAACAACTGTGATGATGACTTTGTGATGAGGAGCCAATGTTAACACAAGATTCTGAACTCAAAAAAGTAAATTTTGCGCTACATGTGCATTTAAAATAACTGCATGTAGCTCCATGGTAAAAATGTTGGTTCACTGCAATGAATTTACTTGACTTAAATGGTAAAATCGTCTATATTTATAGTGCTTTCCTACCTTTCCAGGCACTCAAAGCTCTTTACAATCTAGCATCCACTCACCCAGTGTACGCAGACACTGAGGCATATGTGAGTTAAGTGTCTTGTCCAAGGACACAACAACAATCCACTCCTGTTGTCCACTGTGGCTCCTGGTGTTCCAGCGGTCTCCCATCCAAGTACTAACCAGGACCTGACTTGCTTAGCTTCTGAGATCTGACGGGATCTTTGAGAAGCAGTTATGGCCACTTAAGTCCATATTATTCCACACTCACTAGAAAAGCGTGCTAGTTGATGAAATCTTGATGAATCAACAGGTGGACTTACTTGGACAAAGTAACTCACATTTAAATAAAAAAGAGCAAAACATACAGATGATACAATCTAAATTACATAATTCTTCAAGCTAGAAAAGACGCCAAAGGCGGCACACTGGGCACAAATACATGTTTGTGTACAATACCTCACATTACGTCATCTTTCATTGTTTTAAACATTTGTTTTACCATCAAATACCTTCTTCACAACCATAATATGTCAGAACTCTGAAGACAAGCAAGTGTTGAACCCTCCAAACAAAACAGAAGTTGTGTAGCTTCACTACACAAGTTATAAACTCTTCGAACCTTGTCCAACACCAAAACAAAAAGCATTTCCACTTCTCAATAAACCCCTCACGACATATCGGATTGTCCCATTCAGCTAACAGCCTCTTTCTGAACTTACAAAATCTATTTCAACTCCACAAAACCGCACTTTTGTCTTTTATTTTGACTAATACGCGCGTCTCTGTGAGTTAAGGTGATTGAGAACAGTGGTCTGGCTTGGCGATTAGAGAATTACAATGATACATAACGGCATTACGGGCCCATTGTAAGTCGGAGGTGGAACTTAACTGTCGTCTGGAAGGCTGCTTTGATGGAGTAAATTTGAATAATGTATTGGCGGACACATTCGGAGCTCTGATATGGCGATGATGAGGATATATGAGTGTGGAACAGATGCGGCTGAGCACCTCCATGTGACGGGCGAGACAAGGGACTGATTAATGGTGACTGCTGACGTCCGGGCCGCGTTATTTAAATACAAGGCAAGTCATCTGCGACCGAAGAACTGCCTAGGTGAGACAGAGATCAATAGGGAAGATTATTTACTTACCCACCGCGAGATCGTTTCCATCTGGATCCAAGGTTGGCGGTTATGGTTGTCAAATGCATCGATATCAGTGTGGTTCAAGTTCAATGGGAGTTTCACTGTTTTGGAAGGAACTAAAAAGCCTTTACAAATACTTATTGTTTGTAATTTAGAGTGAGTATGTCCCCATTTAGAGTTTTCTGTTCAGTGTCCCAGCAAATGTAACTAAAACCATTGATTTGTCCGAGTTGATACAGTTTTAGACTACTCTGATACACAGCTGTAGTACATATACAGTAAATTGTCGGTTCTTTTGTCAAAATTAGGGAAAACTCTAGGAGAATTCTCCCAGAGTTCATACTGACTCACAAGTTAGTTGTAAAAAAACAAATTTACTGAGTGCATACTAATAATGCATACTTTTGCTTAGGCTACTAATAATTACATTCCAGTTCAAGTGATAAAATACTTACATATGAAATATCTGACCTGCCATTTTAATGTACTGTAGCATTAGTTAAATGCTAGCAATATTAACAAACTCACTTCCTGGATTTAAGTAGAAAAATGATCTCGACATAGATAGGACAGTGCAGTAAATAACTTGTTGGCTATTTTATGTAGTATACTATATTTTTTTGCATGCCCCTATACTTGATTTTTTTATATTCACAACTATTTTTATTATTCTTTATTTTCAGTGTTATATGTTGCACAATAGTATTGTAGCAAGTTCCTAGTTTGTGAATTTTGTTTTGTTCACTGACAAAGGCAATAAGATCTTGATTATGACTCTAATTCTAAAGCAGAACTAAGTAACATTTTGACCCTGTCTTTGTAAGTCTATGTATTGATGGTTACATAGTATTTCGGGACATTTGAAGAATGTGTCGGCTCTGGTGTTGTCACGATATTAAAATTTCAAACTTGACTTGATACTTTTTTTCTTTTGATGATATTATTAAAATTATGTATTTTAAGAGAGTATTAGTTTATGGCAAACTTGGTTCATGAACCTTTGATATTCAGTGCCGACAAAAGCAGGTTACAGACAAACAGTCCTCAAATGCTACTGACTAAAAGTACAATCTGTGACAGTTTGGAGCTAAAGACGTGACTGTTGTCAGATTATTAACCGTGGGTGTTCACCTCAAGGTTCACGTCGTGGAAACGAGCGACGAGGATAGAATCAAGATTGAAAGACTGACAGAAAGCTCATACTTTGCTGTGTAAGTGTGTAAAAGAGCAAGTCTTAAGTTTTTGTGACGGAGCTGCACTGCGCTGAAATTTAAAGATGTATCTATTGTATATTTGTCCAAACCAGTATCGATACCAGTTTTAGCATTGATTGGTATCGGGGTATAGATTTTTTGACAACCCTAGTCAGGTGTCTCCGCCGTACAGCAACTGAGAAACCATGGCTGTTTGATTTTTGTTTTTATTTAGCCGCATAAAATGTGCTTAGATGTGTTTTTGCTGCCTTGTTTCAATCTTAAGATATCGCACAAATTAGAAAAATATATAATGTTAAGTTTCGATTCAGTCGGCTAGTTTAATTACACAAAAGAGCTGTAGGGGCAGCACTAATGTTGAAGTTCTGCTTTAAAACAACTCTGTATAGATAAATAAGACATTTCCATATGCTTCAGTTGTGATCTTTGTTTCATAAACCATCCATCATGTCTTCTTAGTACCTTGAGATACTAGCTCTCTCTGGACTAGGGATGTGATATGAAATGTATGTGGTACAACCGTGACGACAGTGGTAGAAATTTGTATGTAAATGTATGTTTTATGTGTTATATGTATCTACTTTTAAAAAAATAGACAAACAAAAGACTATTCAATATGCATGGACAGTTGTATATGTACAATTGTGCACTGACCTTGTTTGTATGAATAAGCAGTAAATACAACTGTAAAGAAAGACAACATAACTGGTATTGGTACCATTGCTCATTAGAAACATCGGTTTTCTAGGCAGAATTGTAAGTAAAAACGTAGATTGTCTAGCTTCATGAATAGTTCACTAAATGGAAGAATTATATCAGCAATAAAAAGTACATCAAATTCACAATAATTACAAAGCTATCTTTCATTCACTGTTTTCCCGACATTCACTGTAAGGTAGCTGTTGCGTTGACGTATTAGGCCATTATGTGAAGCATTTAAAACTGTCTGCAGCAAAGTCTGAACAAATCTTCGCATTTTCTCGCCCGTAGTGTCCTTGAGTCCTTTGTAGTCTGAACGAAGCCAACTGCACAGCCTTTCCATGTCTCCTATACCTCCATTCCTGCCTTTACACTTGGCTTGTGGAGCTGCTGATATTGTGCAGCTACTACAGCCTCTACAGTGAGCAATTAACAAGGGTCAGCACACTTGAACCTTGTGTTAAGTTGCGTCTTCAGACGTAGAAGAGGCGTCAAGAGGGCTGCAAGTGTGGAGGTGATGTTATTGGTCAGCAGAAGATCGTCTCAAGTACGATGAAAGTAGCATTGGTTATTTTACAGATAAAACATGATATAAACTAGCTTAAACTTACTTTGTTTTTGTGTTTTGAAAGCTGGGAAAGCCACCAGTGCTTCTCGAATGTGTTATATGAAACATAACCTAAAAAGTCCCTCATTGAATTTGCAGGTTTCGTGTCTATTGAATTGCATATTGTCGAAATTCGCATAAGTAAAGCGAATAAAAAAGACGAATTAATCTCAGTTTCCATCAAAGCGCATACAGTATCTGGGTGTTGTTATGTCACATGAGCTGTGTCGTAACACCGCTGACCCTGCAGAGGGCGCTACGTGCACAATCAGTCTGGTTTCAGTTTTCTCTAAAATATTAAGTTGCTGGCGGCAGACTGCTCCGTCTTCTGCAAACTTTATCCGGACACATGCCACAGACGAGAAATAAAAGCGTGTCTTAAATTTTGACAGAGAACCAAATAAGAGCAGCAGCTAACAGCCGATCATTCACAACACAAACAGTCTGATCACAGCTGGAAAATGTCTTTGTATTAGAGTAATACACCTGGGAAAGTAAGTACAAGGTTTCCTTAAAACTGATTTTGTTAGAGAATAGACACATCCACATGGCTCTGAGTTGAGTTTTTAAGCTGTTGTAAAGAAACTCGTGTATCCTCTTTAATACTAACCTCACACGAGCATAGCCACAGTAATGTCTGGGAGCAGTACAAAAGTCAAAGCACATGTGGTACAATGTAAAAAAAAAGCTGTCTGCTGTTTCTGCCTCAAAAAAGACTCACAAAGACTCACAAAAAACATAATTACTAAAACATGCAGAATTCTTAAGAGGCAACAAACTGATTCAGATCACTCATTCATCTAAAATATAGAGGATTTCAACAGCAGAAACTGCATTGAAGCTTGAGACTCATTTGAACAAATATCGATTCTTAAAAAGTAACATTAATGACAAATTGGATGTTTTCTTATTTAGAACAACGTTAAACTCAATCGAAACTAAATTAAAACAAAATGTTTTATAATGACAGTTCTTGTACTGCATGTGTGCTGAAAATATCTAACGTAGAAAAATCGGACAAAATTATTATCGTGTCATCAAAACTATTTTTTTCAATATTACACAAAAGTTTAAAATGTTCAATATTGTAACAACACTGAGCTCAGGCAAGCTAGTTTTTTATATCATAAACACAAAACTCATGGGTGCTTGGAACCTTCATGAAGACGAGTTAACGATTATTTGATTACTAAATTAGTTGACAATTATTTAAATAATCAATTAGTTGTGATTAATCGATTACCATTTAGTGCAACATAGAATACATTCCCCTAAAACATGCTTTTTTAAAGTTTGTTTTGGTCAAAAAGTTTCATGGTGAGCCTTTAAAGGAGCCCTATTGTGTTTTTTCCAACTTTTTAGTAATAAACTACAACATACCGGTATGTAGATCAGCAATTTACATTTAGTTCACTGTAAAATCCCCAAATGATCGAAAACTGCTTAAAAATAGAAACAGCTCCAGTGACTTCCTGTTTAAAACTGCAGAAGTACTAGGCAAAGGCAAAATTTATTTGTATAGCACAATTCATACACAAAGCAATTCACAGTGCTTTACAAGGCAGGAAAATGCATCAAAACTACAATAATTAAATAATCAGCATAAAATTTACTTTAAAAAGAAGTAAAGAAATAAAGAGTGCAGACAAAGCATTTCAGTCATATGCACAGATAAAAAGACATGTTTTCAGCCTAGATTTAAACATTGTCACAGTCGAGGCCTGTCTTACATCATCTGGAAGACTGTTCCAGATCTTAGCTGCATAAAACTGAAACGCTGTTTCTCCATATTTAGTCCTGACTCTGGGCACCAGCAGGAGGCCGGTCCCTGAGGTCCTCAGAGTGCGAGATGGTTCATAACTACTAACTCCCTCCTCTTCACTGTAACAAGAAATTGATTTTAAATCACCCATTTTTATAGTTTGAAAGTGACTATGGGACAGTTTTGAACCAGACATGCTTTGCTATGAGTGTTAATTTTTGAATTATAAGAAGTAAATACAGACAAGTGGGCGAAGTATACAAGATTACTCAAAACATACATGAATCAATTCAAATACAACTTTGAGTAAACTATTGATGAGGGAATGTAGTTATACAAGGTTCAAATAATGATTTTACATGATAGGCTCTCTTTAAAGCCAGGAAGGTTATGCAAATTTTAGTTTTTAAGCATGTTATTTAACAGTGTTCTCTCACAGTCAGTTTGCTCAAAAGTTGTATTTGGATTGATTCAGGCATGTTTGAGTAATCTTGTATTGCACTGCAGCAGCTGATACTATTTGTTCAGCAAATTTCTGTTTTCACCCATCCCACATCTTATCCCAATTGTCAAAATGTGTTCAAATTGTCACTTTGCACATCTGTTACATTGCAGATCTACTTATGATATAGTTTATTCTTGAGAAAAAGCAATAGACAAACACAACACATACATAAACTACTGTTGCCCAATCACATCCCTATTACTTTAGCTTGGGAGACACCTACTGGTCCAATCACAATATCATTCCCCCATAGATCACAGTGCTACTTGTTTACTAATTTAAGTGCACTGAGAATGTATTTTCATTTATTATTTTTGTTCATTTGACAAACAAAGGCAGCTGGCTGAGATGAGAGAGAGCGAAGATTCCGAATGAATTATCCGGCGCTCTGGGGACTGCCTGTAAGGTAGTCGCTCCTACACGCTGCAAAACTCATTATGTGTGAATTAATGAAGTAGGACGTCCTCTTGGCATCACCTCTTGCCGTACACTTATGCATTATGGATTCTGATTTTTTGTTATGTTTATGTTTGTGCGCGTACGGCGGCTGTATCAGGGTCAGTTTACAACCTAAAAAAAATATTACGTCAAGTGCATTAGTTAATGAAATGTAAACATGTTGGGGATGCGTGTGACTTCTAAATTTGCATAACACCGTGTCAAGGCTCTCTTTAGATTCTAAGACAGGAAGAAAAAACGGTTTTATTGGATGTTCTTGAAGAGACCAGAAGATCCATGAAGAGTTGGGTTTATTCTTAGTTTTGTTTGAACTTAAGTGTCCCCTAGTTGCACTCCTACATTGATCAAACAAAGCCATTTAAATGAGATTTAAAATACTGACAAAAAGTGTATTTTGATAAAAATCTTCAGCCTAAGCTAAGGTGGTCTATGTCGCTTTTCTAGTGGCTGGTTGAATGTGGAGATGTTACTACGACAAGCAATAAAGGTCAACATGTGGAGTACTAAATAGAAATTCATGTTTCTCAAGGTTTTTGAGCAACAACAACAAAAAAACAGTATTTGTTTAATAGCTATCTTATAAATGAAAGCCGGGTGCTAAAGGTGGTTAGAGCTCAGGCTTCTGAACAAGGATGGGTTCGACAAGTCAACATCGCCTGATGTCTCTGGGTGGAGTTTGTTCGCCCTGTGTTACTGTGAGTTCTCTCCGGCTTCCTCCCACCTCAAAAAGATGTTTCTTATTGCCCATCATTGCAAAATTCTTTAATGACTGAATAAGAGTGAATGGTTGTCTGTCTCTAATCCTGTGATGAGCTGTTCAAATTCAGTGGAATAGGCTATCACGTGATACCCAACAGCAATAAGCAATAGAAATGAACAAACATGAAGCCCAAATTGGTTAATTGCAGCAGTTTGCAGTTCTATGTACATGGATCATTTACCTATCAACTTTCTGATGCCACGATTACAATAAAGTGGACAACATGTGCCACTTCGGTTGTCCCAAACTGTTCCCAACACAGGAGTTTGCAAAGGGAAAAGGAAGTTATGACACACAAAAGAAACGTGGGCGGACCATGACAGCATAGCAACTGGATGCCAGGTATGTAAAATAAACAGCAATAGAGACAACCTCTGTAACATAAATGAAGTGTGAGAGCCTACAAAATACTTGTTTTCATCTACCACCAATCTCCTCACCCAGTTCATCCAAAAAAATTAGATTGTGTAGATGGTGTATATAGGGTCCAAAAATGTTATCAAGCCACTTTACAAAAAAATCATTAAAAAAATAAAAATAAGTTAACATTTGCTGCTTGTTGCAGTTCACAGGCAGGGCTTATTAGTTCTGCCGTTATGAACAGATAATTAATCGATCTGCTTACTGTATATTTCTAAACCATTTTAAATCAAGATTGTGCTTTACAATCAACAAATGTAAATTAGCTATCATGCTATGGTTTATTACTAAAAACATGGAAAAAAAAATCATCAATCCTTTCATGTTATTCCTCATGTAAACACTAAATAATCTAGTTAGACCAATCTCGTAGCAACTGAGGTCTAATTGCTTACAAGATCTCATCTCATATTGATAGAATATGTACATCATGTTGGCTTTACTGATAAATGAGAATAAAAACCTTAAAAACACATTGGTAGAGCTATCAACCTCACCTCTTCTTCACCAGCTCCATCATTCTCTTCACTGTTTCATGTCCTGAGTCACATAACACCCCCAACGGACGCCACAAAAGCACCAATATCGTTCCAAAATTCTGCACCACAGTAACTCTTTTATGTCCGCTCACTACTGCCCCCTCGTGAGCGCTCGCCGGCTCCGCCACGGCTCCCGACACTCTCCAAGAGCTTTAAAGAGGCACTTATACGAGCCTCCAATCGGAATCACCACATGTTCTGCTGAGTTTTTATACGAGGTCGCGGCAGTAAAGCATAAGGTGCCATGTGTGAGGTGTACAGTGCGGTGGTCCGGGGGTGCGGGTAGGGTCAGGCCGATAAACCTCCCATCCGCCTCGTAAACATGGCCGACGTGTTTATTGCATCTGATAGAGGCACGGCTGACAATGTGCCGGTAATTTAAAAGCCGTATAATCAAAGTGGAAATGGAAGACTTGGGAGCGCCGTGTTGGTGCGTAAAGATGTGACGGTATGTTCGGAATGTGATCAAAAAGGCTTGTTTTTAGCTTTTGACAGTTAAAGAAAACATGTTAGAATATTATGCCAGACTAGAGTTGTGTTTCGTATTTATTAGACTTTTCAAGCTTGCTTCAGATGATTTTCACTTTGCTAGCAGATATAACAGTAAAAAGGAAATAGCTTGATAAAAACAAAGGCGGTTCAAAACATACTAACAAAACTTGGTCAAAATTAACATTCCTACATACAGCATAAAGAGTTAATAATGAAATTGGTAACTAAGGCTTACTAGCAGGGCAACACAAACCTGCTCACTGGCAATGCCTTGTTCGCCTCCTCAGCTACACCTCCAAATACCTTTTGCCGAGCCCCACCCCGAAAGGGCCACTGTCCAATCACACAACTTGGCAATCGTTACTATGTAAATAGGGCCCGTCAAATCTTGAGCTCCAAGCAAGATGGTGAAGCGATGCGCCTACAGTTTATGTAAATTGGACCCCAAAAGATTGACCGGAGGAGTTGTGTTTTTTTAAATTTCCAAAGTCGAAAACACAATTGGTTGATTGGCTAAATGGATCGCAAAGACAGAGCCCCAGCCACTGTCTCTCAATCCAACAGTAATTCCATCTTCCCATTCATTACCAATAAATATCTTAACTGCATTCTTTTGTTGTGGTGTGGTTCTTGCAGGTGAATGCACCTTAAAGAATGTTACAGAAGGTTGTATTTAGCAGAATGATAAGGCTTGGGTCTGCTGGTGTAGTGATTTTTATTATTGCAATATACTGTAGTTGGTACAAGTAAGCTTTATGCTTTCCTACCAAACATGACAACCTCTCTCTTCATCTCATGATACAACTATGCTCTTATCATACTCCTATTAATAAACTTAAGCTTGGTAGGCTAGTCTTGAACAGCTTGTTTGGGGTCATCAAGTGCCTACGCTTAATTTAATTTTACTTCAGCTAAGAAGGTTAGGGCAAGACGGTTCTGGATGGTTCTGGAGTCAATCAGCAAACCAGATGATACTGTTTGTTGGTCAGAACCAACTCGAGTTGAGATAGGCTGGATACCTTCTCCTCCTTTGACCTTGTGTCAACGTTTAACTTCTGAAGTTAAAATTTGGGGAGCTTTATCAATTAAGTATTTTGGTAAAGTAAAAAAGTTTTTGTCTTCCGTGGAGCAAACAAACACCAACGGCAGACCGTTTGCACAAAGTAAATGAAACCGGCTGATGCACCAGGCAAGGTCTTGAATAATCTGGTTGTTTCTGTGCAGTTTGCTTTCTTCTCCCCATGTATTTGTTCTCACTTCACTGTAGCAGTCCAGTTCCCTCTGCCAAAATGCTCCAAACAAAACTGAATGTTTTTTAAAAAAGTGCAGAAAATCTCTGAGATTTACCTACGACATCACAGATCAAGGACATTCAGAACAGTGTTTTCTGAGGCTCAGAGGACAGACAGAACTACAGCAGTGTTTTTGATGAGGTAGAACAGGATGAAAAAACTCCCATAAGTCATAATGTGTCCATTATTTACACATTTAACAAATGCTCACTTGCCCTTAATATGATTGTCATGTGTTTTAATCTCAAAATACAAACTGTAATCACGCTGTTCAAACTTCACATTCCAGAATTCATCACCTTTTAGGCGAAAAATTCCACTCTACTATTGAATTCTCTTGCATTCCATGTCATTGCCTTTCCCTAGTAGAAACTTTCATTCTTCCCTTTCGATCGTGTCCTATTTTCACTTGTGACACAAATGACACATCGGCTCGGTCTTTCCCCAACCGTCCGCCCCAAACATGTTCGCAACAAACACTCTTTCTCTCATATTTCACCAACAAATACGACTTTAACCTTGTCTTGTCCGGCCCTCTCCACTACCCCTGACATCTGCAATTCAATTTCCCCCCAACATGCACGAAAACAGCTTCAAATGAGATTCAAGTTGCCGTCCTTGTCACCGCTGATGCCGCTGGTCCACGTCAGGTATGAAGCAAATAAAAAAGCAGTTACCGGTTTACAATGGCAAATGTGACCTTCCCGAAACACGCGCCTGTCCCGGGTGAGTGGGTACGACGCGTCCCGGAGAAGAATGCTTAAAGAATGCGGCCATAAAAGAGTATGTTTGGAGGATCGCTCAGCCCAATGGGACAAAGTGGTGTGTTAGATGGGTTAGTAAGGTCCATGTTGTGGTTCACAGATGTAGAATGGACACAACGCTGCTTTTAAAGAAAGAAAAAAATTTAAAATACTGTTGTGGGAGAAAAAATAAAGGTACACACAAATATTGTGCCATTTTTCCATGAGATAATCCTGTTTCCTTTATCAAAAACTCAGCTGGAGTTGGGGTTTTGCTGTTCCACCTTGATGTCATTAAGTGGTAATAGAAGTTATTAGCAACAGTTAGAATGAGTGGCAAATCAGGCAAAACAAATGTATTTCTTTGTTGTCGTGGCTTGTCTGCTACAAGCATGTTTGTTAACAGTTGATTATTTTGGACATTTTAACTGCAACAGACTCAAAAACATATTTTTTATCAAGAAAAAGGTAATAAGGTCAACTGTGTTTGATTCCATTGTCTGTGATAAATGTGACAGAAGCGAAAGTCATTTTTCTTTATCTGCTTTGCTACCACTATTTACTTGACTTTCTCTTTTTACATGTCAGTAACAAACCCAGTACTCAGGAGAGTTGTTGTGGGTTGAATTTGTTATCAAATTGAAGTGTCTTTTTCCGATTTTAGCTGTATTTTGAGCTTTTACAGTAGAAAAGTCCTTTCTCTCCATTGACACCGTTGCCACTCAGCACTCACATTTAGAATGCTGTGATGTCACCTGCATAACCTCTATACAGGAAATGCTCCTTTACTGGAATCACTTGAAACAACAAACACTTAGCATTTGAGCTAGTCCGATAAAAATAGAAGAACTCCGGAGCACTCCCCAGTTTATTTTCCTATAGCCGTTAGCATTAGCCTCAAAAAAACGCAAGATAGGAATAATCCAAAGAGTGTCAGCTGGTGGAAACCTGTCGAACTTATTTAACAGAGGTCGGAGCTTCGCTACAAGTGATTGTTGAATTTGCAAACGTTATAGTTAAAACTAGTGTCTAAACTGCTAACGGCTAGAAAACATTGTGTAATAATCTCTCATCTTGTGCCTTTTTTAAGACTTCAATGACCACTAAACGTTCTCTTTTATGTGGACATAAACATCAACAAATAAAAAGGTGTACATATAACTTCACTTATCTGTAGAGAAGCATCCAGGTAAACGGTAAGTGATGGAGTTTGTATTGCATTTTCTGCTTATGAATAGGGATGCACCGATCCGGCTTTTTCAGTTCCGATACCGATCCCGATACTTTATAATTGAGCATCTGCCGATACCCGATATCAACCGATACTTGTGTAAGGACTGAAATAGCTCTTTGTTCCTTTTCAAAACATAAGACTTTTGATCATATAGTCTTATTTATACCGCAAGACAAACTGAACAACTTAAGAAGGAGAGAGAAAGAGAAGAGAGAAAGAGAGAGAGAGAGAGAGAAGAGAGAAATAAGAGAGAAAGCGTGAGGAGAGAGAGAAGAGAGAGAGAAGAGAAGAGAAGAGAGAGACAAAGAGAGGAGAGAGAAGAGACAGAGAGGAGAGAGAAAGAGAGAGAGAGAAGAAAGAGAGAGAGAGAAGAAAGAGAGAAATAATGAGAGAGAGCGCGAGGAGAGAGAGAAGAGAGAGAGAGAAGAGAAGAGAAGAGAGAGAGACAAAGAGAGGAGAGAGAAGAGAAGAGACAAAGAGAGGAGAGAGAAAGAGAGGGAGAAGAGAAGAGAGAAAGAAAGAAGAGAGAGACAAAGAGAGGTGAGAGAAAGAGAGAGAAGAGAAGAAAGAAAGAGAGAAGAGATGAGAAGAAAGAGAGAGAGACAGAGAGGGAGATTGAGAGGAGAGAGAGAAGAGAAGAAAGAGAGAGAGCGCAAGGAGAGAAGAGAGAGAAGAAAGAGAGATAGAAAGGGAAAGAGAAAGCGTAAGGAGAGAAAGAGAGAGAGAAAGAAATAAGAAAGAAGAGAAGACAGAGTAGTAGAGAGAAGAGAGAGAATAGAGAAATAGAGAGAAGAAAGAGAAAGAGAGAAAGAAGAGAGAAAGCGAAAAGAGAGGAGAGTGGGAAGAGAGAGAAAGAAAAGAGAATAAAGAAAGAGAGAGAGAGAGAGAGAGAGGAGAGAGAGAGAGAGAGAGAGAGAGAGAGAGAGAATAAAATGTCAACATTGTGAGACATTCTGGCTCAACATCAGCCTATAAATCAGACTCATTATGTCCAATTAAACACAACTGGGATATCGGCTGAACCGATATCATGGAGCCGATACTCGATCCAGCAAAATTTCCTGGATCGGCACCGATATTCGATCCCAGTATCGGATCGGTGTATCTCTACTTATGAATGTATCAGTTTTGGAAAAATAAAACATAACATCTTATTAAAACATTAATCTTATTAAAAAAAAAAAAAAGCTTCAAAAGACACAAATCAAATCAGTTTTTCTAAATTTTAGCTGGAATTGCTTGTTCTAGTGTGTTTTATCCATGAAAGTGCATTATATTCAGTGGATCTGCGTCATCACATAAACCAGAAGGAATATGGCATTGGGCTGTCTGTGTTGTAGTAACTAAACAGAGCTGCTCATTGCGCGTCTACTAATTTAATGTCTAAGCCTTGAAGTATATCAGCCTTGAACTGCCTAATTTAGCAACTACTATTCATTTTTGTACTCTCAACATAGCGAAAAAAGAAAAACTATTCAAAACAAAAAAAGAACACTTTATTTTATTGTAGTGGTATAAATGAGTTCAATTAAAAGACAAATATGATGCATTTTTGTTTTTTGTTTTTCTTCCTTCAGACATGCTCCTGAGTACCCAAATTTGTAATCTTATACAGCAGAACTGACTGAAAAGGAAATTTCACAGGGTAAACAATCAAATGGATCTTGCCTGATGTAATAGTGCTGCAGAAATGCTCAAGACAAGTTTGGATGATTGGTGGACTAGTGTAAAAGATCTCAAAGATCTATGACATCACAGATCACAAGAATGGTGTTTTAATGGGGAATGAAAAATATCTCACAGACAAAACTTCAGCGATGCTTTTGATGAGGAGGAATAGAAATTAAACTTCAAACAAACAAAAAAAATCATTTTGCATATGTTCCTTTTAAGGCTAAATCAGTTGTTAATCAAGTTAACCCTGACCCTTCCCCCAGGGCTCCCCTGCAAAAGAGATTCTGAATCTCAGTGGGACTTCCCTGGTTAAATAAAGGTCAAAAAAAATTCAAGTTTGAACATGTTGGCTTTTTAGTGGCACTGCATTTATTAAAATTTGAGTTTTAGAAGAACTAGAATTCAGAATATTCAGCTTAATATTAAGTTGTTTCACCAAATAAGAATGAGTTGCTCTATATTTCAATTGTTTCTATACATTTATCAGTCTGTGGACAAGGAATGTCCCTTTGTCAATGGGGTAAGTACTTTGAGGCTATTCAACACTTTTTAGGAGGCTGTGTTTTAAGAGCTGAGGTGGAAGTCTAACCATGACTTTTAACAGACACTAACGTTACACAATATCTCCTCAGTACAGACAAGTGTAAATATTGATAAAGTAACTACTGCTGCATAAGATTTAGGTGAAAAAAAAATGTTTTTAGCATTGTGGCTAACTGTTGTTAGCAGACAGACTCACCTCGCTGCAAAAAGCTGTATAAAAACATTACAATTTATCATGATGAACAATTGTGAAGATTGTTCATCACATGATTTGCTCACTTGCATTAGCTAAATGAGCAAATCATGTAGACTAAAGTAATGAAGTTTAAAATGAATTATTTCTGTTTGTTTACATTTTTCAGATGCAAAAATCAGGTATAGCCCCTTTAAGCCATGAAAAACATTTATTAAAAAAGAGTTGCTCTTTGAAGAGGGATAGCTTCAATTAGGAAAAATATTATAGTTGTCTGTGTGTAGCAAACTAAGGCAGTCAGGAAAAGCTAAAAAGTCTTTATTCTATCATGGCTAATTCATATAAAAAAGTACACATCAATGTGTTGCGACCAACGCAGCCTTCAATGAGATATATTTTTTTGGTTTAACAAAAACATTAAAAAAAGCTTCTATTCACGTTTATTTTTTGCTAAAACTTACACAGTTGGCCTTTAAATGTTTCTGTTGAATTATGCATGTGATATTTTTAGTTAGAAAGAAAGAAATGACAGCATTGACTTGTGCCGTGGAGAGCTATACAGTGCCATGTGATGTGAAAGTGCTGCCATCTAGTGGATTAAAGAAGTATATCACTGTGTGCTGCAATTTCCATATGTATTCTCACTAAATCAGTAATCAGTAGTCTAACTTCTAACTACCAAGTAATGTAAAATAATAATTATCACTGAGATAACAAATTATAAGTATAGGACATCTTAAAACCTATAACTCTGGCTTATTTTCTTTAAAATAATGTCTTTGAATTCTAGATGCTTTATGATTATTTCTCTATTTTTAATATTAATTATAGGTTTTATTTGTAGGTTTAGCTCCCAGAATAATCCAATTACTTCTAAGAAACTATACTGTACAAAAATGGCTTCCCTTTTTGGACCCTCACCCACAGTTAGCAGTAAGCCCTGCCTCAAGACAACTTATAATTGATTAATAAAAAAAAAAAAAAAAAAAAAAAAAAAAGGTTAATTCACATGACACAACACATAGCTTCCATTACTTAAAAAATACCAAATGTGATTTTTAGCATGCATGAATCATTCCTAATACAACTTTGGCAAGCTAATGATGAGAAAAGGCAGTTATAACAAGGTTAAAGAAAAGTCCATGACAAGACAGAATCCAAGTGCCCGTGAAACCAAAGTAAGAATAACCCTGGATGTACACTGAATGTGAGGCGAGTTCGGTGCGGGTTCGGAGCGGTTTTACTGCGACATGTATGATGTAAGGTTAAGATGAAATATAGTTAAAATATAGTTTAGGCTCATTCAGCAAAAGAAATAAACTCATTACCTGGCAGCCAGCTTCTTTCTGTCCATCCGGATCAGACGATCTAGCACTAACCTTTTCGAAGTACGACGTTTTCTGAGGATTATATTATTTTGATAAACCAGGTGTTTTCGCGTGTCTAGTTTCCTGTTTTGTTCTTGGGGTTTTTTGTCAAAAGGACATCAAAACCTGCGCAGCTCCCACACTCACATCCACAGAGGTCACTAGAGCTGGGCGATGTGGGAAAAAATATATTAAAATTTTTTTTTTTTTTTCATATTGATCAATCTCGATTTTCGATTCGATTTTGTTTAACCTTTTCAAAAACAAATGAAAAATGTCATTCATGAACATAAACAAAACCAAAACTTTTACTATGTCCCATTTATTCAATTTTTTTTGAAACTATATATCAATATTCTGGCTCAAAGTTGCTCTAAACTACACATTTTTACTGACAAAAGATTGGGTTTCGATTTTTCAATTCAAATCCCACCACCAAATAATTGACGATTTCTATCTGTATTTCTCAATATTTCGATTAATGGCCCAGCCCAGTACATGGACGCATTGATTTTAAGCGAAAGCAGCTCTCTGATTGGCTGTGCTCGGGTGGTCCTCTCCGGTTTCACTTTATAGTTTGTAAAAAAGACATTTATTGATCAGAATTGAAACTAAAATTGAATACATAATAATATTAACCATGTGTCGACGGATTTGGGAAAGGAAGTTGTCAAATTTAAAACCTAAATCGTGTTGGAAGTGTAAAAACCAGCTACCACTCCTTAAACCCTATCGCCGGGTGATTTTCACCAGAGCAAATGTATTTACATGATGTTCAATATGTTGCGTTTTTTTGAGTGTCATGAATCCCTGGGTAGATTCACCATTGTTTTTGACGTCTATGAAGGTGTGGGTGTTTCCCTTCCCCAAAGCCCACTTTTTCCTCCAGGCTTGCTTTTGGGTGATTTTCACCCGGCGATAGTGAAAGAGGGTAATGTACGTTTTGAGTGGATTTCACTCAGTGATAGTGTTAGTGTTTAAAATCAAATGATCGAGCCACATGACAAGGGTGACAACATTCAGACTCACCATATTTTCACCATATTTACTGTCCCTCATCAACTCCAGCTGTCATTCTGTTGCAGGATTAGTGTCTCTGACATCTTAGCTAGTGAGTAACACAGGTTTGCTTTCGGGTGATTTTCAGTCGGCAATAGTGATAGAGGGTTATGTACGTTTACCTACAATATGTAGCAAGATGTTTATTATGAATTATGAATATGTATCACAAAGTGGTGATTTCAAAGTGAATTCTTAAGGTGAAAACAATATTTTAATCAAGTGGTCATTTTTACACAAAGAAAAAATACAATTTTTTTGTTCCTCTCTCCTGTGGCTGTTTGCGTGTCCAGGAATCTGTGCTTCACCAGGGAAGGCTCACATGTCTCAGGAATGGGTGGACCAAACACCAAGTTTCCTGTATGAGTATATATATATATTTTTAGGAAGTTTTTGTTCTCAAATTCCAAATTTAGTAATTCAGTAATTTGGAGCATGTTTGTAGTATCTTCCTATGTTTTTATTTTCCATTTTGTTCCACATATCACAGTTTAAAATAAAAAAAACACTCTATTTTATCAAGTGTTGTCATATTTTGATGTATTTTTTATGACAAATACTTTTTTTTTGGTATATTATATCAGGTAAAAATTACCCGGCAAAAGTGATGTAACTTTTTATAGTGAAAGTGTTCTAGGGTTAAGAAAGTACTCAAATACTGCATTATTAAGTAGGTAAGCCTTATTTGTATAGCAGTAGCGCTTTGTATAGACTAGTTTTGACAGAAGTTTTCATCTTTACCTTCATTTTTGTCTGGTATAGACATTCTACGACAGCGTTGCCCATTGTAAGGCCCCGGGGGGTTTAATTTGGCCAGCAAAGAGGTGCTGGGATATGTGAAGAATGTCTGTCTAATTACATTTTAAGCTGAAAAAAACTGTTAAAGTACACCGCATTAGATTTATTCTGCTAATTGGATGTTATTAAAAGACAATTTAATCACTATATTATTGCAAATAAATGTTTGGCAATATAAAAGGTTTGACCAACACTAATATTCCTATTGGCCAATCGAAAAATAATAGTTTTGGCATCTCTTCTCCAAAAAGACATGATGAACATTCTTAACCTACTACAACACTAGCTAGAACTTTGAATGTTTTCATATTACCCAAACATCAAATCAAATCAAATCAAACTTTATTTATAAAGCGCTTTTCACACAAACATTGTAACACATACACACGCACCGACTCATTACCATGTACATACCCCCCACCCAACACCCCAGACCCCCCCCCCACACACACGCAGACACAAATACAAAAATACATTTCCTACGCTTGCATACATACATTGGGCTGGGTACAGATGGACCAAAGAAAGCGTCATCAGAGGAGCTGTCTGCACCAGGAGCAGAGCCACCTGCAGCCACAGGACACCAGCCCAGGGCCAGAGAAGAGATGAGGTCAAGACCAAACCTCCAGGGCCCAGAGCCAGAGCCAGCAGCCACAGCCGACCACAGCTCCTGGTGCAGAGGCTCCTCAGAGGAAACACTGGAGAACTTAAAAGTGAATTAAAATAAGTGAAAAGGTAAATACAAGCAAACTAAGAACTACATTGTAAAATATATACTTAAGAAAAGCTTAAAAATACTAAAATCTAGAACTAGTAATAAAATAAAATAAATAAATAGATTAAATAAATAAATAAATGTAAAACAATAAAACTAATCAAAGGCTAAGCTAAAAAGATGGGTTTTGAGCCTGCTCTTAAAAACCTGAATGTTCTCTGCGGCCCTGAGGTCCTCCGGCAGACTGTTCCATAGATGGGGGCCGTAAAACTGAAAAGACGCCTCGCCGTGAGTGTGTGTCAACATGGATCAACAATATATATTATATTTTAGCTGAACTACAACTCAAAGAACACTGAATAACCAATACAAACAGTCTTTGTTTTCTGTTAAATGTAATGCAATTCCCAAGTTTGACCACTAGATAGAGCTCACTCTCCTTGAACCATCATCTCAACGCTGCCTGTCTCCACTGTGCTACATTCACTCCACAATCAATGTCTGCCTGTGTTAATTGGTTTCTTTCTCGGCGACATCACTCCTCCTTCGCCACATTCTGCACTTTCAGCTCATCAGCAGCGTTTGGCCTGTTTCCAGTTCTGTTCTGAGAATAAACAATTACCACTGTGTTATCACCTCCATTTATTTTTTCCTCTGGCTGGGAACATTGTCTTCTTTTTTTTTTTTGCAACCAGAACGTTTATTTGCTCGCTGTTGACAAGATAAGAGGACAGATGCAAGGCACACAGTCGTCATTACACGTTCTATTATCACCATTCGGACGTTATTTAAAGGGGCACTCTGGAACTTGTATGGTAAAGGGCCTGACACCTGCTTTTTGCAACGGATAGTATTGTCTGCCTGGTTTCAAGATGTCAGTGCTTGAAATGTTACATAGTTTATTTTATTAAACAACAAATAAATAAGCGTTTTCATCCTATTTGGCTACTTTGAGATTTATAATTCTCTCGTCTATGAAGCAGTGACGTAAAGGTAATTCCACAACGGTTACCTAGCAACCACATTGTAAATATGGGCCAAAATCCACATAAATGACACAGACGTTACAATTTGACAAATGCGAACATCTTGTAAAGCAAACTTTGCTAAATGATTGTTTAATCCTCCGGGAAACTGTCAGTTGTGTGCAAGCTGTCTTTGCATTTTTGTGCTTTTTGATGACATGTGTGTGGAGATTTGTTAATTTCTTCATAAAAACAAACCTTTCCTGTTGTAATACAGATTTAAATACTGTGGCTTTAAGTATCTATATGGCCCTTTTCAGGTATTTGTAGTGGGATGTCGCTGTAATTTATTGAGCAAATATTAACTTCAACATTTACTTGCTTTTCAAACATTATGAGGGGTCAACATTTGTCACTAAATAGCCTCATTGGTCATAAACATAATATGCAGAAATAGCTGCCACTGATCAAGCTGGAGCAACAACTTGAGCCAGGGCTGTTGTCAGCTAACTACAAGAGTTTATCACTGTGCGAAAACAAAAGTTATGCTGCTAATTCAACATTTGTGAATAAAATTCCACCATACGACCCATACACATTGAGTTGAAGGAAAAATGCTGAGAAAAACACAGTCTCAAGCTTCAGGAACCAGTTCAAACCTGATCCAAAACAGCTTTCATCCTGTTTTGTTGTTTTATTCAAAGAAGTTTCCCGAGCAAACCAGATGTACAGCGTCTCTTTCTGCATGGAGCATGCCCAGTAGAGCGGAAAGTGACGACGACCGATAATTTTGGAACCAATGCCCCATACTGTAAAAGTCTTTGGATTGGGATAGAACACGTGTCACATCGGTCTGTACTTTAAACCAATCAGGAAAGTGGAGGGTCAGATGGATTTCTCACGAGTTTGTGAATTCACAAATATCGCAAGAGAATCCATCTTGCTGGCCAGGTTAATGACATACAACAGTAATTTACATTTTGTTTTTGTAAATCACAAAATGTATCTAAAAATACTGGAAAATATAAACAGGTCTCTTAGCGGGGCTTCTTTTATTTATTTATTTTTTAACTGAAAATCGATGCTACTAAGCCTTCTCTGTCCAATATAATGCTATAAAACTGATGAAATGTAGCAAGCAACAGCTGATTATACTGAATGGAGTTGTAGAAAGAATGCTATACCTTATCAATCGTCTATTTTTAACTTATGGTGCTGCAGTTACACAACACATTCTGCTCTGCTCTGTTAAGTCACTTCGCTGAATATGCATGAATGACGTTGATCTAATGAATTAATCCCAATCAGCGCAGAGTGGAGAGGCTCGCTGTCAGACTAAGATAGATCTGATTGCATACGGGAACAAACACGGCTTGCATAATAACTTTTTTTTTTTTCTTCTCATCCACCCCCTCCAGCTTATTACGTGTGACATTTAAATTGTTCCTGAAAATGCAAATGAGCCAGCTAAGTGGTTGTGCAACGTAATTGAATCTCCGTCCGTGCCTTGAAAGAACGAGAAAGGAAGAAGGCGAGTGTGAGGAGTTAATGAATTGTGAGAGAACACTTTGGGTTTGGAGTTTTAAGTAATTTCAACGTGTCTGGCCGTATGTCAGGTTCTTGTACTACATCGGCGGAACAAGAGACGATTGGTTGGAGGTGGCTGTACAGTGGTAAAGTAGTTTGCAAGATCAAGAAAGTAGTGCAATGTCAAGGCTTGTATTGGTGTGTTTTTCATGGTAGAAATGGTTAAACCTAAAATAGGACTATTCATTGTATTTCCAGTGAGCCAAATTTTCGAGGGACAATGGTTCGAAGCCCAGACAACAAAACTGCACCGCAAACATTTTGACCGACATCTACAACTAATTCTATACTAGATAACTTTTTTTCATATAAGTCAGGGGTCTGCTACCTTTTACAGCAAAAGGGCCACATTTGCCCAATTCCTACTAAATGAAAGTTGGACAGAGAGGCAACTGTATTTAGTTTAAATAATTTGTTTCACTAAGCACTTCTTTTCATTATGCAAGGCACCTGTGCGTTTTTTGAGAAAGAAAGGGGAATTCCAGCATTTTTTTTTTTTTTTTTAAACACAAAATAACCATTGTGAAGCTGAATTCACCAAGTGTTTGATTGTTCACCCAAGAATAGGTAACATGAGTTGGGTTAGACCGTCATGAGAAAGGTTAGTTTTACCCCACTGATGATGTGTTGTTGCAGTAGCAATTCTTACTTTAAATACATTTAAAAAAGGTAAATTTAAATAAACTATACTGTAAATAGAATAGACAGTAAAGAAGGTCCTTAAACCTTTCTGTCCTTTATCTCAATCAAATCTTAAAAAGCAGCACTGATGTATTTAAAGAGCCGCATGTGGCTCTCGAGCCGTAGGTTGCAAACCCCTGATTTAAGTCAATAAAATACAATTGCTCACAAAAAATAAGCCTAAAGTCGAACAATGTCCAGATAAATTCAAAGTAGATCAATAATCAGGAGCCGTACAGAAAGGACTAAACCTATGTAGGTCGACATTAGGTAACTTCATGTGAACCACATCTTCAACAAGACTAGACACAAAATTTGAACCAGGATTAGCAACAAATGCAACTAAGCAAGAACTGTGGTCCAGCCCATGGCCCATTTCACCACGATAAGCTGGTGCCTATTGCTTAGTGACTTGCGAGCTGCCATTTTGAATAGATCTGGTCCAAAAAAAATAAACTACTTTGAGATTATAACCATGTTGCAATGTTGCTTTACATTATTTAAATAATGTTGAATATTTGGGCCACCTTCCACTCCAAAACATCCAAATGTGACATCATGAGCTGGTAATAAAAGTTCATACAGCCTTTGTAGAGTCTGTTTCTCTGTTCATTTGTGAATGAATGACTATTCAATAACTGTATATTACCTCACTTTCATCAAGCAATGGTTGTGGGTTTCATGTGAACTTGATCGTAAATCTAATTTTGAATGTTTTATTAATTAACACCTTTCCCACTAGAAAAAACTGAACACACTTGATTACACTTTTGTGTGGCCTTTTGTCCTTGGGATGAGCCATAAAACATTCTATGAAGTTCTGCTGACTCACCCACCATTCTAAAATAAATGAAGCTGAAAATTTTGGATTTTAAATATCCATTGGTTTAATACTAGACTTACTCAAATATATCTGAGAAATTATATAAATGCAACTTATTACAAAAATTAAGGTGATTGTAAACCCTTAAGTTCCACTCACAAGCACATTTCAAACAGAGCTGGCAAAGGGGGTCGTGCTACAAGAGTAAAAGACGTTGTAAAAGGAGGGGATGAGTGTGGAGAGGAGCTATGTGATTGGTTTGACTGCAGGCGTTTGTGATCAAAAATAATCAGGCTAATCTTATGCCACAGCTATACTAAAAATGATGTTAGTATTTGCAGTCAAAACCTGAGTGAGCACACCTTCGGTTTTGACTGTTCTGACCTGAAGCTTGCTAGTTTGCCCTTAAATTTTGCAGCACAGTCCTGGTGTGCGTTGGACTTAAAAGGAAAACTTTGGATTATATAGGATTTGAATTTGGATTTTAAACAGATGGTCAACAAATTCCACTTCAACATCACAGTCATAGGCACGAAAAGCAACAAGTACCATCGTTTGACAGGGCGAAACCGTCAAGATGTGAAATGTCCTTGCCAGATTGTAAATTGAGACCTACCAATTTACTCACATCTGGGATACAGTTTCTAAGAGGTCGAACTTTAGAAGGTGCAGTTCTTCTACTGTCCAGATTAGCCTATTAAGAAGATGGTACCAAAACGAGTTCCTGACCGGACATGCCACAAGAATCGACACTTTGACAAAGGCTAGAGTGTGCAGCGTAAAGTATCTAAATATAATCAGAAACTGGCACATTTCTTGTGATTGTTGGAAAACCTAATGAACCTAATCACATTAAATTCAACTTGAGTCAATTCTTGAGTAGCATTACTCTAGAAGCTTTTTAGATCTGCGCATCTTTGCAGGAGAAAGTTTACTCTTTTGTGATTTGTAGAAAGTTTGCAGTATTAGAAAGTTTGTAGCATGGACGCATGAAATTAAGTACTTAAGCCCATGTTACCGTATTTATCTTTCCACAAAGCCGTCACTACGGCAACAGCTTCTTGTCTTCTCCGCGCTAAACACTTGTAATTGATGCTTGGCCCTGAATGAGTTATTGGCTGTTTGTTATTCCGTTGAAAGAAGCAATTTGAGGGTTAGCAAGCAATTAGCAATTTATTCTGAGTGCTGGAAGACGGAGACCTATGGGACTGCAAACCGATTTGAACCCAACTGGAAATCTCCTCCGGCGAATCCGGTAAAGTGTTCTCATGTTACTAACTGAATATAATAGACCCGAAAATTTGGTTATGTTATAGTGCCATGTGGGGAAACGCTCCGATACGGCTTCCCATCAAGTATCGGATTGGGTGTCAACATGCATATTCATAAAAGGGTTTAATGAAGACCCCGTATTGATTAAGCCTGTTCTAATGGGCCGCGTCGTACAGCCAGTGCCGGAGTCTAATTGGATTACGGTGACTTTGGGAAGTACTCGGAGAGATAGAGATGTGGAGGCTAACGCTAACGGTGTAATTGACAGGGATGAAGATGGATGCTACCCGGGGCGCGCTCCTGCATCGGCTCTAGTCCCGGAGAGAGGGAAAATAAGGGGGAGAGTCAGTTGATGCGCCTCCTCATCTCGCGTAGACCGTAAAAGGACGTTTAATCAGACTAGAGCTTTTTGAATAACCTGTCGCCTTCAAAGATGCAAGAGATATGTCAATAGTGAGTACAGAGGTCGCAGGCTTTGGTTTTTTTTTTTATGTTACTATTAAGACAAGGGTTTGTTTTGCTTTTTTTGTTATGAAAATGTTAAAGGCAGAACTAGAAAATTGACATTCTTGAATTTTTTGTCATTTCCCATCATTCATTCCTCATCAAAAGCTCAGCTGGAGTTCTGTCTTTGGGATGCTACACAGATGGAGAGAAATACTTGATTTATCTCTGAAAAGGCAAATTGATTCTCTAAATTCGACCCAATGGCTAGAACCTAACCTGAGGATTTGGTGCAGTTGGTGGTGGAAAGGTGAACTCTGGAGACGCATCACAGTCACGTCCAACTGATCTCTGGAGACACGTCACAGTCAGGTCCAGGTGAACTCTGGAGACACGTCACAGTCAGGTCCAGGTGAACTCTGGAGACACGTCACAGTTCAGGTCCAGGTGAACTCTGGAGACACGTCACAGTCAGGTCCAGGTGAACTCTGGAGACACGTCACAGTCAGGTCCAGGTGAACTCTGGAGACACGTCACAGTCAGGTCCAGGTGAACTCTGGAGACACATCACAGTCAAACTGGTGTCATCATCATCTACAATACTTCTTCCTCTCTGAAAACGGTACAAAACCTGTTGCTGCATTTGCGCTTTATTTTATAAATTGCAGCTATGGAAAATCGTGTATGTAGCATTTAAACCCATTTCCTGTGTGCAAGCATTACAAATGAAACTCTGGCCAACAAAGTATGCATTCTGGGACAGCGGGACATTGCTGGAGCTTTATGTTTCCAAGCCCAATCCCAAACACACATCAGCCATGCGGTCAGAGGCGCAGCTGCAACATGTGGACGCACAATAAGCCTTAATGACCACTATGACAGACAGGCCGCCGGAGTGGAGCTGACATTACTGTGCATGATTAGGAATGCTGAGAAACAGGACTTTTGGCGGACGAACAGCGTCCGACATGCAGCTGGATTAATTATGCCGCTCCTCATGTTTCCGGAAAACATGACCAAAAATTAAATTGCCATAGTAATGTGTGATTTGTGTTACTGCCAAATGTGGAGTCGTTCATGCCATGGGAAATTGCAAAAGCTAAAGAGATCACAAGTGTAACAGCAATCTCACAGATGTGGTGAATATAATAAAGGAGATGTGTCATTTTTCGAGGTTTCGATGATATCCACAGTTTTATATTTTGTTCTTAGTAAAGTGCAGTAAAGGAATTGATCAGAAACTTTTTTTTTTTGTTTTTTTCTGTTTGAAACTGCAGAACTGTTAATGTCTTTTTTCACTGCATTATTTTACTATAACAAGCAGCTTACTTTCTTGGAGCTGGATTCAAAATCAACCACGTGTCTGGCAAAGTGGCTAAATGACATTTTAGAACTTCGCATGTTTCAGCAGACAGGTGGTTACAGACAGCCCAGTCTCCGAAAAAACATAGATATACAACGAAATTTCAAAAAACATACAATAAGTATGTTTTCATGCCAACAAAACGTACACACAAATTGGATGAAGTGGCAACATTTTTTTTTAGATTTAATGGGCAAATTTTAACCTTCCCCAAGCCTCAGCCCTAAGCTTACCCATTTTAGTAACTTGAAGCCTAAACTTAACCTTTAAACCTTATGAAAGTATCACGTGGCTTCTTTTTGGCTATTCATAACATTACTGCAGTTTCCTTTTTCATCCTAAAGTTTTCCACCATCTTGTTCAAACCTGTCACTTCATTGAAAAAAAGGTCAGATCTGTTCTTATAACTGGCAGAGAGCTCCTGACAGACATTAGTCACTTCCACATGAATGACACCCATTAGGTCCTATGTGTTAGTAATTGCACTGGTGGACAGGGAATGGTCACAGACTGTACTCTGCATGAATCACTCTGAACAGTCCGGCACTTCATCATCGTTAACCCACTCATTCAGGTTCCTTATAGAAGTGTCTGATTTTATTTCTTTTATCTCTAGAAAGTTCTGCAGACAGAAAAATAACTTAAATGAAACGCCATTATGAAATGCAGTATGAGCACCAAACAAGCAGGCAGCAGCTTTCAAACTCAATTTAGGTACGAAGGTAGGGCTGGGCGATATGGTGAAAAATTAATATCACAATTTTCTTGGAGCCAGATCACAATTTCAATTTTGTCACCATTCTTGTAAACTGTCTAGTTTCAAACAGCTTTTGAGGTAAATACAATCATCTGCTTTTTTAAAAAGTTCCTTCTTCACAGTCAATAGTCGTGTTCAAGATGGTCAAGGCGGTGCAGTCTGCTCAAGGCGTTAAGGGGGGTTGGGTCTGACGACAGCACTGTCCGTAGCGCTGATTGATCTCTTGCGCTGTCATCTGACCCGACCCCCTTAACGCCTTGAGCCGACTTCACCGCCTTGACCATCTTGAACACGACTAATATCTAGAGCAGCCATTACAGGCTGATCAGTGTTGCCATATTTTCAGAGAAAAACAAGTGACCAATTCCAAAAAAAGTGCCCTCATTCTTAAGAAGATAATTACAAAAAAAAAACCCATATAATTAGAACGTTGTGTTTCAAGTTTCTGGCAATTTTAATAACGACTTTTAGACATGAATATATGCTAAAAGTCCGTTCTTATTTTAAGTCAGACCTGAAAAATAACTGAAATTCATCTCTTTTATGAATTGAAAGTGAAGCCCCCAAAAACACAACCTTCAAAATTCATAAGAGACTTTGAAAAAACAAACAAACAAAGAAAAACAGCCCAATGTTGCTAACAAAGAAGAAAACTCCGAGGCTGAGAAAAGTAGGTTGAAAATAAATGTCTTTTAACAAACAAATTAATTAAATAGAGAACTGGGAAATAACGATTTGATTGTCACAACAGTGAGCTCACGATTCGATTTTTATCACGATATTGCCCAGCCCTATACAAAGGACCAGTCGTAATACCAGTTTTGAAAAAAAAAAAATATATATATATATATATATATATGTAATGCTATTAAGGGCTCATACTGCACTCAGTTCAGCTGGAGTCCTGTGTTGATGCCGTCCTCTTGCTGAAGACAGCTCACATTCAGTTTGATGCTACTTCTGTCGTCACCTCCTTTGATCCTGGTACATGTGAGACCACGCTATTTCTTGGTAATTGGTTATTTCTAAAGGGGCTGTGGAGGGCAGTTGTGGTCAGGGGAAGTTTTTATCAACCATTTTCAGTGCCTTTCATACATTTAAAAACATGGAAAGCTCTTGGTGATGGCATCAAAGCTGGACAAGAGCTAGGGTTTTTGTTTTTTTGAGTGTCTGACATTCTTGACAGCCTTTTGAGAAACCAAAAGTAAAACTAAGCAAGAGGTCGCAAATTGTAAACTAGAATAAATAATGAATAATTTAATATGGAAATGTGAGAGAATAGACATACAAATCTATCGGAATTGTACATCTTCTCTCTTATCGATTTCTCTTGACCTTAAAATACCGCGTGAACTTCTACCTCGCGCTGCACTCTACTTTTTGTTTCATTACAAGCACAAGTTTTAGCCTTGGCAAAGCCTACAGTATGATCCAGGCTCGCACCAATTCTGCATGAATATAACACGTATACGCACAGTGAACACGGGAATGAAGAGAGAGAAAACAGCAGCAATTAAGTGCGTGCATGTGATGGATATGCTTCAACAGAGGTAAGACACCAACACAAGCTTCCTCTGTTAATGTGAATGCTTTTGGGACAGCCTGGAGAAGCAGAAATAGAAAATGCGCTACTGAACAGAACTCACTGTCTCTGTGTTATAGACGTGTTTCATCCCCGCTTCACACAGCTTAGTGTTATCAACCATATGAAACGAGTTTCTGCATGTAACTGTGGAAATAAGTCTGAAATGTTTATCATAATATAGTCCACATCTTTGCTTAAATGTATTAAATTTAGTTAATACTATTAGTATTGTCTTGATAAAATCTTATCAATACCCATCCCTATGAGAGAAAGATAGTCAAACGGCGACACGGTGGCACAGCGGTTAGCGCTTTGGCCTCATAGCAAGAAAGTCCTGGGTTTGACTCCCGGGCCACCCAGGGCCTTTCTATGTGGAGTTTGCATGTTCCTCCCGTGTCTGCGTAGGTTTCCTCCGGGTACTCCGGTTTTCTCCTACAACTAAAAACATGTCCAGTGTGCCTCCCTCTCCAGGACTACAGGTTAGTAAATTAGCTGTAAGCTAGAATCTGGTGCAAGCATCTCTGCCTTTGTGCTTAACCCTAGAACACTATCGCTATAAAAAGTTACACCATCACTTTTGCCGGGTAATTTTCACCCGATATAATATACCCAAAAAAAAGTACTTGTCATAAAAAATAGATCAAAATATGACAACACCTGATAAATTAGAGGGGTTTTCTTTTATTTTCAACTGTGCTATGTGTAACAAAATGGAAAATAAAAATATAGGAAGGTCCTATAAACATGCTGGAAAATTACTGAAAAATTTGGATTTTGAGAACAAAAAATTCCTAAAAAAAATAATACTGAAACAGGAAACTTGATCTTTGGTCCACCCATTCCTGAGATATGTGAGACTTCCCTGATGAAGGGAAAAACTCCTGGGCACGCAAACAGCCACAGGAGAGAGGAACAAAAATTTGGTATTTTTTCAGTGTGTAAAAATGACTCACTTGATTAAAATTTTGTTTTCACCATATGAATTCACTTTGAAAACACCACTTTGTGATATATTTTCATAATTCATATAAATAGCTAACTACATAATGTAACTTTTGGCAAAAAAAAAAAAAAAAGGAAACGTACATAACCCTCTATCACTATTGCCGGGTGAAAATCACCCGAAAGCAAACCTGTGTTAGTCACTAGCTGAGATGTCAGAGACACTAATCCTGCAACAGGATGACAGCTGGAGTTGACCAGGGACAGTAAATATGGTGAAAATATGGTAAACCTGAATGTTGTCACCCTTGACATGTGGCAGGATCGCTTGATTTTAAACACTAACACTATCGCCGGGTGAAATCCACCCAAAACGTACATTACCCTCTTTCACTATCGCCGGGTGAAAATCACCCGAAAGCAAGTCTGTAGGAAAAAGTGGGCTTTGGGGGAGAGAAACACCTGCACCTTCATAGAAGTCAAAAACAATGGTGAAGCTACCCAGGGACTCATGACACTCAGAAAAAAACAACATATTGAAAATCATGTAAATACATTTGCTCGGGTGAAATTCACCCGGCGATAGTGTTCTAGGGTTAAAGGGACTATACCTGATTTTTGCAATCTTAAATGTAAACAAACAGAAATAATTAATTTTAAGCTTCCTACTTCAGTCTACATGATTTGCTCACTTAGCTAATGCATTCTGAGCTTCAGAATTGTTAATCATGATGAGTTTTAATGTTTTTTCAGAGCTGTTATCGGCGAGGTGAGTCACCATGCTAACAAAAGTTAGCCACAATGCTAAAAACAAAAACAGAAAAAGTTGGCGACAAACTGTATTTTATTAGACATAGACAGGACATGACGGACTCATTTCCACCTGAATAGACACATTAACAAGATATCAGTGCTAGGGGAAATTGTTTTTAAGTTATACTGTTGTATAAAAATTGAGTACAGTCCCTTTAATAAACATTCCTTTAAACACAACAACAACTTCAAATATCCTGAAGTTAGGCTGAGGGATAGAGCGAGAGAGACTACACTTTACAATAAATCACTGCTCGACAAATCTGAGTAATGCTGTGTCACTCCAAAACAAATAACATCTGCTGATTTTTGTTGCCATTAAGCTTTCAAATGTCTTATTCTCAAAAGTCTCTTGTGTTTGGGCTATAGTTTGAGAAAGAGCCGTCACAACATGGCAAGTAGTTGAGTTTTACAGCCAGAAGTGTTCAAGGTTTTTAGGTAAGTTCCAAAAATTGTGCAACCATAATATTTTTTAAAACATTAATTCCATCTGTTTTATTTGCATTACTCATTTCCAACGCTCTGCTTTAGGTAATTACGCTCAAACAGCAGCATAGCTCACCAGCCCGAGTCCAACTTGAGTCACCAAACGCCTCCGGACAGCCTGGGTATATTTAAGTCCACGGTCAGGGTGCGTGACGGAGAGAGAGGGAGGGTTTGGAGGTGTCCGCAATGCTTCTCCCATCCATCAAAAAGCAGGAGCGAACCAGACACGCAGCCGTGACAAATGACTTAACTGTCCAGCGCTCGCCATCCACCGCCGAATTCCACCGGGGCCTTTAGCGAGGGGGGTCAGGACGCGGAGGTCGGGACAGTGGCGTTTTAGGCGAGAGAGGAAAATATACAGTAAGCCTCTGAATCATGAACTTGTCGGCTGTGGCTTCTCGCCCGGGCAGTTCTTATTTTAGTGAGTTATGGTCAGGGGCAGTTAGGGTTTCCTGGGTGGTGTTGCCAGATTGCAGTGCCCGCAATAATGGCGTGATAATTTAGTATGTGGGGGGATACGGTGGAGTCAAGGTATCATTACTGCATAAATTTTGCGACTTTGGAAGTAAGAGTTGTGTTTCACGGTTCAAAGTGGTCTGTCTGAGCATGTGACAATTAGGTTTAAACTATGATTCTATTTTAAGCCTATACTGTTTTGAGTCTTCTATAGTGTTCCAGCGTAAAGTCTTTCTATACAGACTCCAAAGAAAGCACTATTACCACGAAATGCACGTTAAGTCTTTGACACACTGAGCTGTGGCTGACCTAAAGAGGAGGCGTATGAGAATGGATCAAAAGAGCAAAATGGAAGAAGCCAAGGACATTCAAACATTTAAAATCATATACTATATACAGCAAATGATAATACAATATATTCTAAAACATATTGGAAGCCTAAAAAGATTCTCAGTGAGCTCATACTTGGGAATTATGGTTAACTCTGTTCAAATGTGTCCAAGTAAAAGAACTATAAGTATAATGTGTGAGCTAAAACGACCATGCAAAGCTAAGGAAAATCTCAATTAGACTAGTTGCTGACCATGATTTCTGGATGCACAGTCGATATCATGTTTGTGTCCTAAACTGGACAACAATGAAACTATTTAGAGGCTAATGTTGACCCAGAGGTCTCAATGATTGAAATTACATAAACTTTTTGAGTTATTCGTGCAATAAATTACAACTACAACCAACTGGGGTTTGGAGAACAAAAAAGCAATTTTCAGTCACTCAACTGACATCGGCAATCACACAAAGCCACAGTAAAGAAATCTGTATGTGAACTGAATAAGCGGAAACCAAAAAAAGAAATGTATTTCATTGAGAAGCTAAAACAGTCATCAAATACTGTACTTACACCGCTGATTGCATGGCAGGAATAATTAAAATCTGATAAATGCCACATATGTATTATGTATGTATTGTTGGTTGCTTGTAATTGTGATAGTGTCAAATGGTAGATACCACAAAACAGACTGGACAAGCAAACAATATTTGAGTGTACGGCACCATGATGTCGGGCTGGCCGATAATGCCAAAAATGGATATCTTGATAATTTTTGACACATCTCGATTACATTATTCAGACAATATTATCTCAAACCAACAGGAAAATGTTCAAACACATACTCAAGTGTATTAGATGAAGCCTAATGATCAGAAAAACTAGGCTGTAGTTGACTTAAGACATTTTGGTCAACTCAAGACTTGCTATCAATCAGTTAGTTGACTAGGTCTCAATACTCAAAATATTGAGTGTTTCAATGGCCCAATATTTGACCAAAACTGTCCTCACAAGACCACAAACTCACAGGTCTGATGCTAAATTACAATTCATGAAAAAAAAAAAAAAATGCAGCTAAAGATTTTCTTGTAAAAAATAGAACATAGGCAATGTGCTTTTTAAGTAATAAAGAAGACACAAATGAGTGATAAATTAACTAAATATCATCTTTTACACATAATTGATATTTTCAATTTGTAATTTTCTTCATTTGTATCTTTAAACAACTATTTTTGAAGCCTTTTTTGAAAAAACTATATCGATATACTTACAATTTTTTCATATCTTCAAAGCAACTATCACGATATTACATACTTTTGATATACTGCCAAGCTCTAGCTGTCGAGAACTCCAACAGTTATGTCTTTGAACGGTCATAGCACTGTCTCACACTCACAGGCAGTCTCACATGCCATCATCTTTAGGCAAAAGAGGTCAGTTAGTTTTGAAAATTAGCTTGTTGCTAAATCTGCACAGTCCTTTAAATAAATAGAAATAGGCTCAGATCACCAAGTAACATTCTGCAGGTGGTAAGTCATGACATGGTCGGACAGAAATTTACAGTTTAAACTACACTTTGGAACAATCTTTATAGATTTCAACAAAAAAAGAATCAAAGAAACTAGTAGTTTTTACTTTGGCTTTAAAGCTGGGGTAACTTATTGTTTTTACTATAAATTGGATCAATTTGCAAAGCGAAAAAACTAGCACATCCTTTCATAAGACAGGTGCATAAGAGAAGGCTCACGCTAGGCAAGCAAAACTTTATGATTACAAAGTCTCTTGCACACTGTATACTTGCAATACCAAGAGCGCTTTGCTTTTTCCACCAAAAAGTATATTGCAGCCATTTGTGAGTAAATAAGACCTCTGTTCTTTCTCATGTAATAACACTAGCCTACAGAAATAAAACTTTTCTTATTTTTGCATAACGCTAAGAGCTAAAAAAGGAAAACAGTGAGCCAGGGTTTTCAGCAAAGCAATGCGGGTCAGCATGGGGTCAGGAAGGGGGCATGGGGAAAGTTGAAGGTTTATAGGGCTGTAGTCGACCAAAGACATTCTTGCCCGACTAAAAACATGTCTCATCGACCGATTAATCGACTAAAGAGGAGGTGTGGCAAAAGCTCTAAAGCTGAAAAGTAGGATTGTCAAAAATATTGCAAAATTAATGCTAAAATTGGTATGGAAGCTAAATCTGACTTTCATGAAAGGGCATTCTAATTCTCATTGTGGTATCAAAATTGGTATTGAGAATCAAGTCTATTCCTTGGTATCAAAATCCAGTTTGAAATTTTAGAATTGTGACTACAAAAAACTTTGCTCAAAAAGACTCATAATAATACGTAATTCTTGCAAAAACTATATATGAAAAAATAGGAAACAGTGTGTTTGTATAAAAATGGCAGATCAACAAAGCTGTTACCATTGAATACTAATCCTTATAATCTAAAAAAAGAATTAGTCAACTAATACAATTTTGGTCGACCAAGACTCCACTGACATACTAAACGACAAAAACTACAGTACTATATATTTACAGCTAGAGGCAGCTAGGAGCCCGACCATGCTTCAAAAGCCCCAAAACAAACATGTAACTATATTCACAGAGACTTACAAAGACATTCAAAAGGGTGGGCAATCATGGATGTACAGTCATTAGGATCATAGAGCAGAAAGCACGTCCTCCGATTGGCTGTGCTTGGGTGGGCCCAATTCCAGTTGTTGGTCCGTAAAAAGATGGTTCTTTAAACTGGTGATTGTAGCCATGTCTACCAAGTGTTGACGATTTTGGGAGATCCAAGTAGATTCAACCACCAGCTTTCTGTTTTGCAGTGTGAAAATCAGGTACTACAGCATTAATGTGGTGGACCAAAACAACTGCTCTCATTCTTTATTATGCCATGATGTGTATTGCAAAAGCAGTCAAAAATTATCAAAAGTAAAACTGAACAGTTACAGCTAAAATCATTGCATCCAGTTACCATTTTTTAGCAAGAGAACATATTTATTTATTATCAACTGTTCTGTGCTCACTGTGTTGATCAAAGCATGACTCTTTTGTACGCCGAACCTTGGCTGGGAGCAGTGTGGGCGAGGTGTAGATTTTAGTCATTCCGAACAGCGTGCAGGCCGGGACACGCAGCTCTGTCGGTGTCACTGTATCACACTCCAGCCTTGTCAGAACACACAGGCCTCGTTCAAACCAGTTCTCGCACAAAAAGACACAAGAAACCTTTCCCACGCATCCAACGTACAAGGATAAATGTGTCACGCAATAGGACAAACGTGCCTCCTCATTGTAATTCTTCTGAAATTGTCACTTTGCCCATAGCAATGTTACTGCACCGACAAAAGTTTAATATGAAAGAGAGTAAAAGGTGGATGTTTAGTTGAGCTGCTGATTCTGAAATTGTTCAAAGTTAGCATTGAGATATAAATGTCCCTTTATAAACACATAAATGTCCTTTGGTGAAGTCTGAGTGGGGATATTTTTTATTTTTTTTTTCATTTCAAACTGACAAAGGGAAATACCCAGGTAGAGCAACAGCTATGCCTATGGCGCACAATACATCAAATATATTGTTATTGCAATATGGATACAGTATGTGCAATATCCTTATTGCAAAGATGCGCAATATTTTGTATCTTAATATATATATTTTGACAACTCCGGCGCAACCTTAAATATAGACCTCCGATGGTGCTGCTTTTCTAGAGCCAGCGACAGTGCATGATGGTACAACTAATGTAAACACAAATGAAACAACTAGAATGGTGTTTTTTAGTAATGCCGATTCCAGTGACAGCACTCCCTAAACTCTTCAAATAATTCCACTAGACTCACAAAAACCAAAGGAAAATCCACAGGCATTTGATTTCAGCTTATGTCTGCAGCTACCTGTTAGTTAGCGCATTAGCGCTGCTAACAATAGATCTATTGCTAACAACACACAAACCAAACAATAAAGCACAGAAAAAGGATAAAAAACAATACTCTTTTCATCTTTTCTCTGCCTCAGCAGCATCTCAAAGTAAGTCTTGCATGTATGTGTGAAGCAGGCATGTTGAAAATAATTTTTAAAAATGCACAAACTTTAGTTATGATAAAATTGTCATTGTCTAGCTGCAGAACATGTGCTGATAACATGCACGTTTTAATAGTGCAATTTCTTCTGGCTTTTTTCCCTCACACGCCTGACGAAAATGGTAAATTCAAACTAAAACTGTTCCTGAACCCTTTGGAGCTCAGGCAAAAGGCTGGAGTCTTTTAAAAGCTTTACCTCTGTAGTTTTAGCTTCTGATGTCCAAGAGCTCTATCAGAAGTGACAACTTTCTCAAAGCAAAAGAAAAACAAAATCTAAAATCCGCCTAATATTTTTTTGGTAGATATAAGGAATGGTAAAGCTGGTGTTGACAGCTGAGGTAACTGAAGTAAAATTTAGTTTTAGGGCCCAAAATTACTCAAAAAAATCTAGGCAGAGTCAATGCAAAAGTCCTATTAAATTTTTTGCATTTTTGGGGACTTTTTTTATTTGGAGGTTTACAGTAACAATCTGAGTCTGGATCATCCCAGAATGGCTGATTTTGCTTTAAATAAAGGTACACAATGGGATTTTTATATTTATCCTTTCCAGGTTCTTCATAGTATGCTTTTTTAAGACACTGAACAAAATTGAATTTTTGAAGAAAAAGTGGGATGTCCCTTCGAAGGGACACTGGAATGTAAAGGGGTTGTGAAAAGAATATATCGCATTCTGCAATCTCAGAGCCCTTCCTGCAGAAATGTTCAATATCACACAGCCTCCATATTAGAAACCACTTTGTTGTTCCAATGAAAACCAAGGTCCCTTTATCTGGCAAACACAGCCCGCACCCAAAACCCCCCAAAAAACATTCAGATCCAAAGACTTTCTCATCCAGCTGTTTTCCCAGAATTTATTTTATGACCCAATAGAATGGTTCCCAAGACAGCGCCAAATTACACTGCAACATTCAATGAAGCCATAAAACGTGGAAATCCCCAAACGTTGTGAAGATTCAAAGTCACAGAGTCGTTCAAAGAGGAACAAATATAATTCACAGCAAGAACAAACCACAGTCCCGCACATGTAGTAAAAAATACACAAGTAGTGACACGATCATCATCAATAGCTTAAAACGCACAATTCTCTGGACGGCTGACGCTGTGAAGGTCTGTCGCTAACTTTTTAGAAAACAACCATATGAGAAGTTTGCTGGAGAGTCTCCTCATAAGCAATTTTCACAACTTTTAGTCAGTTACAAGAAGATAGCGACAAGCTAGCAGTGCACGTCCAGTTTTTTTTATTTTGCAATTTTATTAGATTTTGTTTTTATGGCTGCAAGTAACAATTATTTTATTAACCCTATGTTCACCTTTTTGCGGAGGTGAAAATGGTCTCAGGTTAATCATTTTGAAGACGTTTGTTTTGGCTGTTTGTGGACTATTTTTTAAACATCCATAAAATAGTCATATTTTCATCTTTTTTCTACTTTCAAAAACTAAAGAAATGACACTATTACTTAAGCTACTTTCTTTGTTATACATCCGCTTCATGCTATACTGTGGATATAATATTGCAAAACTCCACAAGACATATTAGATGTAGACAGGACATTGCGAACTAATTTTCACCTGAATGGGTACATTAACAAAATATCTGTGCAAGAGGGAAATTAGTTTATTATAGTTATTTTATTTTAAATAATCAAGCATAGTCCTTTTAAGTGCGCAGGCTGAGACCAATCCAGGCGCAGATTTACAGGATATGACTGGTTTGAACAGTCCATCAAAGGTTGGACTTTTTGGGCTAGACTTCACCTCTATTTCTAAGCAACTTTACTCCATTATTTTTTTCAGATTTTGAGACATCCAGTCTAATGCAAAACACTATGAAATGAGTAAGTAAAACTGGACTTGAGACAGTAAGTCCAGTTGTACATGCTTCATCGTTTTTTGGAACCATTACTTTTTCAACCTTTGTAAATAATGCATTAAAATTGCTCAATGAACATGCTGAACTTTTTAGACTTGAATGCATCACTCTCACAGCGAGACATCCCATCCTTCTCCCAGAGAATCGTGACTAGTAAGTGCACTCTAACCAGTCATTGCCCTTTGAAAGATGTTGAACTGTGAACAAGGCCATCTGTGTGTTTTTCACTGTGGAGGCCCCATGCAATATTAATCCAGTCTGCTGAGGTGGTCTGGCCTCTCCCCGAGGGGACATCTCCATTACCCCTGCTTATCTCCCACTCTTCAAGACTTTGGAAAATATCTCTCTCCAAAAAACAAATCCGCACCACAGACTTTGGAGCTTCTTTCAAACGTCCTTTTATATTATTGATCACAAGCTTCCTTAATGCAAGATGAATACGTTGCATTCATTACCGTCACATGAAAAAGACCAAAATAGTCATCTTTTTAAAGTCTGAATACCGTCTTTGAAATAATTTTATGAATGCAAGTGTCGTCAGCTGATAAGACGTTCTGTGCGTCGCAAAGCAGTAGTACAAAGTCTAAATTAAAAAAGACCGCTTCAAAACTTCCTCAAATTAACACTTTGGAAAGTCGTCAAAGATCATGAAGAATTTAGAATTTCATTACCCTTTCATTTTTATTATCTGATTTATTCCCTGGCTCAGCATTGCCATTGCGCGTGATTAAAATGCCAATTAGAAGCACAAGGAAATGAAAGGATCTCGTCTCGCAGGATTGTGACGGCGGAGTGTCTTTCTCGGTTAAATATAATGTGTCATGTTGCAGTCGTCGGCAATGGAGACAAACTGCGCAGTGACGTGAGGAATGGGATTAGGCTGAAATTGCTTTTTGAAAACGGATAGGACTCGATTCATTAGATGCGTTTAGCCTACACACAAAGACGTCTATTAAACACAACTTTGGGTAGTGTTACCGTAAATGAACAGGTATTAACGTCCCTGAGATAATCAAGTTCCTGCCTTTGTAATTGGTCATTTGGGTGATGAGCGATTTACAAGAGAATTCAGTTTTTAAAGTAATAAAGGTCTAGTGTTAGTTGCAACGCACTATTCCAATTACTTTTTTCTGGTTCATTGGTAAATTAATGCAGACAGTGATGTGTAGGTCCCATGGTCTCACGCTTAGAATCTGAATTTTTTGACAAGTTAGCGGGGATAGTTGATAGGTGAAATAGAGATTTCTGAGCACTCAAGCATCACTGTAGAACATACAAGATTACTCAAACATGCATGAATCATTCCATTCTATATTCTTCCGTTTTTTCAGAGTTGGGTTGCGGAGGCAGCAGTCTGAGCAGGGAGGCCCATATTTCACTTTCCACAAACACTTCCTCCAGTTCTTCCGGGGAATCACAAGGTGTTCCCAGACCAGTTGAGAGATACAGTCCCGACACTGTGTCCTGGGTCTTCCTTGAGGTCTCCTCCCAGTGGGACATGCCCAGAAGAGGAGGCATCCAGGAGGCATGAATCAATTTAAATACAACTTTGAGTAAATTAATGATGAGAAAATACTATGGATGGACAAGAATTTGAAAACTTTGAAAATCATTTGAAGTACGCAGCAATCAAATCGAAAGACAAGAATTGATCAGTTTTGCTCATGCACTAAAATACACGTGCAGCCACTGACCTACAGACTATAGTTGTATGGTAAATATTTCTTAGGGTAAACATGTGATTATAGCAGGGTTCGCTTAATTGATTTTTAAGGAGGGCTGTACTCAAAAACATGCTATTTTTACAGTTTTATGTAGTTCTTACATGTTTTCAATTTGGTCAGTAAGTTGAATTTGGTGTTACAAGGCTAATGTTAAAATATTCATGAGTCATGTTCTTGTCATGCTTTTTTTCTGCATGATTAAGAAAACTTAAAGTGCCTATGACAGATGGAACTGCTCATTTCACTAAAACAAATTAAGATGATTAGATTTAAGATTTCACAAAACATTTTTCCAAAGTTTATCCCAGTTTAGCCATGTTTATGAATTACAAATTGCTTTCTGTCATATATGATGACACAAGAGTTGCTTAGCAACCAAGACAATTGGACCAAAACTCTTCTAATGTAACAGGTTTTCACTTTTGAGACATAAAAATACACACAAACAGAATGGTTACATTTATGTTTATAGGGTGATTTAAATGTGTTTTTGGAACTCTGCTCTACTTTCTGTTATCAAAATTTCAACTTTCTTCACAAATTTATTCTTGATTCATGTTAAACTATTATTTATATTTACACTAGTGTTAATCTATACTAAATAAATTAAAATGGAAAACCTGTCACTTTAATTGGCTGATATTTTCAGAAATATATTGTGTCTGTACTGTAATGAGGAATTGTATGGATAACATATGGAATGTATCGTATCATGACCTTTCTATCGGAATATGTATTGTATTGAAAGGCTTTTGGCAATACCCAGTCCTAGTAATGATTCTACCTTTTACTTAGTCAGTATTATTATACCGGTACTTAAATATAGATACTCCCATTCTCTAGTTTCTGGCACAAATCTTGCTTTCTAATTTGAAGGATTTGGTAAGAAAATGATCCTTTACTGATGTAGCATTTCTTCAATAGGTAATATCAAAATCCAAATAAAAGACATTAAATAAGAATATTATCCCTTTGGATGAGAAAGTCTCTTACTAAATTAGCGCGCGTCAGTCCTACACATTCCCTAAACATAATTTTGTCTGTTTAATTAGCTGTTGCGTTTGTCGGCTGTATCATTGTGCAAAGAGAATGCTCTACATCGAGCTCAGTGCGACACAGTGCTGTCAACACACATTGCAGATACAGCATTCATCCGTGTACACATTCTAATTGGAAACAAATTGACAGCGTGTTTGCGTAGCGATGTCGACGCATGATTAGCTGCCACCTTGCTATACATTAATAACTGGAAATGAGAAACGGCGCAGGCAGGGGCAGACATCAGTTGGAATTGCATTTCAGGGGATAATTGAAAGTACACAGGCCGGGGGTTCTCTCTCTGGGCGTGAAGATGCGACGGGAGAAAATTAACAGCTCTTGTCCGCCAGGCCTCTTTAAAAGCCGCTCGCTCTCGATAGTTCCGGGGACTCTCGGGTTCCACTATCAACACTTTTAAATTTTTAATCGCGTCTGTCACACGAGCAGACTTTTGACATTGACGTCAACCTCTGTGGCCCGGACTGTCGAGTGTCTCCGATGGCTCGCACACAAAGGCCGAAGCAAATATGCCAGCTACTTCAAAACTAATCAGACCGCTCAGAAGTGAGTGTCTTCTTGCTGAAAGTCAATAATGCATACATGATTAAGAGTGTGGTGTTTTTAAAGCTATTCTGGATAAAGGCATGACACTTTCTTGTTTCCTGAGGGTTTTCGCTGCTGTGCTTGGAATGTTAAGCATGCAGTATCTGTCATTTAATGAATTATGAGCATTTTAATTGCTAGAAGTAATGTATGTATTAGAAACGTCCATGTATATGCTGTGTGTGTGCATGTTTTTGCAATTCTGCAGATTTGCCACATATCATAACCTTGCAGTAATGGCCAAGTTTTTTTTCTTCCCCCCACAATCTGAGTATAAAGACTTCCATATAGAGGAGTTTCAGTTTATGAGTTCAAGGAGGCGGGGACCCAGTAACAAGTCTTGAAATTGATTATTTGTCATAAATCTTGGATCCCTGGCTCAATTTATCAAGCCCACTGTGACAAACTTGGGAGTAAAAATGGATAAAGATTTTAGACTTGACCAACAGATCAGTGCTGTGGTGAAGTCTGATTTTTTTAGAAACTTGATTAGCTTTGTGTTGCCATTATCACTGTCAGAGAGAATAATTAAGCATTCATCATTAACAGTAAATATAAATTGTAACTTGTGCATCTAATTTTATTTTTTGACTCATCAAAACAAAAATTTATTTTGACTTTGTAAAAGACCAAAGTTAAAGAAAAACCCCTCTGTATTGAAATATATCGTGATATATCAAATTTTGACATGTGCATCGGGATACATATGGCACACCCCTAGTGCAGACTGCATGACCATTAACAGGTTCTCGAAACTATGACCATCTTACTCCCATCTTGTCTGCTCTACACTAGCTCCCTGTGCGCTTAGGGCTGTGCGATATTGACAAAAATAAATATCTCGATATTTTAGGGCATTTCTCGATGGCGATATTTGGATGATATTTCTTCAGTCTAACAGAAAGGTGTTAAAACGTGTACTCAAACTTTTTAGTTGATGTAAATTGGTTGCGTTCACTTTGTCGAATTTGATAACTCATTCACTTTTTGTATTACAACTAATTTTAGCTAATTGATCCTAATTTCTATATTATTGGCCTACAGCAGACCTGTCCAAGCTGTGGCCTCCCTCAGACTTCCTGCTAGATTGACCCAAATTACAAAAAGTACAGCATTTAATGTCAAATTTGAGCAATTCTTCTATAATGGTCAAAATAACAAACACTTTGATGTTATACAAACTTAAAATTAATGTGTAGTGCCTTAATAAACATGTGTTGGTGCATTAAATTTAGATCAAGCGCGAAAGTTTGAATGATTCACTTCACAGTCGTGTATTATACGGCCTTCAAGTTTCCAAACTTGTCCCACTGTAAAAAAAAAAAAAAAATGTAGACACCCCTTCCCCATAATGTGTTTTCATATGACCACAACCTTTTGCATTACAAATGTGAAATCAATAACAAAACTGCAAAATATGACTTTTGTGCCCTTAGTTGAAAGTTTACAGCATCAATTTTTCAAATTTGTATTTTTACTTTGCTTTTTTTTGTTAGCGGTTTTCTATCCGCGATATACTTGATATTGAATTTTTTGATATCTTAAAAGCAACATTCACGATATTATCTAAAATTCGATATATTGCACAGCTCTATGTGCGCTATCCATCTGACTTTTTCTATCTATGCACAGAACTCGGAAACACACTTCCGGTCAGCTCCTCCCCAGTTCATTTCTTTGACATAACCTGCTGAGAAACTTGCGGAAAAATCATATTTCAGGTAGGTTCTTTTTTCCAAATAAGCTATGGTCATGTGCACCAATAAATAAGCGAGGCATATTTTCTCTGGATCGCTTGAAAACGACTGTTAAAGTATTTAAATATTCGTTTGCCGATCGGCTCGCTGCGATAGCCCACGGTTAGCCAAAACACATTAGCCATAAATAAACATCAAATGTTGTACTGATCACACACAGGGAATATACACATGCTATACCTTTGAAAGCTTAGGACCTGTAGAATTCAGTCGCTGGGTTTATTTTAATTAGATTTCTTTCTTTTTAGTTCTTTACTTCTAATAAAGCTCTATTATTATTCTTTCAAAGGTTTCTTTGAGAGAATCTGGACAAGAGTAGAATTTCCTGTTTTTTTACGGAAAGATTTCTTGTGTATGTTATTGTAATACACTGGGTAGCCCCTTTAATTATTTTCACAGTGTATCTGTACCTAAATTAACAAAACTTTTTCTACCATTGCCACTGAGACGCATTGATACGATCACATAAAGTCAACGTTCTTCCTTTTCTCTTCTATTAACATTGCATCACCTCCCAAACCAACTCCTGAGATACATCTGCTGTACATTTTGCAGCTCACACATTCTTGTTTCCTTTAAGGCATACTTCACATTTGAGAGATTGCTTTGAACTCCTCTCTCTGTTGGGAGCGCGATGCCTGGAAACCTCATGTTCTCCCAGGGTTCCTTCTGTTATTATCACCTGGACAACCGTAGCTGGGACTAACTTCACGCCGCGCTTCGGGGACTGGCAGACTGATCCTGTAAATAGCATGCCTTTTTCCCCGTTGCCCTTGTTTACTTTGGAAAAATATCAAAAAAGACAGCACCGTAAGCACAAGCGGGAATCGGATTGAATGTTCGGAACAGAAAAAAAACGCAGCTCCCTCGAGTTCACCTGCTTGATTTTATTTTCAGCATAATAAAATGATAAACACTCACTTTTCGGATTCTTTTGCTTGGCCTAGTTTTGATGTGAGTGAATCTGACATGTTTTATTCATCGGGTCCGATTTTTTTATCCTATTCAAAAAGTCTATTTCACTTGCAAATTTCTCCTGAGTTCTTAGTTTTTTTTTTTCTGCGAATGGATGGTGCTGCCAATCAAGCTTAATTCTCATTCATTTTTTAATCACATCCTAAGCAGTTCAATATCACCGGTTGATTAAAACATTATAAGACCCAGGTTGCGGTCTAATTACGGATTGGCCAGTCGGAATGTGCTGGGTAAATGATTTTATTTGAAGAACGTAATTACATCGGGGGAATGCATCACGCCGAGGAGTTTTAACGGCACCTATCCTTCCTGGAGGGGAGGTTTTGATGGGCCATTTTCGTCAACCAAACTGGACGTTATATTGTCTCCCGATGAGTTAGATTTCCCGGCTGAATTACCTCGGCACATTACCGGAGCCGCGGACGAAACGAATGGCTCCGCAAAGAGGAAAAGTATAGATTTAACTGCAATTAAAATGGATAATTTCCAAAAGTTTTACAGCCCAGACCCGGGGCAACTCTTTTCACGGCGAGTCTTTAGGTTTGAATGAATGGTTTTCTAATTACTTTCTGGTTTGCAGAATTGTTTTACAGATGAAACTAAAGAAATTGAAGTAAATGAAAGTTGACTGCAGATGTGGCACAAAGGAATAGTCGAAATTAGCAATGCAAATATTTGAAATCAGCGTTAATTTGAATTGATATTAGATGAATGAAAGTTGCACAAAAGCATCAGAATCAAGGACGTAAACTTAACGGTGTCGATAGGTGACAGTGTCTATGATAATACTGTGAATTTTATCTGACTTCTGGAGTTATCAGATAATTGAAATGTCTAGCAGTTACATCTGATGTGAGTAATCTGATTTCAGTCCGACTGTTCTCAAGGGCGCAGGTAAGTTTTGACAACTACAATCTGGAGAGAAAACATGTTAAAGATGAAAAGTTTTTTAGACATTCAGTACTTTGTCTTCTTTTTAATTGCTTAATATTTGACACCAAAAAAGTGTGTGAAGTTACACGAGATGTCAGCACTTTTGACAAAATTTGGGGTTGTGCAAATTGTTAAAAACGACAGATGAATCCAGCCTATATTTGTTTTTTATTGAGCAATAGAATTTCTGAAGCAGAAGTAAACAAGGACTAGATCTGCACAAATCAAGTTTGAACCAGAAGTAAGCCAGGGCCAAATCGAGGTCTAAAGCAGATTTGGGTCATTCTCTGAAAGTGGGACCATTTTGACCATTGGTTATTTGACAGGTTTCATTAAGTAAATAATAATAATTTGTTTTAATTTTTTATGTAATGTGAACTACTAATGTGATAAGATAAGATGGAACTTTTTTTTTTTTACAACCGTTTTTTAAAAAAAAATAGCTTAAATCATGACCAAAAGTGTGACATTCTTATCCAGCAATAAACATGATGTAATTTCCTCATGTAAACTCTACTAAATACTGCATTGAAACACAATAAAATGAAGAATAATGTTGGAAAAATATATTTGCATTTCGTTTTTCTACTTTTTGTATTCAGTTTTGCGAAAATGAAGCCGAATTCCTGGGTATCCGCATGTAACTGTTGGCGTCCTGATCAGTTTTATCAGCAAGTGAAGACTTTTCAACGCTCAGGAACCTTGCAGCGGATAAACACCACTAATGTGTGTATTCAGAGAGAATATCTCAAAAATCAACATTTTATTTAGTATATAGCAACTCTCTCAGCTAAAAATGTGGTCCAGTTGGTGTCCATGCTACATGCGGAATTATGCTGCATTGACAGCAATTGAAATTGAAATGTTAAATGGCTATATTGGAAAAAATAGTTCTGCATCTTTCTTGACCATTATAAATCCGGTCAGTACACTTCTAAAAAGATGGAAATTAATAAAAATAAAACAATTGCTGCAGTTTGAATTTTCAGCCTGGATGTCACACCTTATAGTCCCACTTTCATAGAATGACCCAATTACAACAACAACAAAAAAAGGACCAATTCAGATCTAAGGTAGTAACCCAGAATTAAACCGGCAAACAAGTGAAAATATGTAATTTTTGCAACATTAGGAAGATGGGTTGGGGGCCAGATCACATCTTCGGAGGGCCGATTTGGTTCCCGGGCCTGAAGTTGAAGCATTCTCACAAAAAAGAGAAAAAGTGTCAAAACAATTGTTTTGTGTTATAGCCTAACTCCATTTGTCTTGAAGAGATAGAAATCATGAAGAGAACTTAGAATGAACCACTAGTTCTCATTTAGTCAATCTTACCTTAAGACGACACAAAGGTCCTGTCAGAAAATCAAACGTTTTTTTTTGGACTTTTAACATTTTATCATGAGTTCCAGTTGTTTTTATCCATTTTGACTTTTGTAATACATATTTATTTTAGTCTTTGGTTTGATTTTTAGAATCCTTTCAGTCTCGGATGCACAAAAACGTGATGAGATGAAGCAGGTTTTATTATAATAAGGCAAACGCTGCCTTATTATTGCTTGTTTTCCTCTGTTCCTGGTAGAGTCACATGTAAGTCAGCCATGTTTGTGCAGCTGTGATTTCACAAATGGGCTTCTGATAAATATGATTCTGGGAAATCATGAATGGACTGGACTTGACTAAACTCTTTGATTGACTCTAATGTAATCTACATTATAAAACAAGAAACGCAACAGCAAGTTACTATTTAAAGGAAATATTATTCTGTAAATTTATGGAAAAAACTATGGCATATGCAGGTCAATAATTCACATTTTGTTCATTGTAAAAAACTAAAATGAACCAAAACAACATAGAAAAAGAAATGGGTCCATTGACTTCCTGTTCAATATGACAGAACTTATAAGCCCTGCCTCTTTTTTTCCAAAACTCAACTTTAATAAGTCTTCATTTTAAAGATCACATACCTGCTCTCAACTTACTCAACAATCTTGAAACTGCATCATGTTTTCGACTGCAGATGAAGTCAGCACATGCGTCAGAGAGCCCTCTATCGCCGCATAGAATAAAAGGTCAATGATGGAAAAAGATGTCATTGGCAGGCTACGATTGGCAGCGCAATGACGGATAATTTTGTCAACTTATTTATGTCAGCTGAAGGTGCACAGTAGCAGAGTGGTTGGAGCACTGACTTCCCAATAAAGAGATCAAAACCGGGGTCAAACCAAACTGTAGCATCTCACAATCTCTCTGGGTTTGCACATTCTTTCCAGGAATGCTGCTGTTATTCAAGTTATTCAACGAATGAACTGACTTTGGACCACATAGACTCGATGTAGCCGGTAGTGTGCCAGAACTTGCTGACCTGCTCTCACAGATCAATAGCCTTGCTTTCATAAGATCTCTCCACAGATCTGACCTGAAACACAAAGTATGTTTTTGTTTCAATGTGACACAGTTTTGCTCCAAACAGCCAGTTCACCTGCTTTTCTATTTCCGATGCCACCTCAATGTTTGTCAGTCCCTCCAGGATTTCGTGGGCATTTTTCATGATTGTTGCGGTCTAAATTGCCTGATTTCGTAAGCATTTTTTCTAAAAGTTGCGATTTTTTTATGCCCAAAACATCATCTGTTTACAATTAAACCTAAATTTTCAATCAAGTTTAAGTGAACGTTTACAATAAATGTTCAAATAAAACAACAAATATGTCAAAAAATAAGCTTTATTGAAATAAATGGATAGGATTCCATTAGAAAAGCATAACTGGAGACATTTTTTTGCTGAAGTGAAAACAATTTTTAGCTTATAAACTGATAAACTCATCATTGGATAGCTACATAAACTGAGTGCAGAATGTGCACATATTTAAACTAACATTTTAAAGTGCCAGTCTATGGTTTAAAGTCAAAAGTGCATTTGCATTCTAAGTGCAATCATGGCTGAAGGAAAAACAAAATAGTGCATAACATTAACAAAGAACCTGTCTTAGAAAAGGCTTTTGCAATTACTCCTCGTCCATAACCTCTATATCCTCAAAATCATCAACTTCTCCTTCATCTCTTTGAAAAGCCCCACTGGTGAGTCTTTGGTTGTGGTATAAAAAGACAAAAGCTTTTAGGTGATCGTTTGTTGTGGATCTTCTCCTGCTACAAAGAACAAGCTTGTATATGCTGTTGCTTCGCTCAGCATCTGCTGAATTTATGACTGCATCTTTGTACCGTTTGGCTAAAGAACTGAGCACAGGAAGCCTTTCCTGCAACCCATCCCAGAAGACATCCAGATTGACCACACCACAAGCTGATGCTTTTAAGGCTGCTGGACCTAGGTGAGTGAAGTACAAATTCATTTCTTCTTCTGGGACAGTGCTGAACCCTGGGATTGACGTGTAGCTGGACACTGTGTTGCTCATGAAAGCGACATTTTGTGGATTGAACACTCCGACCTCTTTGAAGAAGCTGATGGCAGGTTGCCCATGTGACATGTACTTTGCAAGTTTCTCCTCTGCATTGTTGTAGGCCTGCTCTACACTTTTGAGAATGTCATTCTTTGTTGCAAAAGATAGGTCTAAATCTTCAAAATACTGTGCACATCCCTCAAGCTGAAGCTGCGTGTTTGCCGCAAAGTTCATCTCCAGATCCTCCAGGTAGTCGAACAACTTGGTGGTGGACGGGAGTCTGCTTTGAAAGATGTCGAGGAGCCGAATGATTACTTTGCACTTGTCTGCTATTATGTTGATTTGGACTTGGATTTTTTTAGCTAAATCGTTGTTGTTCAGCATTTCTTGTAGTCTATCCACTGACTGTAGTGTGCTCTTACCACAGGTCTGGAAAACAAAACAACAACAAACTGGTGAATAAAAAAATACACCTTAAAGAAATCTGAAATATCATATTCATGTAGTGCAGTGTTTACCTTCACTTCCTCATTGATGAACTCCTTGTACAAAGGGAAGTGTTGAGAGTGGTACTGCACAGCACTGAACCACGAGTTCCACCTTGTGGGACATGGATTTGGTGCCATGGTTGCCTTCTTATTTGAGAGTTTTTCAGTCATAAACTGAAGGTACCGTCTTTTACGTGAGCCGGCCTGGTAGAACATTTGTGAAAAGCTTAACATGAAGGTGTTGACTTGTTCAAAGGGCTTTCGGAAGGCACTGCCAATGAGGTTCATTATATGAGCCATGCAGGGGCGTAGCCAGAAATTTTTTTCTAGGGGGGCCAGGCAGGGCCAAAGCAATTGTAAGGGGGGTCGGAAAAAAACGAGGAGTCTGGGGGTCCACCCCCAGGAAAATTTGAGCCAAAAAGAAGACATTTCCTGCATTTTGGTGAATTTTAGAAGTCTGAAAAAGTGAAAACACTGGTATAGCAAACATGAAAATTAAGATTTTTGATAAGGTAGCATGCGTTTACCTCAGTTTTATGTGCCATATAGGTAAAGTAGGGCTGGGCGATGAAGACGTATTGTTATATATATTATATGTACTGGACAAGATATGAATTTAGCTATATTGTACATATCACTGGTGAAAAAGAGCTCCTAAAACTGATGAAAAGCAGTTACAGTTACAAAGAAAAGTGACAAAGAGAAGGAAAAGATCAATTAAAATTTCTTTTTGTTGTTTTTGTTGTAAAAGTCAAAATAGTTTTACTCAGCAGAAGGCACAACTAAAATGAATTTATACAATAAAAATGTACATTTCTACTTTTTAATTAGCAGACCAAAGGCTTAGAAAAAAATAATTAACTTAAAAAAATGTAATTTAAAAGATAGAGACATATATCATATAATTAGATATGAACAAAATATATCGAGATTTACATTTTTTTTTCATATGGCCCAGCCCTAGGTAAAGTAAACATTACTGTAGATCTATAAAATAACACTTAACTGCAGAGGTCATGATCTTTCTCTTGTAGCTCAGAAAGTATTGCTAAAGGTTTGATTAGTGTTTGTATTTTTGTTATTCAATATCAATTATCTTTATCATCATCCTTATCATGAGGATCTGACTGTTAAAATAAGTTATTTTATTAATCTTTTTGAGTATAATGCAATTTTGTGTTTTCTGACATAAAGACATAACACTGCTTATGAAATTAAAGATCCAGTTGCAGGTGTAGGGACGTAAGTTCTTGTCAGACAAGCTCACTGTATTTCAGAAATATAAAAGAGCCTAAAAACACCAACCCACAGGCCACAATGCCAAAAGCCTATGATAACTAATAGGCCTACACTGAAGAGGCCATGATTTTCGTTACTAATCTTAAATTGTAAAGAACCAAAATAAGTCTTATTCCATTCTCAGTCACCTACTTAACACAGCTTTTACACTTCAGAGCAGCACACACGGCCTAAATGTTTACACAATACAACAGCTCTAAAATCTAGTCCTCAATTAGAACAGTTAAACAACGTCTGCACAATTCATCCACAGTGAGAAAGAGTACGCACGATGCACGATCATAATTCGAGCACATGGCGTTAGCACAGCGTCAACACCGCACACACACTGCAGGATGGACACACAACAAACAGCCATCTCGCAAACAAATTAACTACAGAGTTTTCATATTTGATCCAAACTACTAAAAACAAAGGTCTTACCTCGCTTCACAATGAAATAAAATGTAGCTGAGCATGGTCCGTTTTGTTTGATCATCATGCAGTTCAATCCAAAAGACAACGTTGAACCAGCAAAGTCCCATCGAGTCAGAAAGGTCCGCAAGTTTAGTCGCACACATCCGTCTCTCACACAGAGTAGAGATGTTACGCTCGAGACCGCTGCTCGAAACAGGTATCGATCTTTTGAAGCAGAAGGATTCGAGCTGGTGTTTCAAAGCACTGTTTCAAATCACGTGACCTCTACAAATGCATGCGTCTCAATGTATTGCATTCTGGCATTCAGTCTAACAGATGGCGCCATTCTCTGTTATATTTAGTGCTTCGGAACAGTGTTTCACTTCGAGAGAGGATTTTCAAAGTGGTTCATTGATTCATGAGGTTTTGAAATCTCCATCTCTAACACAGAGTATTACCGCGTAAAATCGTAGTTCTTAACTTTCCTTTTCTCCTCTTGGCAAACTCGGTTTGAAAAATCCCTCGCTTGTCCTTTGCCTGCTTCTGCTGCTGCTGCTCTGGCTCCAGGCTGTGAAAAACAGTGGGCGGACTGGAAAATGTGGAGTGGAGTTTTTTCTGGGAGCAGCATTCAAGTGGTGGAAAACAGAGGTATACTCGGCTGAATGCGGCTGAGATTCGGTAGATGCGGCTCAGAAACGGCAGATGAGGCTGAATTGCGGCTGAGATGGGCTGGTGCGGCTGAGATGCGGCTGAGATGCGGCTGAGATGGCTGTGCGGCTGAGATGCGGCTGAGATCCGGCTGATGCGGCTGAGATGCGGTGAGATGCGGCTGATGCGGCTGAGATGCGGCTGAGATCGCGGCGGTGGATGCCGGTCTGAGATGCGGCTGAGATCGCGGCGGCTGAGTGCGGCGGCGGTGAGATGCGGCTGAGATGCGGCTGAGATGCGGCTGAGATGCGGCTGATGCGGCTGAGATGCCGGCTGAGATCCTGCTGGATGCGGCTGAGATGGCTGAAGCGGACTGAGATGCGCTGGAGATGCCCGGCCTGAGATGCGGCTGGATGCGGCTGAGATGCGGCTGAGTGGCTGAGATGCGGTGAGATGCGGCTGAGATGCGGCGGATCCGGCTGGCGGCTGAGATGCCTGAGAGGGCTGAGATGCGGCTGAGATGCTGAGATGCGGCTGAGATGCGGCTGAGATGCGGCTGAGATGCGGCTGAGATGCGGCTGAGATGCGGCTGAGATGGCTGAGATGCGGCTGAGCGGCTGAGATGCGGCTGAGATGCGGCTGAGATCCGGCTGAGATGCGGCAGATGCGGCTGAGATGCGGCTGAGATGCGGCTGAGATGCGGCTGAGATCCGGCTGAGATGCGGCTGAGATGCGGCTGAGATGCGGCTGAGATGCGGCTGAGATCGGCTGAGATGCGGCTGAGATGCGGCTGAGATGCGGCTGAGATGCGGCTGAGATGCGGCTGAGATCCGGCTGAGATGCGGCTGAGATGCGGCTGAGATGCGGCTGAGATCCGGCTGAGATGCGGCTGAGATGCGGCTGAGTGCGGCTGAGATGCGGCTGAGATGCGGCTGAGATGCTGAGATGCGGCTGAGATCCGGCTGAGATGCGGCTGAGATGCGGCTGAGATCGGCTGAGATGCGGCTGAGATGCGGCTGAGATCTGAGATGCGGCTGATGCGGCTGAGATGCGGCTGAGATGCGGCTGAGATGCGGCTGAGATCCGGCTGAGATGCGGCTGAGATGCGGCTGAGATGCGGCTGAGATGCCGGCTGAGATCGGCTGAGATGCGGCTGAGATCCGGCTGAGATGCGGCTGAGATGCGGCTGAGATGCGGCTGAGATGCGGCTGAGATGCGGCTGAGATGCGGCTGAGATGCGGCTGAGATGCGGCTGAGATGCGGCTGAGATGCGGCTGAGATGAGATGCGGCTGAGATGCGGCTGAGATGCGGCTGAGATGCGGCTGAGATCGGCTGAGCTGAGATGCGGCTGAGATCCGGCTGAGATGCGGCTGAGATGCGGCTGAGATGCGGCTGAGATCCGGCTGAGATGCGGCTGAGATCCGGCTGAGATGCGGCTGAGATGCGGCTGAGATGCGGCTGAGATCCGGCTGAGATCCGGCTGAGATCGGCTGAGATGCGGCTGAGATGCGGCTGAGATGCGAGATGCTGAGATGCGGCTGAGATGCGGCTGAGATCCGGCTGAGATGCGGCTGAGATGCGGCTGAGATGCGGCTGAGATGCTCGGTGTCTGAGATCGGCTGAGAGCTGAGATGCGGCTGAGATGCCGGCTAGATGCGGCTGAGATGCCAGATGGGCTGAGATGCGGCTGGAGATGCGGCTGAGATTGATGCGAACTGAGATGCGCGAGTTGCGGCTGAGTTTCGGCATGAGATGCGCTGAGATGCGGCTGTGCGGCTGAGATTGCGGCTGAGATGCGGCTGAGATCCGGCTGATGCGGCTGAGAATGCGCTGAATGCGGCTGAGATGCGGCTGAGATCCGGCTGAGCGGCTGAGATGCGGCTGAGATCCGGCTGATGATGAGATTCGGAGATCCGGCGTGATGCTGAGAGCGGCTGAGATCAGATGCGGCTGAGATGCGGCTGATGCGCGCTGAGAGATGCGGCTGAGATGCGGCTGAGATGCGGCTGAGTGAGCGGCTGAGATCCGCATGCGCTGATGCGGCTGAGATGCGCTGAGATGCGGGATGAGATGAGATGAGATGCGGCTGAGATGAGATGCGGCTGAGATGCGGCGGCTGAGATCCGCTGGCTGAGATGCGGCTGAGTCGGCTGAGATGGCGATGCGGCTGATGCGGCAGGAGATGCGGCTGAGATGCGGCTGAGCTCGGACGGCTAGATGATGAGATCCGGCTGATGCGGCTTGCGGCTGATGCTGGCTGAGAATGCGGCTGAGCATGCTGGCTGATGAGATGCGGCTGAGTTGCGGCTGAGATGCGGCTGAGATGCGGCTCAGATGCGGCCTGAATGCGGCTGAGATGCGGCTGAGATGCGGCTGGATGCGTGAGATGCGGCTGAGATCCGGCTGAGATGCGGCTGAGCGGCTGATCGGCTGAGCGGCTAGATGCCGGCTGAGATGCGGCTGAGATGCGGCTGAGATCCCGCTGAGATCCCGCTGAGATCCTGCGGCTGAGATGCGGCTGAGATGCGGCTGAGATGCGGCTGAGATGCGGCTGAGATGCGGCTGATGGCTGAGATGCGGCTGAGATCCGGCTGATGCGGCTTAGATGCGGCCTGAGATCGGCTGAGATGCGGCTGAGATGCGGCTGAGTTGCCGGCTGAGATGCGGCTGAGATGCGGCTGAGATCCGGCTGAGTGGCTGAGATGCGGCTGAGATGCGGCTGAGATCCGGCTGAGATGCGGCTGAGATGCAGGCTGAGTTTCGGATGAGATGCGGCTGAGATGCGGCTGAATGCGGCTGAGATGGCTGATGCGCTGAGATCGCTGAGATGCGGCGGAGATGCGGCTGAGATGGATGCGGCTGGAGATGCGGCTGAGATGCGGCTGAGATGCGGCTGAGTGAGATGCGGCTGAGATCCGGCTGAGATCCGGTTGATGCGGCTGAGTGCCGGTGAGATGCGGCTGAGATCCGGCTGAGATGCGGCCTGAGATCGCTGAGTTTGGATGAGATGCGGCTGAGATTGCCTGCCGCTGTCTGAGATGCGGCTGAGATGCGGCTGAGATGCGGCTGAG
>CM076416.1:0-15200 GCA_038363315.1 Mugilogobius chulae | reverse complement strand
ACTATTTCGTTTGTAGTAAGACCGAGGGCAAAAGTGGGTTTTAACCTCAGCATCGAAAGTAACTTGAAAACCAGATATGTAAAATTCCGAAGCTCACAAACCTCAAGTATTGAAGTCTTAAGAAGTTTAGTTGTTTTAATTACTGTAGTGGGCATAAGGCTTTGTTTATTGTGGTATTAATAGCCTAGAGCTTAAACATTATGTTGTTGCTAAACTATTGATAGTTCTTTATTTCAAACTTTACAATAACATCTATCAATAGCTGACATTGATACTTGCAGAGTCGAACTCAGCCTATGATAAAGAAAACTTTGAGAGGTTTGATGGTTTGCTCTCAAAACATCTGCATGTCTCTCATGGAGCAGCAGGGGGAGGGTTGAGCATGTCACCTTTGAAGTGGGGACCCTCTCTCTTGGGGTCCAACTCTCTGCTTCCAGTGGTGCAATGTGTCCAACAGCTCTTTTAGCCTAAATCTCAATTTCTGCCTTGGCAAAAATAAAAATATGAGAGAAGGGAAAAATTGAAGTAAAAGAATGCAACTTGCAGTAGCAAAATGATTTGATTGCTCAAAATCTTTACCTATAAAAGGCTTTTAAAAAAAATTCACCGTCACCAACAGTGATATTACATACATAATCAACAGCTCAGGGCTATTCATCGTGCGCTGATGTAAACTATTTTGTTGATTCTTGCCGAGGGATTAGAAAATACTTGTGCTGGGGCATTCATTCTCCTATTTTTAAAATTCAGTTTGGTGCAGATCAACTGGCTAAAGATTAGCTTGCAATGTGGAACAATAAAACAAGCTGTAAAGTCAACTTTATCCAATCCGAAGAGGGAGCAGATTGACAAAGTTAGAGAAAATTTAGTTAGTGAGAAGACACTGAGAAAAACAAAGTTTATTTTGTTTCAAGGAAGCAAAAGTCAGCTCGGAGCTGACGATCTCTCTTCTCCTGTTCCTGCTGTGAGCGGAGGTGAGCGGGGGAGAAGCAGCAGCGCCAGAGCTGCAGCTCAGGTTAATTTGACTCTGTGAGGAGATGTTACTCTGAGAACAAAAGAGTCATAAAGTCAGCAGGTGGGCTGTGTTTTGCAAGTCACAGGCTGACTGAGAGGAGAAGCATTTTTAACCAAAACCCAAAGTTTGATTTGGTCAATTTGAGTATGTTGCAACAATTCTGTTGAGCTGGACTAAACGCAGTAAAACAGTTTAAATATGTCGCAACTATCCTGTGCTAAGCTGGACTCAAACGCAGCAAAGCAGTTACATATGATAATATGTTAAGACTGGACTATACGCAGTTTAACTATTTACCATAAACAGTGTATAAACAGGCATCACACTGACTACACAATGTGACTCACCTGAGCGGTAGGTACACATGTGATGAGATGTGGCTGTCACCTGAAAGCGGTAATCAACACACGAACGACCTTTTCTTAACCGGTTAAAGTGAATAAGGTCTAAAACTCAGGAAGACTCAGTCGAATCCTTAGTTTACATGCTCTTCTGGTAAAAGAACATAGTTGGACAGGGTTAGTCCTTTTAAAACGGCCTGTACCTGGAGCGGTTTAAGGTCACGTTTAAAGAAGTGATTTGGTTCACTTCAGTTCAAGCATTTGCATGTAGCATTAACGTACAGTGCAGCTCAAACAATAGACCGACGACGCCTGGGCGGCCTGTGCCCGGCCTGCTGTTTTCAGTTAGCTAGGCTGAACAACAGGCTTCAACAGACTAACATTCTGAATAACGCACAATGTTTTTACTGTTAATAATTTTGTACATATTTGCAATTTAAGAAAAGCGCAAATATTGTAGATAAAGTATTTACTCTGGAGTACGCAGGCAGTAATACGTTTTACTACCAAGGCCTTATTTGAAAATAAGGTCAAAAGCACGTGGATATACAAAGAGGAAAGAGGGCAACACAATTAGCAGAACCACTAGAGCGAGTGTTACTGCTAATTTTAGGAGGGAATGACTAAATGCAGCATTTTGCTTTTAGTTTAGAGATTTTAGTTAATTAAGGAATTGTTGAATTGAGCCTCACACGGGGCCAGATATGTAACAGATTATTTATTACTACTTAGTGTGATACCAGCCTCACGCTCGCACACAGATATGTAGTGGTTTGTTTTAATATAATAAGCTAAAAATCGGCTAATTGTGGCATGGCGCACTAATTGCTTATTAGTTATTATATTGGGTAGGTGATTAATAAGTTAATCAATTTGGGGCACCAGAGTTAACATTTAAAGTCTAACTCAAAATTTTTAATAAAACCTACCCTCCTCGTCAAGTCTCTCTAAAGGCGCGCTCTCTCATTACAGTGACAAAGCCCTAATTATAAAATCAAGTAACCAGTAACATTTTGTGTGGTTTAATAAACAAAAACAAACATAAACATTCATCACTCATTTCCAAACAGTTACAGTAAACACTAGTTTCAATGGTAAGATCTGATTTGGTTTAAATTAGGAGTAACAAGACTTTCCTAACTACCTTGAGCCACTCTGTTCAGCCACCATTTTAGTCTTACGTCCCATGAGGTTGAAGATGGTCTTGGTGTCCACCGAGTTTGAGGCCTTTCCTTGTTTGGGCCATGATCGAAGGGGTGCAGTTGCTGCTGTTCGATGGGTTTAGCAGCAGTTGAGTCCCATTCTGTAGCATGTTGATGCTGGTTGGAGAATTGTCCAAAGGCCTGATCAGCTCCTGCAGCAGGGTGGCTGACCCCCAGGGGGCCACCAAGGGCCAGAGGCCCTCACGGCTTTTCCAACCCCCGTTCAGCACGTGAAGGAGGTAGATGTCAAGAAGCCAGGAAGTTCCAAGTAGAAGTGTGTCCCACCGTGTGTCCACCGTGTGTGTGTCGAAGACTCAAGTTGGGGGGTTTTGTGGAGTCGAAGAGGCGGACTCTTATGACCTGGGAGTGGCTTACTTTGAGGGCAACAATGTATGTCCTTACTTAATATAAATTGGTAAACAGTTAGCTATTATTAACTTATTTCATTAACAAGAACATACATACTGTAACATAACACAACTGAAAACATATTGACATCTCAATTGCTAGATCTTCAATTGTGTTGGCAGATTAGATATGAAGCATGACTTTCACAATCAAAATGTATGAAGAAATGACAAAGGACAGAACATTTCCAAATGCATATTTCAACAAGGATACAGACATGAGAACACATGAAAACACATGAAAGTAGATGTCCTTGTAAGAGTTTTTGTCCTGCCAGTGTCTGTAAAGTCAAAGCAGGGGCTTTGAGGTAGAATCAACAGGCCGTTGATAAGACACAGAGGGTCGTAAAACTTGATCAGTTTTGAGGGGGAAGGACTGCATTCCTTTTGTCCTCTAAGATGATGGAAAAAATACAGTTCAAAATGTGTCTTTGGTGGTGCATAAGGCTACACCGGCTCACACAGCGATCCGTCCAGTCCGGCGACATGCGCTGCTCTGCTTTGGTTGTGCGGATCGTTTCCGTTGGAAGGAACTTTTTCTGCCGGAGTGCTCAGAGCCCTTTTTGGTGAAGTTGTGAGCGTGGGTGATGTGAACTGTCGATTTTCAAAATAAAAATCTCACATTTCTACTACTACAACAAATACGTCAAAATGCTCGACATTTACACGACTTAATACACCTATAGGGCACATATGTCAAAGTCAAGGCCCCTTGGATGCGGTCGCCCTCATTTAGCGGCCCAAGGTTTATAAGGTTCCTTTAATTTTTTATTAGTGCCAGAATAATGTGGTGTCTAAACCTAATGAAATGATTTGTCTGAAGCTTAAAGGGTAAGTAATTTTCAGACAATGCAGATGTATATTCAGTAAATGTCGTTTAATTAATTAGACAATAATAAATGCAGAAAGATTAGTAAGGTTCATTTTAGTTAAACCGGCCCTTCGAGGACACTCCAATGGCCAATGCGGCCCTTTGTCAAAATGAGTTCGACACCCTGCTATAGGGTATTTTGAAAAATATAATTTGAGTAAAAATCAGGCTTGAAACTATTAGAAATATTAACATTGCTTCACAAGTGTAGGGATTTCCTCACTAGTTTGAGAAATTTACAAAACAACAGTGCTGCCATCCGCTTAGCCATTCTTCGCAGTTAGATGAAGCACGCACAATATCTGATGATCTCAATGGGTGAAGTTTGCATGTTCTACCTGTGTTTATGAGGATTTCCTCTGGCTTCCTCCCACCTACAAAACTTGCACATTTAATTCAACTGGCAGGACTGTAAATTCCTCTAGTGAATGCTTAAGAGAGTGACTGTTTGTTTGTCTCTAGTGTGAACTCTGCGATGAGTTGGTCGCTGTCCAGGGTGCTGAATGAAGAAACAGTTATTTGTGGTTTTCTTATAGCTCTGATTGTAATAATTACATGCTTATAAAATGATAACACATACTTAGATTTATATAAACACGTCTGCCTGGTTGCCTGTCCCTTCATAACCGATCCTGTCATGTGTCATCTGTATGCGCGCTCAGTACTTCCTGTTTTCATACGAGGAGGAAGAAGCCATCAAAGGTCGCCGTGGAAACACCCCTCTGTGACAATGACACGAGCCCGAGGTATTAGCCAGGTCCGCCTCTCGTGTTCAGAGGTGAAGTCTGTGACCCGCATCCACAATCCAGACGTTTCCTGCTCCAAAAGACACACTTCACACACGTTCATCTGCTGGGCTGAGTCTGGAGGAGCGCAGATACACGCCAGAGTATTTATGACCAGGGCACAGGGAACAGGGAAGGTGGCAGTCAGAGAGCACAGACATGGCTCGTAGTATAAGGAGCAGGCTATAAGCATGGACGTCTGGTCATAAGCAACATAAAGCAGGAAAACAAAGACCCTGGAAACATTTGAAATCCAAAATGTGATCTAAATCCATACACTTATATTGAAATGTGAAGCCATGTCTTTTATTTCATGAGAATAGGACACGTATTCCTGAATTATAGCGCAAACAGATGATGAACTCAAATGTCTGAAGATTTAATCACAAAAACTACTTACATTTTAAGCTACAAAGTTAGATATCACAGAAGTGCAGACAGTTTCAGAAAACCAAGAAGTACAATGGCCAAGTGATGGCCAGAACAAGCCCACGTTGAGAGAGAAGACTGGACTGTGTAATCTCCTCCTTTGAGCTTGAGTCAAATATTAGCTTAGAATTAGATTTTGTACCTTTAATTTGTAAGTTTATCTAAAAAAAAAGCAACAATGGAGCTCAACAATGATTGCCTGGGATCCAGAATCCACACTTCAGCAAGCTGTGAAGAGTGGGTCTGGTCACCACCCCCCGCCTGCGTTTCAGATCAAATCTACATCGTATGGGCAATAAGATTAATTTATTTGTGTGACGCAGATGAAACAAAGGAGCTGATTGGCGTCTGTCATTTAGACCAAAATCTAACTTCATTCACCTCAGATTAAAATCGTTTTTTGCTTCGCTCATTGATTCTGCAGAAATCCGCGATGTTTTTCAGTTCCACGTGATATTTTTTATGTATTTTTTTCGTCGGGAGCAGCCATGTTGGTTTTTACACGGAGGAAAATGCGTGTCTCTGATTGGCTAATTCATCTGTCAATCACGGCTACAGAAAAAAGAGGGACACGTTGGCCAGACTTGTGATGTATTAGAGGTAATATTATTAGTGCTTCAATGTGATTTTAAACTCTGCACACCTTTACTATCATCAGCCTTATGAATAAAACTGAACACAACTCCAGGTGTATTGTCGGTGATGTAAATAACATGGCATGAATCATATAAACTATTTCATGCCATGATGTTTTACAACATGTGTGCTGTTTGTGCGTATAACCTCATCATGTAAACATAATCCTGCACATGTATGACCCTACACTGGATCAGTCTGGAGCCGGAGGTCGTAAAAACACACGGAAACGCGAGTCCATCCATAACCCCGCGGACACGAGGCTGGAGGCAGGTCGTAACTAGCTGCCTCTCGCACACTTCCTGCTCTGAAATATGGGTTCTGCTGTCGGAATGCTAAAACACCATATAAGGACTTCCAGGCAGAAACACATGCTCTATATCTCTCTCTCTCTCCGCTTCCTCGTCTGCAGCCAATCAGACGCATAATTAATCCTGAAGGTGCTTTGTTCCGTGGAGGTTTGGCCCTGCTCTTGTTTATACTGTACATTCATCTTATCTACAGCTACACACACCTATATTTATATTAGCATGAGCTTTAGTGAGCCTTTTGCAGTTCAAGATATATATTTCACTTGCATTAAAGGTATAGTGGCTGATTTTCATACAGCAAACACGATGTAGGTATTAAATCTGACAACTTCCTCTCATAAACCCTTTGCACATGGTTAAAACTGACATGTATTCATTTTGGTCGCATATATGGTCAATAAAGGTCTTTTTACAAATAATAAAGTGAAACCAGACAGGATCACCAAAGCGCAACCAATCAGAACGCAGCATTCAGCTCCTGATTTATTTGAAATTAATAAAACTGTGAATCATCATCTCATGAACTCTTCTTCTTGGCGATAAACCAGCATGCCAAAGCCTGATCCGTCAGACCACAGAAGCTAAGCAGGGTTGGGTCTGGGCAGGGCCTTGGATGGGAGACCGTGGAGGAATCTCAGGTGCCACAGTGGGACGAACAGAGGAGGAAATCGTTGCTGTGTCCTTAGGCAAGACACTTCACATTGCCTAGTATGGGTCTGGTGTGAGTGTGAATGGTTGAAGATGGCGCAAAATGGCAGCCTTGCTTCCATCAGTCTTCACCACTGAGTTTAGAATAAATAATGCCTAATGTGTCTTTGGGTATCTTGAAAAGCGCTGTATAAATCCAATGTCTTCTTCTCTGGGCCAGGTACACGCACAAAACGTCAGCACTTTTTACAAAATATTTGTCGTTGTTATAGCCTATGTTGGATTAGTCTTGCTCTGCAGACTACAGAATGTCCAAACTACAAATAAACTATTTAGTTGGGTACTTAGTTGGAAAAGCGCTATACAAATAAAGATACGCACTTCCTTACTACTTTCTTTGCTACAAGTCTGAAACATATGAATCAAATCAAGTCTTAAGCAAAACTGCAAAAGAAAAAAGTCACATCTAAATAGAAGTCCAAAAGTAACCCTAGAAAAAGGGATATTTCTACAATATTAGGAGGATAATTTAGTGGCCTGAATCAGACCTCTGGAGGGCCCATTTGGGCATTAAGTTACATAGGCCTGCTGTAGGGTAAGATAGCAAATTTAGGCAGAGATGATTTGTAATTAAAGAACATATGGTGTAATGGTAGATTAGTTCTAGTTGTTAAATCTCAGAGCATATGTTGTTGTTTCAGCTGAAAAGAGGCAGGTCTTTGGGGGAAACACGTCCAGAGACTTGGTTCCCTCTGGACTTGTGTCATCTGTGTGACCTGGGACTAAACCAACTGAATTCTTGCAATATTTGTGATTTTTACATAGAGAATCCATCTGATTAAAGACGACCACTGTCACTCAAACCAATCACAGCTTAGCAGCAGCAGATCAATATGGGCGGAAGTGGAATCATCTCTGATCCGTCACATGTTCTGTTCTCAGAGTTTGAGCGTTTGCCTTCAGGACGCTGTTTTAGATGAATTACTTTAAAAAACTCATGTGTCCCTTCTGCTTTAACACTGCTGAAAAAACAGTAACAAGGTCTTGAGCAGGTGTCATCGTCTGTGTCGTCTTGTGTTTTCTTGTCTTGTGTATTTTTGTGATGTTACGTTTATGTTTTGGGTTTTATATATTATATTTTGGGTTCTATTAAAAAAAAAAAAGGTTTAGCTTGTTCTAAAAGCATAAACACATTCCTGTTCTTACAAGACAAAATGGTCAATTATTAGACATGAAACTAATTATTTCAATTGATAATGATTCATATTATACCCTGTGCTTCTTAGTACAGCCTCCACACTTTCCAACTGTCCTTTCTCTCTCTTTCTTCTTTCTCTCTCTCTCTCAGTCACTCTGTCTGTCTCTGTCTGTCTATCTCTCTCATTCCCTCTCTTCCTCTCCTGTCCTTTCTCTCATTCGTTCTCTTTCTCTGTCTGTCTCTTTCCCTTTCTCTCTTTTCCTCTCTCTTTTGCTTCCTCTCTCTCTTTTTCTTACTCTCTTTTCTCTTTCTCTCTCTCTTCCTCCTCTCTCTTTTTCTTTATCTCTCCCTTTTCTCTTTCTCTCTCTTTCTTCTCTCTCTCCTCCTCTCTCTTGCTTCCTCTCTTTCTACCTCTCTCTTTTTCTCTCTTTATCTTTCTCTCTCTCTTTCTTGCTCTCTCCCGGTCTCTCTATCTTTCATTCCCTCTCTCTTTTTTCTCTTCCTCTCTCTTACTTGCTCTCGCTCTCTCTTCCTCTCTCTGTCGGTCTACCTCTCTCTTCCTCTCTCTCTCTCTCTCTCTTTTCTTTCTCTCTCTTTCTCTTCCTCTCTCTTTCTCCCTCTCTTCCTCTCTCTCTCTCTTTCTTGCTCTATCTTTCTCTCTCTCTCCGGTCTCCCTCTCTCTTCCTCTCTCTCTCTTTCTCTTTTTTCTTTCTCTCTCTCTCTCCTTCCTCTCTCTTGCTTACTCTCTCTCCTTCTCTTCCTTCCTCTTTCTTCCTCTCTCTCTCTTTCTTGCTCTGTCTCTTTCTCTCTCCCGTAAGTCCACTCTACATCCCGGCGGTCATTTCTCACCCCGCTCCTCGCTCCTCTCCTCTCTCTCTCTCTTCTTTTCCCTCTCTTTCCCCCTCTCCAGGAGACGGAGCGGGGCTATAATCATTTCTGAAGAAGCTCGCACACTTCATTAAAAGCATAATCAACTTCATTACAATTTCATAGGCGTTCAGGTACCAAATGGCTTCCGATAAATCACGGCTATTGGTCCTGTGTGGCTGCCATGTGGAGGGTTATCTGGCCCGCTCAGGCTGTTCCCGGAGAGAGAGAGAGAGAGAGAGAGAGAGAGAGAGAGAGAGAGAGAGAGAAGAGAGAGAGGAGGAGGGCTGGACTGTGGTCTTTGAATGACCTTCTGTCTCAGTCGATGGGTCGTCCTGTCACAGAGTTAGTAAACTGTGGACTGAGAGAAGGACTGCTGCTGCTGTTACTGTAGATTTCTGTTGCAGTAAGGTTGTTTTAGTATTAAATAATAAAACACATACTTCAAATTGTAATTAGCACTAAAATAATCATGTTTTCCCATTGAGTTTGACCTAAAGTGAAACTAATTTGTTAATTTTTGCACATGATGTTTAAATAGCATTGTCTATTGTCTCATTCCAAAGACCAGTGTCATTTCTATAGACTTGACATCGGTGTTGATTTGTCCACTCAAAGCTGTCACTGCTGCTCTGCACTCTCAGCCCATCCTTTCACTTTTTTCTCATGTGTTTGTGGGAAGAGTTTAGGGTGAGCAAGCTTCACTTTTTAATTGTCTTTATTACAGGTTGAACTAGTCATTTCACTAAAGCAAAGAAAAGATCCAGTAATTTCTATCTATTTATTTATTATTTATTTTTTTTTTAGAAATACAAAAAATGACTTCCTGTTCATAAATGATGATTTACTTAAAGAAACCCCATGTAAGCACAACTAGTGGTTTAGAAAAAGCATAAAAAAAAAAAACAAAAAAAACAAAAAAACAGTTGAACTTGGGTTGCTAGCTTGTGAAAAGGCCCATACATTAAAGATTATGCTATTGCTTAGTAAAAGTAAATTTCCCCAGTAAGTGAATGAGAGAGTGAATGGTTGTCTGTCTAACCCGTGACAAGTTGGCCACTGTCCAGGGCGTTCCCCCGCCTAAGGCCCAAAGTCACTGAGGGCTCCAGTCATACGCGACTCCTAACGGGAACAAGCAGTAGAAAATGAATGATGAATGCTATTGTTATGAATCATGTCTAATCAAATGATAGACACTTTCTCAGACACCTGACTCTTTGTCATTATTCATTCCCATGAATAATATTTTTTTGCCACAGTGTGGGTGGAGCCTAATGAGAACTGTGTAGAATCAGCTTCAGTCTCTAAGAAACCAAACTGTCAACCCAAATGATAGAGATATTATTAGCCAGTTTCATCAGTTTGATATTTTTAGGATCAGAATGTCATTTCATCTTGCTTAGGCTGAACAGAAATGTATAAACCAAACTATAATAGTTTGGTAACTAACATTTTCAGTCCTTATGAAAACCTGTCCAGTTCTGGGATAGTCCTTGTTTCTTAAAACGTCTGACTAAAATCCTCTCAAATTCAAATGGAAACTGTTTTGACAATTTGGAGCACAAACAATTGGCTGGACTGAGGCTCTGTAGTTTTAGCCTCTGATGTCTGATTAACTCATGTTTTAAGTGAGAAGAAGCTTTTTAAAGTCTGCCTAGACACTAGATTTGGTATACTTTGGGTTTTGACAATTCCCCTTTAAAAGTTGGAGCAATTTTCATCAAAAATAGTTTTAGGGACACTGTATTACCTAAGAAAGTTTAGGCGGAGCTCATTAAAAATTCCTTTTTTGAGGTATTTTTTTATTTTGTTAATTTAGGAGTAAAAACTGATCTGATCCATCCAGAATGATTGATTTGACTTTTAGTGCGTTCCAGTGGTACTCGGAGCTCGGATCATCTGAGTTCCGACTTGTAAATTCGGAACTCAGAGAATTTCAGCGTCCGAGGTAGAAAATCTGAAAATGGCAGCGACCCTGCGGCGTTTTGAGAAAGAAAACCTCTGACAAGCTTCAAACTTACTGTTGTACCTAGGTGTTATTTTGTCTTTAGTGCGCTACAGTTCAACTCGCCTCTTGTACTCTGCTCCTGCGCTTCATGCCATCTGCGTATAAACTGCTGTTATGTGCTGCCAATGCTAATGTTGCTAACGGCCTACACGGAGCTAAATGTAAACAAAAGCAGATAATTCGCTCTTGTGATGTTTTACAATTACAAACTGTAAATTGTAACCAGCAATTCCGAGTTGATAAAAACTGAGCATAAGACATTGTTTTTTTGGCTGTTCGGGGCAGTTTCCAAGCATTTATTTACTGGATTGGCTCATTACTATAAAAGTAATCTGGACCTTGGACCACTGGACACCCAACAACTCGGAGAGAAAGGAAAGCAATCACTTCGAGGTCCGACGTTACACCTCTGGGACGACTGGACGCACCAGTAAATAGAGTTGGTTTACATTTGATTTTATCTAAAGCATTTCAGGGAGCTGAGAGTTGATGTTTACTTTGATAGTAGGCAAAATGAATTAATTCATAATAAAAAGTGGGGAGGGGTCCCTCATAAGGGGGTTAAAACCAGCCACTTAAACTAAATACAACAACAGGAAATGGTAAAAACATTCCAATTTTAAAAGTTTTCAAAGTAAACATTCACAAAAGACGTGTGTTTAAGTTCCGGGCATTCCGCTGCCTGAGCACCGAGGTTCAATTCTCTGCGTGCATATTTCTTGAGGTCGTTAGAGCGGTTTTGCATATATTTAATCGTGTGATTCAAGCCACATGGTGTGTTAATATTGTTTCAAAACTGTTTGAAGACATAATTTTCTACTTTTGATCCAGATTTTAAGCAAGTCTGATATGAGCCAAAACCGCTAATCACAGCCAAAAACAAGACAACCCAGCAGAAACCTACCATAAATTATTCGATTCATTCTTCCCATGGGAAGAACAGTTCGGTCCCAGAGGGCACATGGCTCATTCAAACGCATTAGACGCGGCTTTACAGTTATCTCCACCGGCCGGCTCGACCTGCTCAACCCCATGTTCCATTCCTCCCTCGCTCAGGATTTCCCACAATGCCCCTGTGTGCTTGACGCGCTACATTACACCGGACAGCCCGCGGGCCCACAGGTCACTCTCAGCGTACATATTACACACACAACACAGTGATTATAACCTTTGCATATGTACCGCTTTATTGTCCAGGCATTTTCACACGGCGTTCATGAGCTTTTGTTGTGTTAAATACAAAAATGATGAGGAAAAAGGCGGGGTCAAGGCAAACGCACAATAATACATGCCAAAAGCTGCGTTTCTAAATGTCTTTTACCAGGCTATTCCAATAAAAAAGTTGATTTTGTAAAAGAATAGAATTAATTTTTTCATCTTAATTCATAGTTTGACTAAAAGTATAGGCTTGCCTTAAACCTTATTGAGAGACTCTTCTAATTTCTGATTGTTCCTTGATTTCTAGTTTTTGAGTGTTAGTTTGGCAGAAAATTACCTTACACCTATGACCATTTTTTTGGTCAAAAATAATTTTGTATTATAACCTCTTCATAAAACAGTCAGCATTAGTCTCTTTCACAGGGTTGCAAATTGTAGCATAAATGGAGGTACATGATTCTTCTATTGCATAGGGCAGGTGTTCATTTCCTCATGCACTTTTTTCCACGTATTAAAAACAAGAAACAATGATCTATTTATATATAAAAACAATTGCACAAAAACAGAGCTAGCTTCAATATTTAGTGAGCATCTGCTACCATGAATCATTGCTTTTTGAATCCAGATCGTGTTCACCTTGATTAACGAGACTTGCCTTTGTCTCGACACCTGCCCAAGAAAGTTACCTTGATCAACCTGCGACCAATAGCACAAAGAAGAACTATGGCCTGGCTGCCCGTGAAGTGACACGAAAAATCCACAATTAAAGCCTCTAGAAGAAACATGACACTGCATAGAAAGGTGTCTGTGCATGCGAATTTCTACATCTAAATGCTTAAATACAAACTACTTTGTAAGTGGGTAATATATAATTTATTTGTTCAGGTCTTTGATTAATATATCTAGTCAGTTGTCAACGGAGCTAGTGTGCAAGTCACTGCTAGGTTATATTATGTCATTGTGCTGCACAATGATAGTCAAAGTAAAATTTCAGTTTGAGGTGGTTTTCAGATGCTTTGTGCAGTAAGCTCGGGTGTTTCAGGAATGGTTTACCTCCTGAAAAAAATTGCCTGGCCTTGATGTAGGTGGAGTCCACATACTTCCTGCCTACAGCTACGCCCCTACCTCAGTACATAGCACCATCTACATTATGAGTACTTCACAAGACGTGGATACAGTATTTTCATGCTTCTTATCAGTTATTTCAGCTCGAGGAAAACCCCAAAATATGCCACATTCTAAGTCATCACATTTCCACTCACGCTGCTCATCTGTGCTGGAGTCTTACCTTATTTTACCTTTTTCTTACAAAGAATTTTTCTACACTTAAAAAATGTTGAATAGTGAAAACAGATCTCTCAGGTTTGTAATTTCTTTTGCCTGATACAACAGAGCTTCTGGTGGTCTTCTTTACAACTTTACATCCCTTGCCTGAATAGAGCCTGCTAAGAGCGAACAAGACGCTCTGCATTATTTATTCTCGACAGCCCATGTGGTTACGCCTAAGTATTGGCACCGTGTGTCACTGTTCACTGTCACGGTCAGCCTGAAAACTGTTCTGCTCACACTTACCTGCTGCTCATGTCCTGCAAGGCATCGCGGACTTGCTTCTACCTTCTTCTCCAGCCTTCGTCTTTGCGTAGCATCGTGGTCATTCTATCTGTCGCAAACCTGAGAAAAACAAAAAATACGAATGGCTGTCTAATTATGTTAAGGCACCCAGTTACATTCGCGTGTCAATGTCAATTTATATCGTCTCTAAACTTTATTATTTATGAGTCTTTTTGAAGCAATTATGTTGTACATTTACATGGGCTAGAACTACAGTGTTACACAAGTTAAATCATCATAATGACCAATCAAATACATCCTTTCAAAATTCATGCATCTTCAACCGTGGTCTATTTGAGAACGCTGTATGAGGGAATATAGGAAAAAACTAGCGGGTGTGTCAAGACTACGAACTAGCATTTTTTAATTGATTACTTGATAGTATGCAAATGTACAATTTAACCAATTCAAGTTAATTTATATTTTATCGCATTAATCTATTTTTGAAATGCTTTCACCGGCGGAGCATGCCGTAGTAACAACCGAGACAAAAATAAAGAAGCAGCACGAAAGTTATTAGGCATGGATCTATAGATCTATATGAACGGGAATATGTTCTGTTATATGCTTTCAAAATATAATGTCTTTTTCGCACATGTCTTTAAACAGTCTTCAGTTTTTGCTAATATAAAGGAATTTCTCAATCTGCAACATAATAGGAATGAATTGAAATATATTGGACAAAACAAAAACAAAAAGACACTTAAGTTGTTCGTTGGTTTATTTCTCAATTATTTTAGGGTGTGAAAGACAATAACAGAAGGTAATTGAATTACTATCGATGAACCTTTTAAAATTAATCTATTTTTTTTAATTTTAGCCGTATAGCACAATATATATGTAAGAGAAAATACTGTGCTAGCACTATGATAGATATTGTCCCCCTAACACTGTTATATGACAACCTGGCATGGCGCAAATGCGTTGATTAAATCTGGCCCTTTAGATCGTCGGAAGCAATTAACTACACGGTTCAGGATGATTTTTAGTCGTGGCATCTTAGGAAAAATAGTCCCAAAAAGATAAGGGTTACAGTCCACAAACTCTACTAATTATTCAGGCTGCTAATGCTGTATGTAATAGTCTACACATTTAGATTTTACAGTGCCAAGACATAAGTGAGTAACATTAATTATTTTTATCTGTGTCATATTAAGGATGTTCAACTGAAATCTCTCGTACATTATAAGGTCAGCTGTTGTGTGCTTGATAAGTCAACTGAAAAGTGTTCTAAAGTCATGTATATCTCATATCAATCGCTATCAAACAGGTCATCTCAATTATGTATTCTTGTAATCTTCTACCGTGCTAAATGGTGTTTTATCCGAAGGAGCCAGGGCAGCTAGTGCTTTTTTTTTGCAGTCGGTTCCGTTGAGTAATGTTCATGTGTAACGATGCGCACGGTGTTTTTTATTGTTAAAGCCGACTGTTATTTACATCTCACGATCAAAAAGGTTATTGGATTTTTTCAGAGAGATGACTGTTTTGCTTTTGCAGAATGACATGCAATCCCCGGCGCCGCGTTAGGATGGAGTAACCACGTTTTGCTCACGTGGAAGAGGCCTCTGGTAAGCGCATGTCGGGAGCTTGGGTCATCTTAGCGCTGAGAGCGCTCTTCAAACTTTGGTCACACCTAACTACATACGTACCACTCTGATGACAGAGAACAAGTATTTAGATATTTAACATTCGGCGCAGGGGTTGTATAGATCC